>NW_019060189.1:2414-37300 GCF_000696155.1 Zootermopsis nevadensis
AGGTTAGGTTAGGTTAGGTTGTGGTGTGTTCGGTTAGGTTAGGTTGGGTTAGGTTAAGTTAGGTTGTGGTGTGTTCGGTTAGGTTGGGTTAGGTTAGACCGTGTATATTGAACGTTATCCAGTTTTCGCCCACGGCGCCATGACGTGTTTCGTCCCTGTGGTCGGCGTCGGCTACCTATCGTTCCCACTGTAATACAAAGGGTTTGACGCCATCGTTTGGACGTCAAACGCTCGGCGTCGATTTTATAATTCAACCCTCGCTGTTATCCGGAGACATCTGATGTGAATTTGGCGCTATATGAAGGCGTCGCGACGCCGGGCGTCGATTTTTAAAATTCGTTCTCAATGTTATCCCAACGGTTTGAGACGCACACGAGTGATAAGGTGATAGCGTTGCGGCTGATAGCGTCGCGACGCTCGGCATCGGTTTTATATTTCAATAACATTTTAGTCTGAAGACTTCTCAGATGTAAATTTGGCGTCTTTTGAAGCCTTCGCGATGGTAGTCGTCGCGACGCCTGGCGTCGATTTCTTAAAGTCCGTCCCAATTGTATCCAAACTGCTCAAGTCGCTCTCCTGAGCACCTGTGATGACGTCGCGGGGAATGGCGTCCCGACGCTCGGCGTCAGTGTTTCACTTTCGTTTGAATAAAGTACAAGCGGAAAGAAAGAAAGGAGATCAGATGATAGGAGAAGAGATGGTATTGGGTTAAGTTAGGTTAGTTTGGGTTAGGTTAGGTTGGGTTAAATTAGACCGTGTATATTGAACGTTAGGTGGAAACAATATTTTTTCCCCGAAACATTTTCTGCCGATGAGTCTACACAGCGTCACAACCCAGAAGCAAAATATCGTCATGAAGCCGAGTAGCTCGGTCGGTATAGTGACTAAGGTACAGGCTGGGAAACTGTGATCACTGATATTTCAGGTTGTCACGGCGACCAATATGAAGATGATTGTTGTATAAGATGTTACGCCGTGTACTTTGATTAAAATTGACCGACGTTTCAGAGGTAGTTACTGGTTCCAACATCAGAGCAAAAATCGTCCTGGTAATGGAGGCAGTAAGCACTTCTGTAGCATCTGTCAGTTTGTGTGAGACTATATAGCGCAACATCCCAGAAGACAGTTTTCATCACGTAACAATTTGGAAGGTGCCAATCGTGCCTTGTCTTGATCGGCTGACAGAAATAATTTTAAATTAACTATCTTATCTTGCAGACCGATCTAGATCAGAACTTAATACGTTTTAAACGTAAGTCTTGGCCGATACAGTCAGGCCCTGACAAGCTGCTGAAGATTTAGCCTTTCTCCAGCCCTCGTACGTTTTCTTGGCGTTATATATTCTTTCAACCAAATGTTATACTATGTTCCCAGTGACATAATAATGTCCGAATGCAATTAAAATACTGACATAATATAAGGTATTTATGGTTTCTTTGTATTTCGGGGAATTTTATGCTGATCCATACTGTGTAAGAGCCGCTGTCTGGGAACACTCTAACTGAATCGCACATCAATTTCTGACTCACGACACCCCTTGTACCGTACGTAATTATTGATTAGTCTACCTCGCGTAGCTTTTCAGCCCTTTGTAGACCCTCCACCCACCAATCTGTCCCTCCGTTACAGCAAAAATCGATTCGTCCGTGTAGTACTCCGTCGTCCTATAAGATTTACCCCAAATTATAGTCATGTGACGTGTCTTCATCTGGAAACAAACGAGAATCATCACGTTAATGTATTATACTTCCTTTTCAGTAGGATTCGGGATCTTCACGGCGGCGGGTAAGAAGATGGCTGTCTTCCGTGTTGTAGTGACGTGTGGTCTGGTAGAAATTCTTGTCGACTGTGTCAGTGACTTCAGTCCGTTTTCATCTTGGACCAAGATTCTGTTCGCTAAGTGACGCTTGTTCTGCCATTTTGGAAGTTTTCAGGCCATTGGTACACCTTTCTTTTTATGTAGATTATTCCGTGTTATGGTAACATTCGCCCGTGAATCTTGGAGACGTTTTCTCCCCCTTACTTAGTGGTCTGCCGAAAGGCACTGGTAGCGATGCTAACACTTGTCGCAGTTGAACGCACTGGCCCAGAACAGACTGAATCACTGGTAATCTGTCGCTATGTGCAAGTCCGTCAGCGAGGAGCAGTGTATGAGTCTATTCCATAACCCAGTAGCCTATTATCTTGCAAATCTTCCTGAGGACAAGTTGTTCCAGAAGTTCAGGGCTCTTCCTTTTGGTCATGTGTATTCTGAAAGAAGTGCACTCCTTATGCAACTGTTAGAAAATTACACCCTCAACATATCTTTAATAAAAATATATCCCAACATCGGTGTAGTACTTATTAACACACTTTCTTTCTTTTAAAGAAATTCCGAGGAATTATTTTTTCTACCTGATGGATGTTAGTAAAGTCAGACTCGTTCAACCAGTTCAAATGCATTCACCTCTGTAGTAAGGACGAAGTTGGCACCTCTGCAATATCATTGTTTAAAAAATATTTCAGGAACAATTACGTATGTTCTGTTAAAGCTGAAACTGAAAACGTTGAATAGCAGGTGGCACCTTTACCGACTGAACACCACTAGCGTTTTATTATTTATGGAGAAAAATATGATGGCAGAACGTATACGTTGCCAACTTTTGCATTGAATTGTGATCTGTATGTTGGTAATCTGTATTGCTGATCAATCAGTCAGTCAATCAGTCAGTCACCCGAAGGCAACTGGAACGTTCTGTGGAGTCAGCTGTAAGTCAATATATTGTATTAAATATTATTGATACGAAGAGTTAGGGAAATTATTTTCTTTAATTAACATTTTAAACTTACAGTAAAAGCAACGACCTGAATATGGAGAGGAGGTAGAATGATATTGTTAGTTTAAAACCGAAGGACTCGGATGAAAACATGTCATAGTGCCAGTTTGTCTACCACAGATCCAAAATAGGTTGCATTGGGCCCACTTTACGAGTTATGTCGAATGAACGGACACTTTCGTACGTTACAAGGAATCTGCGTGGATACCACATCTCATACTACCATTCGTTACTAACATGAGAAAATAAATTCAACTGTGGTGTAGTTGAATTGGAAACAATATTTAGGTCACTTTAGATTTATTTTACAGAAATTTTTAAAAATTGACGTCAATTTTAATAAATTGTTTCGGAATATATGTAATTTACTAACAATCATGAGTTGATATAATTGCGTCATATTGTGAATTAAAATTTAATTATTCGTGTTTTTTCCGTCTAATCACAATTGTATATAAATAAAATTATACATAAGATATTAAAATATTAAAATATCATATGTAAATGGTATTTTAATATCTTATGTATAATTTTATTTATATACAATTCTGATTAGACGGAAAAAACACAAATAATTAAATATCAATCATGAATAGAATGTGTATCAAGTCAGGATAAATAAATGAGATAGAAGAATAGCTGTAAAAAACCATCTTGGGCTTTAAATAGACGTTGCTTTGGAAGACATTTGCCCTCGTAATTATTAGTTAACGTACAAACTGTGCAGATTCTCCATTACCTGTGTTGCCACTGTATAGAGATGGTATTGAACAGTGCTCAAACATTGGGTCGACAAGATGTTATGTTTATAGCGATAACATGAATAAAAATAAACATTATATTTACCATGCGTATTGGAATTAAGTTAGTCTTTGAGAGAAGTGTGTTAAATATACAATCTGTTTTCGACCAAAGTTTGTGGAAAATAATCTGCCCATTCTAAGAAAATGTTTAAAAATGTTGGCTTAAAGTAAAATAGGTCTTTAGTGCGATTAAATGTTTTCTCGCTGTAGTCTCTTAAGAAATGCATAAAACTGTGGAAATTTATATAAAACTAGACGATTGGTGGTGGTTAATAAAAATGATTAATACTTAAGCAAAACATCTTTATTTTTATTTAATCTTGAATATTTTTCAGTATAAACTAAAAGTGACCCGATTAAAGAATATTTAGTAGGATTTGAGGTTTTCACGGCCGTAATTACGAAAATTCCTTTCTTCTGTGTTGTAACGCTATGTAGTCTGGGAGAAATTTACCAGCGTTTCAGAGGTCCTTGCTGCCTCCATCATCAGGACGATGAGCCACTCATCGCTCAGAAGCCAGCCGTTTAAGAAAATATTTTTTTCACATCAATAAATATGTCTTAGGCTTATGTATAATAAAATAACAATATATATTCACTGTTACGGTTATTAGTTCTGCATGTATTTGTAGGACCATTTGCACCACATGTAAGATTGATTATCCAATACAAATTAATTTCGCAGCGAAGTGACTTTCTGTGAGTGCAAATTACTTAAATAATTTTTTCCGCTCACCTAAAAGTATATTTTATCCTGAAGGAAGGATATTGCAACTTCAACTGCAGAGACATTCAAGTTAAGTTGCCGTACAGGATTAAAATAAAATTAACCAATAATGACAGAAATTACGTTTTAAATGTTATGCCTTTATATAAATATGAAATAGATGTATATTTATATCAAGTGAGATAATATTTAATATGCTTAATTTTTCTTAGAAGCTGTGTAAAATCATATTTTACGTATCTGTGTGATACAGCCATGTCAATCACCAGAGCTGTGTCTACGGTGACGCAATTTCATGTGCTGTGTGCTTTGGTTAGTATTGCCTTACAGCCGCAGACAACCTATTAAACGGTGGTACACACACATACTTTAATAACATGTGCATCATGTAATTTATGGATTATTTTATAGGAAATGAACTTGTTTCAGAAAACACAATGAACAATAAGAGGATCCCTGAACTTCTCACGGAATTGTCTCAGCGGAAGATCTGCGGTATAATAATCCTCCGGGGTTTGTCATGGACAAAGAAACTGCGTTGCTGTGAAGGACTTCATATGAGAGACAGATTGATTGTGTTTCAGTCCGTGATGAGGAAGTGTTTTCAGCTGCGGGATTTGCTGACATCAATGCCGGATGTAGTGTTCGGGATGCTTATCGAGAACACCTTCAAAGCCATTATCGTCATTATCGCTACCTACCATATCCCACTTCACTGCAGACTTGTTAACGTGACTTTTCGACGCCAGTACGAAGAAGTTTGTCTCTATATGCTCAGATGTGTATATCTGCCTTACATAAAGGAGTGTAACTTCAGAGAAATCCGGTCCGAATTCATACAGCAATTACTGTCAAAATCGCTTCAAAGAAATCCAGATATTACTCGTCTCATTCTTTCGCCGCAATCAAGTCTTGAAGTCACGGAGAATGTCGTCAGTAACCTTAACAGACTAAGACTGCTTCAAGAATTCAAATTTGAATTTCGTTGCTCTAACGATATAGTGATCGAATTAGTTAAACATTGCACATTACTTAAGATACTTAATGTCCAATCTTCTGTGTTAGTTACCAATCATTGTTTCAAATATTTAATAAATCTGAAGAATTTGGAGAAACTCTATGTTGGAGGAACTGCGATGTCCGATATTTGTTATGCAATGGTCCTTTCAAATTTGCCACGAATTGAGAATTTTTCTTGGCGTGGTTGTGTTGAGTCTGTGTTAAAACACAGTAAAAAAGATTGTTTTCCTTCAGTACGTGAATTTAATGGTAAAGTTAAAGATGCATCCTTATTAGCACAAAAGTGTCCACGTATCAAACAATTGTCGATCAATTTAGATACTGTAAATTTGTCCGATCTGGCACTACTGACTGATGTAGTTACGTTGGAATTAGAGCACTGTGATTTTAACATTAACAATGTGACTATCTTATTGGAAAGTATGGGTACTAGACTTACAAAATTAGATTTTTTTGGGGTCGAAAATATCGATTTTAGACAAATAGTTCGTTGCTGTTCTGTATTAAGGATACTCTCCTTTAGATACTGCCGAGTAGTACTGTCAAGATTCTTATTCTTTAATCGGGAATTGCCACATTTTAAAAGCGTCAAGGAAATAACACTCAACAGCAACCCAGATTTCAAACATTTCCACTTATACCTGAATCATTATGTAAATTTGGAAAATTTTCATGCTCAGTGGGTTGCAGATTTAGATGATGTGACTTTTGCTAATATTTTAAATACCGGTGGTTTTAGAAAACTCTCTGAAATTATTATCCATGATTGTGGAATCCTTACTTTACGGACGGCTATGTTGTTGATAGAGAAGTGTGACAATTTGTGTGTTCTGGGGAATCTAAATGGTTGGCCTGATATGAAGTTAATTGATAAGACAACACTCTTTGATTATGTAAGGAGAAATAACCTTGCACTAAAGGTAAAGTTATTATAATTTGACGTTAAATTTAAAGTCTTGATAACAGAAATTATATTTTTTAGTGAAGGGTTCCCTCGTTTATATCTACAAATTAATATTTTAATGTTTTTACAATTATTATAATATGAAGCGTATACTCAGAAACTAGTTTTACTTAACAATTAAATGAAGAATTATGTATGTGGTGTAATATTAAATAAATTTTACGTAGAATTTTAATTAACTTTCTGTTTACTTTTATAATTTCCGATCCAGTGGTGAAATCCTCTGAAGATATCAACGAATAGTGTGGTTTGAAAAAAATATAGTTTATTATTTAATTAAACTGGCGGCCACCAGCTCTGCAGCAAGTAATTTGTAAATGTTTGCAGGCGACGGTACAAGCCAAACTACATGGAAAGAATACGGGACCGCGTAATTAAACAGTAGTTTATTGTAGTCAAGAAAACAATTCCCTCCCAAGAATCGGAAGTATCATTGCTATTTATAACTAACTAACTAGGTGGCTGAGGTGTATGTATGAAAGTTGTGACTAATAACAATCTACTACTACAATATAGCGAAATTACTCCCGTGATATGTAACCAATTGTGAACGAGACGTAATTAGACGTGTCATTATGTGAAGATTTATGAGAAGACTTTAGGATATTTTGTTACATTTGTGTTATTGGAATTTAATTTCGAGGTAAATGTACTTCGGATATGTTGGTAATGGCAGGTAATGTTATACGTCATTCACAGTGTCTGTCTGTTGCTTAGCAGATGGGACGTTGCTGTTCTCTGTCCTGGTAAGTCGTTTGGACGTGAGTTTTTCGTACAAAATAAATAATTTTTAAATCTGCTAATAGTAAAGTACGTATGTATAGTACAGTGTGTAGTCACTCATTTTAAATGCGATGAGATTTAATTGGAAATAATATTTGGGCACCATTGAGAATCATATAGCGTTAAGTAACCACGGAAATACATTAAGTTTCATAAATTGTTACCGAATATACACGATTTCATAGTCATCAGTCAAGAGAAGTAAATTATTTAGAAAGATAGGTAAAATAAACTCGCTTGGGCTTAAGTAGACATTCCTTTGAAGCACAATTGACTTCATGGTAATTTGTTACATACTAACTGTACACATAACCCCACTTTTAGAGGACCTTGCTAAAACAGAATGAGGCTAAATCCATAAATTGTGTTAAGTAAACTGCATAATTATGTACAAAGAAGCCTTTGGACTGTCACAGTTTATATGAAATAAAAAAGTGTACTAAATGCCATTTAATATTATCTTTTATTAATCTATGAAATTAAAAGAATCATTCTATAATTTGCCCTCTAAGAACTTTTAAGTGGCTTTTGGTACCTGACGCATAGAATATTAAACGAAGTATTCTTTGTCTTTGCCTGTTAGCTTTAATCATGTTATAGTACTTTAGTACATATTAGTGACTCGAATGAAATAATTTATTCAAATTAATAATAAATACATTTAGGCATATGTTTAATCGACAAATTTAACTAAATATGTGTCTGATGAAATAAGGAAGTTTGTTCACATTAAACACTCCTTAGGTTGCGTAGTCATTTACAGATCTACATTCAACACGTGTGTTTATTACATATTTAAATGTATGTGTGAGCAAATTTCTTAAATAATGTTAAGTTTCAAGCGCTTTCGAAACTGTCTCTCTACTTAGGTGCTAACTACATGCATCCATTGATCAGCGCATCACACATACCTGCCCAACCATCAGTCTCTCACCATTCTAAATAAAAACTTCGAAAACTACATTTATCATGAAGTTTGCATGAAGGATTTTGAGACACTGAGATAGGGTAACATATACAATTGAAATAGATACCTGATAACAGGATATTTTTTAAAAGTTTATTCCGTTTTATATGCAATAAATAGGTATTTATTTTAAGTAAATTATGGATACTTTCTTCCAGTACCTCATGAGCTGGATTGTTCCCACGGACTATGTGGAATTAGATATTACTGATCAATATGGTTTATCTGTGTGACACAACAAGGCTGTGTGTCAACGGTGGCGCACTTCTCATCTATTCTGTGTGCACTGATTACTATTATCTTACATCTTCGGCCAACTTGCTAAATAGTGGAGCACACAAATTGCACTTAAGTAAATAATGTTCATCGTATAATTTCTGTTCTATAGGGCATGAACTAGCTCCAACAACCATAATGAGTAAGAAGAGAAACCCTGTGTGTCTGAAGGAATTAATTCAACACGAGATCTGCACCATGATAAACCGCCCATTTGTGACATGGATTTATAAACTGTACTCTTCTGAAGAACTTGGGTGGAGACAGAGACTGCCTGTGTTTCAGCTCGTGCTTAAACAGTGCGTTGAATTGAAAGAATATCTGATGTCGCTGCCGGAGTCAGCCTGCAAGCTTCTGATGGAAAAGATCTTCAAAACTGTCTCCGCTATTATCGCATCGTACCACTTAGCACTTTGCTCCCGACTTGGAGCCTTGGCTTGCAGACTTCAGTATGAAGAAGTCTGTCTCTACATGCTCAGAGTCGTCTTCCTTCCATGCATAAAAGAGTGTAACATCAGGGATATCCAAAATGTATTCGTACAGGAGTTAGTGTCGCAGTCGCTTCATACGAATCCAAATATCACTCGTCTGATTCTTCCACATATTCCAACTACTAAAGTCGTAAGGTCTGTTTTCAGTAGTTTTGAAAGTCTGGCAGTGTTGCAAGAATTCTCTTTTGAATTTAGTTGTACTGCAGATATAGTTATAGAGTTGGGAAAACATTGCAAATTACTCAAGGTACTTGACATCACCGGTTCTAAACTTGTTAATGATGAATGCGTCCAATATCTTCTGAATATGCGAAACTTGGAGAAACTGTATGTCTCAGAAACTAAAATTTCTGAGACGTGTTATGCTGTGCTTATTTCAAGTTTGCCACGAATTCAAAACATAACTTGGTTAGGCCCAGTTGAATGCATCTTAAAAAACATTAGAAAAAAACGCCTTCCTAAAGTAAATGAGTTTCTTGGTGTAATATCAGACGTACCCTTAGTGAGAAAATTATGCCCACATATCAAAAAATTGAGTGTCTGTTTACAGACCAAGAAGAGTTTGGATCTGATACACCTGACTGAAATAGTTTCTTTGGAATTCACGTCTAGCGATTATTATATTCACAACCTGAGGATCATAATTGAATGTATGGGCATTAGACTTACAAAATTAGACTTCGCAGCTGTCAGAAATGTTGATATTACTCACATAATTAGTTGTTGTCCCGTTTTGAAGATTCTTAACTTAGCACTCTGTGAAATTGTGATATCAGAAAATTTTACGTTCGCTCCCGAATTACAGCATTTTAAGAGTGTCCAGGAAATCACATTTGTACGTAACTCAGGTTTCGAGTATTTCCTCAAATTCCTCCACCTCTATGTTAATCTGGAATTGTTCCATGCAGAGGGCGTTAGAGAAATACAAGATATGTGTGTGTCTGCAATTCTAAAAGCCGGTGGCTTTAGAAAGCTCTCTAAAATTCTTCTTGGTTTTTGTGGACTCCTCACACTGCAGACAGCTATGATGCTGATAGAGAACTGTGACAATTTGTGTCTTATAGGGAAACTCGACACTTGGTCCGGTGTCAATGGTAATGACAGAATTATACTGCTTGATTTCGTGAGGACAAATAACCTTGCGCATGCTTTAGTCTTAAAATGATTTGACGTTGTATGTTAAGTTTATGTGCCGGAAAATTAATTTTATACTTTGAAGTATCCTCTTTTACATTTAAGAATAAATATTTTAATGCTTCACAATTTGTATAATCGTAGGAGTGCAACTTACAAAATAGTACAATTTTATAATTCAATGACCATTGTAAATGTGACATAACAGTATTTATGAGATATTTTGCAGTAAAGTTTTAATCACCTTTCTGATTTGTTCGATGTTTTCCTGGTGAAATTCTAGTGAAATAGCTTGTGAATACTTGAGATTCATAAAATGTAGATAATTTCTTAAGTATCCGAGCGTATATCAGCTTCGAAATAATTAATTTCTCTTAAGTAACTTAGCGCTGGGTAAAATTTATTCTGCAGGAGTAACATACTTATAAACCTAATGCTCTTTTGTGTATTGTAAGGATGTGTGAAATCACATCTATAGGATTTGAGACTTTCGCGGCGAGTACAATCAATAAAATCTTCTCGGTCAATCAGCCGCGTTAGCTGGTTACCGTAATAAACCGACGTTTCGGGAACAAACTCTGTCCCTATCTTCAGGGTTCTGATGTGACTGGGGACATGGGGACAGAGTTTGTTCTCGAAACGTCGGTTTAATACGGTAACCAGATAACGCGGCTGTTTTCCCGAGAAGATTTTATTGAAATCACATCTACGTACTTTCTCAGTATAAGATGGCACATTTCAATATTTGTTTTACGACGACTATGAACATTTTAACGCGCGGTGATTGAAGTTTCCTGCTTATCAATCCATACCCTCAATGAAGGCCGCCATTTAAAAGAACACTGGTTTTGCAGTATCAAGAAATGAAACATCGTGCACAGAAAAATTGCATTTGTCGATACGTATTATTCATTTTCTTTTGTTATATGAATTCCTTGTGAGGAGGAACAAGAGAATATTTCTTTCGTTATTTGATAAACCTGCGTAAACTGCTAATAATACATAGCATACAAGAAATGTAGCATTTGGCTTGTGAAATGAAAATTCTCGGGACCAAATTTACTGCAAAGATCTTGTCTTCATCTGGATACATTTACAGAAGCCTTATACGAACCTTTCAATATTACTTTCTGTTGATACCCTGGCTATACTATTATATTCAGGTCAAGTGCATTACAGAGTAAAAGGGCGAATGTACGATCATTGTCCGCACCAAAAATTTGCTGTGTTTTACACTGGCTCTCATTTCTCTAAATACGACGATCACAAACACCCGGAAATATTGCTGCATGCGTAATTGATGTTAGCGGTATAATGGTCTTGCGTACTAACAAAACTTGGGATAAGTTGATTCGTATTTTAACAACGTTGTCAAAAGCATCACAGATGTCAGTGATGATACTTGGTATCTCGTCGGCGATTTAAACCAGTTTATCTTACGAACACAAATATAATAGAGCGACAGTTGACTCAGGTTGTCTTGTTCTGTTTTAAAGTACTGGGGGACAGTTCAACTGTTCAGATGAGTGAGTGTAGAGGTCTCTGGAGCTTCTGAAGAACGTAAATAAGTGTAGAATGTATAGTTCCAAAAGGAATTAAACGTTTCCTTTTCATAACTCTTCTGTTAAAATATCCGATAGGACTACTTAAACCATCAGGGAAAAAAAAAACTTTTATTTGTTCGGAATTTTATGAGAAGCGTCGAAGACTGAAGTTCCTAATTATATAATGTTGTTTAATTGTCTTAAAATATTAAAAATGTGTTACAGTATCAGTTTCCCTGTACATCTAAGTACTGTGGTAGTAAGCCCGCAGATCCGTCAGTTGTATTTGAATAAATGAATGCTGCCGTCATTAGATTCATAAAGGGATATTTTTATATGTTCTGAATCCAGATATTTTTTGATTAATTTAACGTTAACAGCCATCCTAATTATTATTAAGTTTTACATTTATTTACGATTACTAGCCATGACCCCCATTGCAACTTACACGAAATTTGTCGTCTTATTATATATAGCAACATCGCAAAATATATAAACAAATGAAACTTGTAGTATCAATAAAATGACTCCATGCATAGTGTTCCATGTCCAATGAACTTATACGGCTATACAATAGGCCGTGGTCAATTCTGTACTTGTATTTAAACATTCATAATTCTCTTATTACAGACTTAAATCAACTTTGTCGTTAGTAATCGTATACACTAGAGAAAAGATGGAATCTAATAGGTGGTGTTATTGGAGATGACATGCTTGCCTGATACATCTTGTAACCAAGAAAATGTATTACCAATGCGGGACAAATTACTGGTGTTATCCGTAATTATACACATCGTAATATACAGACATGTGATAAGACCAGTAAAATTTGTGTAAATTTTTGTTTGTAAAATTTACTTTTCAGGTAAATATATTTCTCGTGTATTGGCAATGGTAAATGTTGTCGTCTTCTCTCATCCACATTTCATAGTGTCAGTCGGTCTCTTGTTGGATGGGACGTTGCAGCTATCTGTTTATGTAAGTTTTATATACATACAACTTTCGTACCTTCATAAATATTCTAAATCTGTTTAACTTAGTGATTAATATGAGTTTTAAGCAATTCATTTTAAATTCAATGTGGTTTAATTGGAAATAATATTTGGCCAGCCTTTAAAATCAAATTGCACTAAGTAAGCGAGGAAATTCATGAAGTTGTATAATTTGTTTCGGAATACACACAGTTTCTTAATTATTACGAAGAGGACGTGTACATGAGATGTACATGAGATTGAAGGATAGCTGAAATATACTCGTTTGGGTTTCAAATAGACGACTATTTGTCGCATACAAACTGTGTAGTCTCTTTGTTATCTGTGTTACTACTGTACAGGAATCGGGTTGAACACTGTTCGAACAATGGACAAACACTGTGGTCAGTCTCACTGCGATTCAGAAACGAACTTAAGCTACCTACACATGAAGAGAACTGAGCATTTTATGTGCCATGTGTTCAGTGCATCTGCAAACATAAAATTGATTTTAGAGACCTATATTAAACTTAGAATTAGGTTGAAGCCATAATAAGTAAACGGCACAATTTTGTGCAATGAAGCCGTTGAATCACAACAGTTTGAATAAAATAGGCTTAAATGGATTTGAATACTAAAGTAATTAGTCTACGAAAATTTAAAAGAACTTTGCCTTCTAAAAACTGCGAAACTGCTTTTGCTGGCAAATGAAGAAAAGATTTCAACGAAGAATTTTATGATTTAGCATGTCATCTTCAATCATCTTTAGTTTTGTTAATAATTAGAATAAAAGTATTTATTCGAATTAATCATAAATAAATATATGTTTTATATAGAATCAATAATTATGTCTAAACCTATGCAAAATCAAGGAAGTAGGTTTGTTAACATGAAACACTCCTTTGCTACGCAATCGTTTACAGGGCTACTAGTAACACGTGTGTCGACTATACATTAAAATTAATTTTGCGGTCAAATGGGGGAAATTACTTATACGATTAAATTTTCCGCTCTCCTTTAGTGTTGTCTCTGTACTCAGGTGCTAGTTACATGCATACATTGCGTGACACATCACACATATTTCATATTTACCTAGGAAACTCTCTCATCGTTCTCAAACTTCGACAAATTTCACGTTTCATGAAACTTGGCTGAGTATATTGAGAAAGTGTTGTTAGGACATTATGTAGAATTTTAATAGACGGCTGAGGACAGGATTAAAGTTTCGAAGATTAATGCCGTTATATGTAATAAATTAATTAATCTACACGGCAGCTTGTGAACTCTAACGCACTTTATCAATGTGTTAACCGGTTAATATTATTCTACAGCTGCAAACTACTTGCTGAGTAATTTTACAAACAAATTATACTTCAATTAATAATATTTTGTATTCTATAGGGAAGGAACTTTCTCTAACAAACATGAACAATTGGAGGAACCCTAGACATCTGAAGGAATTATGCGAAGAGAAATTCTGCAGCCTGATATACCGTCCATTTGTAATATGGACTAAAACACTGTCCGTGTCTGAAGCAGTTCAATGGAGAATCAGGCTGATCGTGTTTCAGCTCATGCTTAAACAGTGCGTTGAATTGAAAGAATATCTGATGTCGCTGCCGGAGTTAGCCTGCAAGCTTCTGATGGAAAAGATCTTCAAAACTGTCTCCGCTATTATCGCATCGTACCACTTAGCACTTTGCTCCCGACTTCGAAACTTGGATTGCAGACTTCAGTATGAAGAAGTCTGTCTCTACATGCTCAGAGTCGTCTTCCTTCCATGCATAAAAGAGTGTAACATCAGGGATATCCAAAATGTATTCGTACAGGAGTTAGTGTCGCAGTCGCTTCAAACAAATCCAAATATCACTCGTCTGATTCTTCCACATATTCCAACTACTAAAGTCGAAAATTCTGTTTTGAGTAGTTTTGAAAGTCTGGCAGTGTTGCAAGAATTCAATTCTGAATTTGGTTGCACTAATGATATAGTTATAGAGTTGGGAAAACATTGCAAATTACTCAAGGTACTTGACATCACCGGTTCTAAACTTGTTACTAATGGATGTGTCCAGTATATTCTGAATATGCAAAACTTGGAGAAACTCTATGTCTCAGAAAGTAGCATTTCTGAGACGTGTTATGCTCTGCTTATTTCAAATTTGCCACGAATTCAGAACATAACTTGGAAAGGTCCAGTTGATTTTATATTACGAAAGATTACAAAAATATCTATTCCTTCAGTAAATGAGTTTGTTGGCGCAGTATCAGATGCGTCCTTAGTGAGAAAAGTGTGTCCACATGTCAAATACTTGAGCGTTTGTATACAGACGGGAGATGCTTGGGATCTGGTGAACCTGAATAACGTAGAGTGGTTGGAATTCACGTCTTGCGATTATAACATCCAAAGCTTGGGGATCGTATTTAAATATCTGGGCAAAAGACTTGTAAAGTTAGATATGGCCGCTGTCAAAAATGTTGATATTACTCAAATTATTAGATATTGTACCGTTTTGGAGATTTTCAACGTTGGCCTTTGTGAAATTGTAATTTCGGAAATTTTTCCACTCACTACCGAATTGCGACATTTTAAGAGCGTCAAGGAAATTGCACTTGTATGCAACCAAAATGTCGTATATTTCCTCAAGATCCTTCACCTCTATGAAAATTTAGAATCTTTCTATGCAGAAGGAGTTGCAGATCTAGAACATAATACTTTATCTGAAATTATAAATGCTGGTGGCTTTAGAAAACTTTCTAAAATACGCCTTTGTTTCTGTGGACTTCTCACTTTGCAGACGGCTTTGTTGCTGATCGGGAGGTGTGGAAATCTGCTTGTAATAGGGAACTTAAGTGCTTGGTACGGAGTCAGTGTTGATGATCAGAACTACCTGTTTGATTTTGTTCTGACAAATAACCTTGCATTATCTGTAGTTTGAAAATAATTTGAAATTAATTTTAAACTGAAGAGTGTCGTATTTTACGTTTATGAGTTAATATTTTAAATGTACCGCAATTTGTATAATCGCACAAGTGTAGTTTGATACATAACGAAATATAAAAATATTTTGCAGTGAATTTTTAATTATCTCTCTAGTTTCTTCGACGTTTCCCGATAAGGTGGTGGATTTTTGTGAAGTAAGTAAAGTATACTGGGGATTTATAAAAGCAGATAATTATTTAATTAACCGAGAGACCATCAGGTTCAGAGTAAATACTCTTTCTTAAGTAATTTACTGTTGCGTAGAATTTGTGTGCCAGGAATAACATAGAAACCTGATGTTCTTTTTATTTCGCGTAAGGATTTGTAAATTCACGTCTCAGTATGATCTTAATGATAGAATCGCTACAATGTTATGACCAATGTAAGATTAATGGCGACTGAATTGAATGCAATCGAAAGGTAAATATTGGCAGCAGGAAGATTGTTTTTAGATTGGACTTTATAAATACTTCCTTTTTTATAAGGTGATTATTTTAATGTTTTCATGCAATCGCAACTAAGAATTTCCTCACCGAAACGCCCATGAAATTTATCGATTTATCGATCCATGAACTAAATATAGAAGGAAAGCTATTAGAAGAAAACACGTTTGTAGTGTCAACAAGTACAGCAATTGTAATCTGTGTGCGTCTGAAATACGATAAGTTTGGAACATGGAAATCTTCTGTTTTGAAGATTATTATGCTTATGTATCGGGCATGTTAAACGGGTTCATGTTTATGTAGGATTTGGATAGTGACGGAGTAAAACACCGGTAAATTATTTTGTGGCACAATCCTTATCAAAAACCTTCACGATAGAATATATTCTGTTCACATTCGAAATGCAAACCTTTACAATCAAGTACGGTGTGTGACGCAGTCCAGACAGAATCCTGACGTACGTACTTCGCCAAGCATTGCAGCCATGGACACGTTTCGGTGCTTAACTAATGGAAGCTGGTGTTATAATTATCTCGTAAAGTAATGACAATTAGGATTAGAAGTTTCTTAGATTCTAAAATTCTGTTTCTCCAGCAAGCGTTATAATATTGCGTAATATTTATTACTGTTGAGTGTAAGGTTTAGAAAAGAGGTTATCGAGACCTATTTCATGAAAGTGGTCGAGAAGAACTCTGTGAAACCGTCACAAATCTCAATTAGGATAGTTGGTAACGCGGCCGAGTTTTAAACTGTGTGCCTTCCAAATATAAGTTTCCTTCGTATATTTTGAACTACTGTCCTAACAATTCAACATTTTTGATGAGTGAGTGTAGAAGTCGCTGGAGTTCATTTGATCGCCGGACTGAATTCTGACGAAATTTAAGTAAAGGTAAAATTCATCGGCTATTAAAAAAAAAAAAAATCATCGGCTAAAAAAAAAAAAACTTTTGAACTAATGTTTTCATATTGAAAGACTGTTGTTAGAATTGTGGGATAAAACTTCCTAATTATTGAAGAGAAAAATAGAAACAAATTACTTTCATCTGTGATAATTACTCAAGACTCAAGTTTCCATTTTGATATTATTGTAATTCGTATTTGTTAAGGATGTTACAGTTTTATTACAGTATTTTAGGTGTTGCACAAGTAAGCAAGCATTTAAACCGCTTACTTGGGAATGAATTGAGTGCTTCTGACGTCACACTAAATTGTCTACAGAGAAATATTTACCTCCGTTAGAAAAGAGAAGACAGACTTTTATTTCGAACCATTTCAGCAAACTTTAAAACACAACGTAATTTAGACTAGTTAGTGTAATATTAAGGTCTATACCGTTTTATAAGTTGATCTAAAAATAAATGTGATATCCGTCATATTTGTTATGACTGACGTAGACTTATACTATAATGTATACAACACTGTGTTATCAATCTTTTATATAATTTTCGTTGATCAACCTCTTAAATATGTTCCTACATTAAGGGCAATAATTTATGAAATTCCCACTGAAAATAAGTATCTGTGTTACAAGAAATTCGCGGATTACGAACTGGTTATATTTTTATTTCAAGCCGAAGTTCTAATAAAGCTACGTTTATTTAATTACTGTACATCACCGTAATGTTTGTGTTGTATTATTTATGTAGTGTTAGTTTAGAATTCATATAGTCAACACACTGTAAGTTATAAATTATAAATTAATAATTGAAAGTGTTAAATGTACTGATGTAAAATGAAGTAAGAATTGACGCGAAGTGAAGTGAACTTTTCTCAGTTCCTTTAGGTGTGTAACCAAACTATTCTATTGGTACATGCAAACTAGGACGGAGTCTAATACAAATTTTTGCCTTATGAATTTGCCTATAATTTGTTTTTCCAATAGAATAGGCTGTAATTCACATAGTTAACCTCATTACAAGTTATTTGCATTTTAATGGTGATATTTAAGTAAAAAACACGGCATTATAGGCTATTATGGGGTCATGTTACTTCTTGCGATGATGTGGTGTGCTGGATTATGTGTAATGGGTATCGTTCTCTTTAGTATTTTCATGAATCACTGTTCACGTCTGAGATTTTGTCTCCTGAAAAGTTACTTACGGGGTGATACAGTAACTCACGGCCGCTTATTTGCTTAAGCTTCGATACCAGAGAATAGTCTTATTTAAGCTGTTTGGATGGCTGAATACATTAAGACTAATAAGAATCTGCTGCCATTATGAAACGAAATTAAAAGCTACTCTATACGACACGTAAAAGTGTCTATTAGACACTTAACACTTTTGTAACCATTTTGAAATCTGTTGCTATCTTCTGAGAGAGAAAATGTTGGGTCCCAACGAAAATACTGTACATTGTATTTAGACATAATGTACAGATTTGTGGAAACATTTTATTACGATTTGGTATATTCTTATCGCTGAAATTTAATTTCGTGGTAAATATGTTTCTAATACATTGGCAATGCCAGGTGATGTCATTTGTCATACGTCGTTCACAGTGCCAGTCTGTTGCTCTCTTGCTTGTTAGATGGGCCGTTGCAGTTCTCAAACCTGGTAAGTCGTTTGGGTGTGAAGATTTTGTGAAGTGTAAAGAATTTGTAAGATTGCTATTTGTTAAAATTAAATAACACGATATGAAATCGTTCGTTCATTATACGATGTGATTGAATTGTACATAATATTCAGGCTACTTCAGAATTATGTAGGATTAAATATCCAACGAACTGCATGAAGTTTCATAAATTGTTTCGGATTAAATAATACAATTGGTAATCAAGAGAAAGGAACGTTTAGAAGATGAGAAGTAAATGAGATAGAATAATAGCTGAAATACACTCGCGTTCTCTTTAAATGGACATTGCTTTAGAGCACATCTGCCTTCGTAATTATTTCTTACATACAATCTGCGTAGCTTCTTCTATACCTGTGTTACCGCTGTGTAGGGATCGGCCAACCCTGCTATCAGCCTCGTTGTACAGCAAAACGAACATCATGTTCCATCCCCAGTTAAGGTGATGACATGAATAGAAATGAGGATTGAATCAATGAAGTGTGTTAGATGCAACTGAATTCAAGATAAATATGTTAAATATACAATCAGCCAGAGATTCGCGGAATTACTTCGGTTTTCCTAATAAATAAAATGATGTTGAACAGTGATATTTCATATATTTATTTTTACAGTCCATACACAAACGTTGAAATTTATTGATGTTGTTAAGATTATATAATATTAAAACATTTTGTTGTATAAAATATTATATTTGGCGCTCTTAATCGTAAACTCATCGCCCTGATGATGGAGGCAGTATGACCTCTGAAACGTTGGTAAACATCGACCAGACTACACAGCGCAACAACCCAGAAGACAGAAATCTTCATATTCATCGCCCTGATGATGGAGGCAGTATGACCTCTGAAACGTTGGTTAACATCGACCAGACTACACAGCGCAATAACCCAGAAGACGGATATCTTCAACATCAATAAACTTCAACGTTTGTGTATGGACTGTAAAAATAAATATATTTAATCAAACACAAACATGACGCATTTAAGTTACAAAGTGATATTTTAGTTAAGTAAAATGTTGTCGTACAGTAATTGTTTTAAAATATACGAAATTACCTAATGCCACGTAGGTTTACGCCTGGATGTAATTAATAAATGTGCCCAGATTGTATCCAATCTATTAAAGAGGCCTCTTAACATGACATTTCTTGGCTCTATATTCGTTGTAGGGCCACTTGCAAAGTATTCAGAATCCAGTATCCAGTAATTCCACGCTGAAGTTAATATCTAAGTTCTCAAGACATCGACAAATGGCTGAAATACGGTGGCAAGTCCATTTTAAGATGCATTATATGATTAGAATACAGTTGACCACTGATGACAAGAATTAAGCTTTATAAGTCTATACCGTTATGTATAAAACAAGCGGTTGTTTTTAGTAACTTATATACAGTCTGTTATAAGTATTTAATGTGCTAAATCATGTTTAGGAACTGCACAGAACACGATTTTAAGCATGTGCATTAAGTTTTTGTGAATCAGTAGTGGAGTTGTTCGACTGCGATGCACTTTCACCTGCTTTCTGTGTTTTGGTTAGTGTTATCTAACACGTGCAGACAATATGTTAATAAGTACTCACCGATGTTGGGATATATTTTTATTAAGGACGTGTTGAGGGTGTAATTTTCTAACAGTTGCATAAGGAGTGCACTTCTTTCAGAATACACAATGACCAAAAGGAAGAGCCCTGAACTTCTGGAACAACTTGTCCTCAGGAAGATTTGCAAGATAATAGGCTACTGGGTTATGGAATGGACTCATACACTGCTCTTCGCTGACGGACTTGCACATAGCGACAGATTACCAATGATTCAGTCTGTTCTGGGCCAGTGCGTTCAACTGCGACAAGTGTTAGCATCGCTACCAGTGCCTTTCGGCAGACCACTAAGTGTACAAGCCGTTGAAATTGTTGCCATCATTATGAAGGCGTACAATATCGCAGATCGCTTCCGCCATGGTAGACCTGTGACGACTTGCCGGCGTCGATATGAAGAAGTTTGTCTCTTTATAATTAATACAATGTGGCTTCCTTGCGTAGTAGAGTGTAATGTCAATAACGTCGCATGTACATTCGTTCAGGAATTACTGTCGAAATTGCTTAAATATTATCCAAATATCACTCATTTGGTTCTTCCACATGAAAAGAATATTGAAATGTCTCGGTATGTTTTGAGTAATCTTCGCAGGCTGACAGAGTTGCTAGATTTAAAATTTCAGTTCGTATGCACGACAGAAATTGTGATCGAGTTGGGAAAACATTGCAAATTGCTCAGATCACTCGACATCGCTGAATCCAAATCAGTTACCGATGACTGTGTCGAGTATTTAATGAATCTGCAGAGTTTAGAGGTACTCAGGATTAATGGAACGAGCATTTCGGAGGCATGTTATGCTCTGATCCTTTCAAGTTTGCCACGAGTCCAGAATATAACTTGGTGGGATTCTGTTGAACGCATATTACAAAACGTTACAAAAGAATGTCTGCCTTCAGTAAATGACTTTCTTGGTACAGTTTCAGACTCATCCTTCTTGGCAAAAATGTGTCCACGTATCAAGCGCTTATCAATCAGGTTACTGAATGGCAATTCTTTGGAACTAAGTCGCCTAACTGATGTAAAGTTTTTGGGTTTCGTAAAATGCGATTATAATATTAACATATTGAGCATTGTGGTTGAAAATATTGGTTTTAGACTTACATATTTAGAAATGTTCTGGGTCGAAAATATTATTTTTAGTCAAATATTTACGTGCTGCACTGTTTTAAAGAAACTTGTGCTCAGATTTTCTGAAGTTATACTGCACGATAATGAAATATTTTCTCCGGAATTGCCACATTTTAAAAGCGTGGCAGAAATAATACTTCTGAGCAACACAGGTTTGAATAATTTTCGTAAACACCTGCACCATTATGTTAATTTGAAAATTTTACGTACCTCGTGGTTTGAAGCACTGGAAGATGATACTGTGTCTGAAATTCTAAATGCCGGCGGCTTTAAAAAACTCTCATGTATTCTTCTCGGTTTTTGTGGACCCCTCACTTTGCAGACGGCTAATTTACTGATAACGAGGTGCGACGATTTGAGTGTTATCGGGAATCTCAACACTTGGTCTGGTGTCAGTGAAGAAGATAAGAGTGCACTGTTTGATTTTGTGAATAGAAATAACCTGGAACTAACTGTAATATTGGATTAATATGTCAATTACTTTAACAATTTTATACAGAAAATCAATTTCACGGTGAGGAATACTATTTTTTATATTCCCGGATAAATATTTTAATAATTTATGATCGGTATAATATCACGGGGTACGTCAGACAGTATTTGTACGTGAAAAATGAAGTTACTGTTTTGTATATGACAATGATAAACAAATGAAATAAACTGCCACGTTTTAATAAGTTTCCTGGTTTAGTATTTTCTTGCTTAGTGGTGGATTGTTGTAAACACTGCAAATAATACTAATTGGAAAGGATTCAAAGGAAATTTATAGCTCTATGTTACGCTAGATTCTTTAATGGCGCTTGTGTCTATAATTATGATGATATATTAGTTAGATTAAATTTCTTATCGTTATATTTAAGGAGGAGGCTTTTGGACGCTCTTTTCCTCGTGAATGGTTTTAAAGGCAAAATTATTTGCTCATCTGTTTTTGATACAGCTAGTCTCTGCATACCTACTAGGTCTATCAGAGACTACTCTACCTTTACTGTACAACGTAATTTCAAGGCCAGTCCCTCTGCCAGATGTGTTTCTGCTGCCAATGCAGTCTGCAGGAACATCGACATCTTTAACAAAGATTGCATTTTGCTTACTGAGGTCAGTCAGCTTTTTAAACAATAATTATTGTTTACTTAGTATCACATTTTATTATGTATGTTTTTTGTCCAATATTAAACTGTTTTTAGTATAATTATTATTTTACTTATCTATAACATTTAGTTTTTTACTTATGAGTTATTTTGCAATAAATCAACATTGTACATTTATGTTTTCAGTTCTTTGTTTATTTGCTTTTGTATTGTAATGCTTGTATTGTTGTTAGTGCTAGGCTGTTATTGGCCTTTTTGGCTGTTGTCAAGCACTTTAATAAATGAATTGAACTGAATTGAATTGAATAACACAAAGTATCATCTTCATAACGAATACTATGCAATACATAATTTGCTATTGGTAAATATTATTTCATAAAGAATAAGGTAAAAGTTATATATCATCTGCTCCTTCTATGCAGCTAAGAAATTTTAAGTTCACATCTAGGTGTTAAAATAGAGCACATGATAGGGACATTAGTCAGAAAACACAGAAGGAAGAGATCAATAATTATATACAACTTTTCATTGAAAAATGGAGCGTAATAAAATGTCACAGTATTATTTAGGCGATAACTTATTAATTCAGTGCATACAATAAAACAAAATTCTGTAATAAGTTGAAACAGTAGTCCACTGAAATGGCTAACTTCTGCAAATTGACTTATGTTTCCCGACGTTATATATGTATACAGCCACTATTTTTTAGCATTATGATGACGGCAGCAATCACCTCTGAAACGTCAATAAACTTCTAACAAAATACACGGCAGAATAACCAAAACACAGTAAACTTCATGTATTAAGTTCCTCGATATGCTAATCTGCTACTGAAAATGAAACATGTTGAACATTGTATATTTTCTGACGGCATTCCCCACAAAATCACGGCAGAGTCATAACAAACGACAGGTGAAGTGTATAAATTTTGGGAATGTTTGGCATGACTATGAAGATAACAAGAAACGTCTTTTCTACAACTTCCTTTATTAAATAACAATAAGTTGCAATGTCTTCAAACAAATTGCTAAAATGTTTTCTGATAATTCGAGATCTAACGTTTGCAAATGTGCCTTTGTAGTGTCGATTTATCAAGACCTATTTCGAAGGAAATTTATCTAGTTTGAAGCTGTATATAAGAAGGATCTTAATTTTCAAAATTACCCTCTACTGCTACAAAATTTAAGTTTAACATGCCTTTATCAGTCCTAACAGGAACCATTTAACTTTAAAATATAATATTTTAGACTAGTTGTCTTACTATAACAATTCAGCAGAAGCTGTCGTAAGTCAAACCTATTGTCCACAGGCTTCGAACTAACGTATCGTTACTATTGGTGCAGTGGTTAGATTTCCCGCTTCTAATTTTGAGATTTAGTGTTCCTGTCCGAGGTTATCAGCAAGTCTTAGGAACTTCCGGGTTGACGTACAAGGACACGATGCACTTGAAAGATAACAGAATGTAAGTGAGCAGATTATTTCACGTTTATGTGGCTAAATGATTGTATCTTTAATATCAATCTGCTATCACTGCGAAACAAGATTACAGATATCATACTAGTACACGATACGTAAATGTGTGTAATATAGTAATTTGAGATATAGGATAATATTTGCTGTAATAAGATCTGTGAGAATTTTTTTTTTATTTTTTTTGGTAATTTAGTGACACAAACTTTCTTTCGAGGTAAATATATTTCTCGTACAGTGGCAATGCAAATGGCTGTAGTCACCCCGTCACCAGCCATTCCCAGTGTCAGTCGATTACTTGTCGGATTGGAAGTTGCAGCTCTCTGCCCTGGTAAGTCGTCTCGTTCATACAGTGTAAAGAATTTGTAAGTCTGTTAAAATTAATCACGAGAGCACAAAGTCTTTCATTTTAAATGAGATCTAGTTTAATTGTAAATAATATTTCGATACCATTCAGAACAGCTAAAAAAATTTAAGTTTAATATGCCTCTATCAGTCCTAACATGAACCATTTAACTTTAAAATATAATATTTTAGACTAGTTGTCTTACTATAACAATTCAGCAGAAGCTGTCGTAAGTCAAACCTATTGTCCACAGGCTTCGAACTAACGTATCGTTACTATTGGTGCAGTGGTTAGATTTCCCGCTTCTAATTTTGAGATTTAGTGTTCCTGTCCGAGGTTATCAGCAAGTCTTAGGAACTTCCGGGTTGACGTACAAGGACACGATGCACTTGAAAGATAACAGAATGTAAGTGAGCAGATTATTTCACGTTTATGTGGCTAAATGATTGTATCTTTAATATCAATCTGCTATCACTGCGAAACAAGATTACAGATATCATACTAGTACACGATACGTAAATGTGTGTAATATAGTAATTTGAGATATAGGATAACATTTGCTATAATAAAATCTGTGAGAATTTTTTTTTTTATTTTTTTGGTAAATTAGTGACACAAACTTTCTTTCGAGGTAAATATATTTCTCGTACAGTGGCAATGCAAATGGCTGTAGTCACCCCGTCACCAGCCATTCCCAGTGTCAGTCGATTACTTGTCGGATAGGAAGTTGCAGCTCTCTGCCCTGGTAAGTCGTCTCGTTCATACAGTGTAAAGGATTTGTAAGTCTGTTAAAATTAATCACGAGAGCACAAAGTGTTTCATTTTAAATGAGATCTAGTTTAATTGTAAATAATATTTCGATACCATTTAGAATCATATAACTCTAAATAACTAAAAAAAATCATGAAGTTTTATAAATTATTCCGAAATGAACACGATTTCTTAATCATCAGGATGAATAAATGAGATAGAAGAATAGCTGTAATACACCATCTTGGGCTTTAAATAGACGTTGCTTTGGAAGACATTTGCCCTCGTAATTATTAGTTAACGTACAAACTGTGCAGATTCTCCATTACCTGTGTTGCCACTGTATAGAGATGGTATTGAACAGTGCTCAAACATTGGGTCGACAAGATGTTATGTTTATAGCGATAACATGAATAAAAATAAACATTATATTTACCATGCGTATTGGAATTAAGTTAGTCTTTGAGAGAAGTGTGTTAAATATACAATCTGTTTTCGACCAAAGTTTGTGGAAAATAATCTGCCCATTCTAAGAAAATGTTTAAAAATGTTGGCTTAAAGTAAAATAGGTCTTTAGTGCGATTAAATGTTTTCTCGCTATAATCTGTTAAGAAATGCACAAAGCACTGAACACTGCAATCAGTCCCTCTGTACGACAGAAACGACCTTCATTCTCAGTGCACGGTTTAAGAGGTAACAGGAAGAGAAATTAACATTATATCTTTCATGTGTGTTGAATGCAGGCGCACTGTATAACCCCTGTTTAATAACGAGTTAATAGGGAAAAGGTCTTGGAAGTAATATGGCTATTCTTCATAAAAGGAAAGAAAGTTTGAACTATAAGAGTTCTGTTAATGTAAAACAAGTCTGGTAATAAATTCAAACGTTTTATAATAAATTATTAGGAAATATATTTACATGAATTGAATTATGCTATGCCGAGAGTTTTTAAATCACTGAATTGTTTTTGTTGGTCAATAAAAAGGTAGATATTTTAACGAACGGTATATTCTTTTGTCTTGACATGTTGTATTAATTTGTCTTCTATATCGTTAAATAGAAGTTAATAATGAACTGAGTAGAACTATTCATTCATATAAAAATATCTTGATCAATATATAATAAAAATATGAAGAACTAGCTAGGTATATGATTTAAATTATGACACATTTAATATTTTTTCTATAAAAAGGGTGTTTCTTATAAGCATGTCATATACATGTCAAGTGTCTCGCGATTTTGAGAACTTCGACAAATTTTACATGTAGCGAATAGTGACTAAATCACTGGCAAAGTTACATGAGAATTCAATATGAGATAAAGTAGACTGCACGTGACAGGTTTTAATTTCCTAAAGGTTTAAAACGTTGCTTCGGCAATAAATGGATATTTGTGCATAAAATAGTATACTACATCTATTTAATATTATTATGAGAATGAACATTGTAGTAACTCGGCTGTTCCATCTACATTGAGGGCGTTGGTTAGTGCAGACAATTCGTTACTTTGTATTATAAATATGTTACATTTTAATGGCTCACATGTGCATGACAACTTGTGAACAGTTTTATGAGGAGTTTAATTCTTTCAGAAATCGCAATGAACAACAAGAAGAGTCCTAAATGTCTGATAAGACTTACTCAACGGAAGATCTGCAGACTGATAGTATGTCGGATTTTAATATGGACTAAGAAACTTCGCAAGGCTGAAAGGCGTGAAACCGGAGATAGACTACGAGTCATTCACGCTGTACTGAGTCAGTGCCTTCAACTGCGAGAAGTGCTTACTAAACTGCAGGAGTCAGACGGCAGGTTGCTAAGTGACTATTTCGTTAGAGTTATTGCCCGCGTTATTGAAGACAAGGATATCCCAGGTCACTCCCGAGAAGGTACCATGCCATGCAGATATCAGTACGAAGAAGTCTGTATGTATATGCTCAGAAATGTGTTTCTGCCTTGCTTAGAAGAGTGTAACATCAAGAAGTTTGGGTCCGAATTCGTACATGGATTAATGTCGCAATCGCTTCATACAATTACACATATCACTCGTTTGATTCTTCCAGATAACACAAGTAATCCAGTCTCACAGATAATTTATGACGAGCTCCCCAAATTGACAATGCTGCAAGAAATTATATGGAAGTTTACTTGCACAACACGTATAATAGCGGTGTTGGCGAGAAATTGCAGATTGCTCAGGAAACTTGACGTCGCCTGTTCTATAAATGTTACTAATAATTGTGTAGAGGATTTACTGAATATGGAGAGTTTGGAGATACTCAATGTGGGAGGAACTGGTATTTCCGAGAAAAGTTATGCTCTGCTCCTTTCAAGATTGCCACGAATTCAGAGTTTTTTTTGGAAAGGTCGAGCGGATGATGTCTTTAGATATATTACTAGGGCATCTCTTCCTTTAATAAATGAGTTCAGTGGTGTAGTTACAGATGCATCCTTATTGGTAAGAATGTGTCCACATGTCAAAACCTTGGCAGTTTATTTACAAAGTCGTAATTGTTCGGAGCTGGTAAATTTGTCTGACTTAGTGGTTTTGGAATTATCTCCATGCAATTATAACACTACTAACATGGGCACCGTAATTGAAAACATGGGCATTAGACTTACAAGATTAATTATGATTCAAGTCGCGAATGTTGATATTGTTCAAATAATTACTTCTTGTTCCGTGTTGAAAATTCTCGACCTCAGATATTGTCGAGTTATAACGCCGGAAAATTTCAGTTTATCTCCGGAATTGCCACATTTTACAAGCGTGAATGAAATTATTCTTTCAAAAAACCAAGATTTCAGAGATTTCCACAAGTACCTGGTACATTACGTTAATTTGGAAGTGTTCCATGCTCACCATGTTGCAGAAGTGGATCATGCAATTATTTCTGCAATTTTAAATGCCGGTGGCTTTAGAAAACTCACTAAAATTGTTCTCGCTTTTTGTGGGCATCTTAAATTAGACACGGCCATGCTGTTGATACAGAAGTGTGACTATTTGACTTTTTTGGGGAATATGAATACTTGGCGCGATTTCAGTGAAGACGATAAGCAGACGTTGCTTGATTGTATTAAAGTTAATAACCTCGCAATGTTTGCATATGTGGAAGCTATGAATTAAATGTAAGACATTGACATGGAAAAGTTGTTTTTACATTGAAATTTACCCTGTTTTACTTTTGCTACATATTTTATTGTTTTATAACCAGTAAGATAACATGAGAGTAACTTAAAAATTGTTGTATTTAAGAATTAAGTGACCATTTTGTATTTGATGTAATTATGTGCAAATAATTTTTTTAATAAATTATAGCGCCATGTAGTCTGGTAGAAGTTCATGAACGTTTCAGAGGTCCTTGCTGCCTCCATCATCAGGGTGACATGCTACACGGCGCCACAGCTCAGAAGGTAGCCATGTTCGTATTCACCGCCGTGAAAACCTACTCAGTTATGTTCCATTTCCATTTTCTTTGTATTTGTTTTACATTGTTATGCTGAATCTATAATGTCAGGGTGATTAAGTTGAGAAGAATGAGATGGGCTGGGCATGTAGCATGTACAAGAATTGTGCACCGGGTATTGATCGGGAAACCTGAAGGGAAGAGACCGCTGGGGAGACCTAGACGTAGATGGGAGGATAATCTCAGGCGGGATCTATGGGAGATAGGAGTTGAAGGAGACTGGATTTTGTTGGCCCAGGACAGGGTCCGATGGAGGGCTTTGGTTAATTCGGTGATGAACCTTAGAGTTCCCTAAGCCATCTAGTTAGTTAGTTAGTTAGTCCGATTTAATATTATAATAGTTCCTAGGGAAATACGGTTTGAGGGTGGGCCTCATTCAACTGGCTCAGGATAGTAGCCTTCTGAAGACGGTTATATCTGGATTGTTTGGGTTTCTCGACGTTGTCCATCGTCTGTTGTAAAAATTACAATGTTTCGAGAACTCGATATGTCCTTGTCTTCAGGTGTAGTGAAGACGCCCCTACTCTGTGGAGTCCATTAGAATGAGTCAATCCCAGTCGCTGACCAGCTGAGCGATTATCAGGTTCTCAAGGACTCTGCTGTATGAAATTAGTCGCTAACAGATTTGTTTTCGCAATTGACGCTAAATTACAAAAAATAACCGAAGCGCTGCGGTCGAATGATATCACTCCTTTGTATTTGTGAGGTTCCTGGTTCGAAACTCGACTTGAAGAACGACTGGCTCAACTGAAATGTCTTCAGTCTGTGGAGACACATACTGGCGGGCTGTAAGTATCTTAGAAGTGCCTACTAGCATTTTTCTGCTGTCCTATCACTAGACGCTGATCGTTGCATAGCTCAGTAATCAATTTACAAAATTAGTTCATTTTCGGCGTGGTTTCAGTCTTAATGTTCGATTTTGATTAAAACTAAAATTTTGAAGATAAATCTTGGAGCTTATGTAATAGGACTTGACGTGTTAAGACGCTGTTACTCCAAGAATGAAATTGCATGAGAAAGTTTGTCTGGCTGTTCTTCTGTGATTTATTAGAGAATCTTATTCATATAAAAATTGAATTGCAAGTAGATGTGTCTCTGTGCCTTGCGTGTCTTTTTTCGACGGTTTTAAGAACAAAACAAGATCTCCTCTCCGAATTGTTTTCTTTAGTCAAAAGAAATACCATCGTGTTGCTTGTGATATAGAACACAAAATTCTCTTGTTTCATAGAAAATCTATGAAGTTGCTTCTATGAATTTTGTGTTCAGTCACTGACATTCCGAAAAGGGCACATATCACCCGAAAACAAATATTTTGTTACTCTTATCTCCTTAATCATTTTGTCTGGCCACAAGTTTTCTAGAGTTCAGCAACTCGGGATAATACTTATTGACTGAATTATCTCTCATAAGGATTTATTTGTTATGGTTTGAATTCGTAACACTGTTTAATGGCCGTCCGTTGTTCCAAATGCACTAATTTCATCGATTATATTTTACTGAATTTTGATTAAAATTTATAGGTGTGTGAGGCCATAATTTATTCAGCAAAGTACAGTAATTAGCGTAGGTGAGTTTAGAAGGTGGCTGTGATCTGCATTGGAATGCCAGACGTTCTTAGCCATAGATTATAAGCGATCCTCACGTATCTTGAGCCAACAAACCCAGAGATGTAATGTATTAGAAACCTTTAATGTGGGAGGTCATTTGTTCTCTTAACCTCCTCCGACCGTACTCTCTCACTTGATCATTTATAATTCCCAAAATCTTTTACATTTCGGCAAAAGTTATGTTTGTTTCCTGGAGTAAGTTATGGATAGTGCAGCTATTAAGAGATAACCTATGGTGGTGATGTCATCGGCAGGAACCGGTCCAATAAATCAAACCCTCCGCCTTTACCCTCTTACCACCCCCCCCTCTGTCCCCTTCTGGTACCACCCCACCCACTCAGCGAACTCCTTCCCCGCTCCCTAATGGCTTAATTGAATTTCGATTATCCAAATATGGCGCTGAGTCTGGAGCAAAAGGAGATGAAACTACTGTTCAGATCGGAAAACAATGACGACTGAACGCAAGTTGTTCCGATGCAGAGTGGAAGTACACTTTGCTTTTATTCAATAAGGAAGGAGGAAGATCTTGTTGTATGTTTTGTAGTACGCATTGATTATGCCTGATTTTGAATCGTGTTCTTGGGGGCTTGATGTCGTTAGATAAATGCGTAGACTAACTCACTCGACAGTTGTGTTTGCAAGTGCACCTCAGTTCTGTGTGTTTCCGACCGAACCGCCTGTTGAATAAAGTTTAGTTCTGACAGAATGTAACACATTCCACTCACACGGGATATTTGATGCGTGTAGGACTCTTGATAGTTGGTAGGTTTAAGATTCTTTGGTTCACACTGGTTATTTGTTTAAGTCAGCAAAATAAAATTAAACAATGACTTAATATCGAACCTCAGTGCCACATAATTTTTATAGTAGCTTTTCCAGCAAGTTAAAATTAGTGACTCATTACCTGAACCCGGTTAGTAAAATATCATCCACGCCAGTTGTAATAATTACAGCGCCATGAAGACAAGTTCGCGTTAAAATTTGAGACTTTGGAATCTGCGTTCCTTTCCCTCGGTTCAATGTAGGTGTAGTTGTGGATGAATTTGCTTTGATTTCTGGAGGACGTAAGATTGTGAAATTACCCCATAATACATTAACTTATTCGGAAGATCCCAATTTATCTGAGTTGTATTTAACAACAGTACAATGGGTACCGAGGTCCTTTCCCGGGGGTAAAGCCGGCCACGGAGTGATGCTGACCACTCACCCCATCTAGTGCCGAGGTCAAGAATGAGTAGGAGCTATACCTCAACTCCCCCCAAGTGCCTACATGGCGTATAGTGGTCCAGCTTTACTTTACATTTTATTAACCAGTAATCGCAGTGTTGGAGATGGCCATTGTAATAAGTCCTTGACTTCGTGAACTGCGCATCAGATGTTTGTGACAGATTGCGTTGTAAAGGTGAAGGCAAGATGGTCACCGTACGACGGCTTGAAGGCGTGTGGAATGGAGCCAAGCATCCGCGCGTAGATGTAGGCGAGGTCATCTTCACGTTCCATCTACTTTACCAGGGGGAAATGAGCCCTTGGCCCACACTGAGTTGGAGGCTGGGTGTCTCACAGGGCGGTCTGGACGAAGGGTGGCGAAGAGGAAGGCCTTTGCTCCTGGTTGGTCGTCCACCTAATTAGAAGCCACTTTACTGAAAGGAAATTATAAACGAAAAATTTCACCTTGTTCTTTTCAAAGCACCACGCAGTGCAGACGTATGAAGGTGTGGAGGTATGACGCCACGCATTCTTAACCTCGGAGGTGAGAGGTTAGCTTCACCCTTCAGCCTCTTTACACGTATCTACTCGATAGGAGGCTGAGGCTAGGTGGACCCCAGAATGGAGATAATTATTGGAACCGAAGTGATTTTGGGGTCACAACATTGACCTTGGATATGTTACCGTTATTATTTCTTTATAGTAAGATCCAGTAGTTTTTCTTGCACCGTGTAATCATCGTCGCAACCAGCTGACGTCACCGCCCGCGTCGTGGCGAGTTTCAGTGTACTACCCTTTTACAGTGTAGTTATTGCTATAGCTGGCTTTGTAATGTGTCTTACGTACCAGAGGACTTTTGTTTTACCATGTTCCACACACAGCATTAATTCGGTGCGTATGTCAGGCATGAAATCAAAGCTTAACCAATGCACATGACTTTAAATCCATGTTTTTTAAGCTTTTCTGGCTCTTGGAAACAACAGCAAAGAATGATAATTGATTTCTGTTTTGTTGGCTGTCATTTTTTTTAGTTGACTTTGACTTGGGTGGTTCGGGCGAGGGTTCGGAGGGCTGGTTACGAAATGACTTCAGATGAGTTGGGTTTCTATCCGCCCCGCAACAGATGGCATTGCTGGCTAGAAGTAGCTCATATTTTAGTATTCTGCCATCGCCTGCCATCAGTCACAGTGTGTCTGTATCGCATTTGGCATCACTCTTCCGCATTCAGACTTGTTGTAAGCAAGTACGATATAAGTCTTGCCAGTTTTCTCGGACAATAACGACGGGCTTGTCCTCCCTGCACTGTGGCAGGTTTGCAGATCGAATAGTCTGTTCTTATCTTGACCGAGAATGTACAACATTCCTTATGCCTCCATGCTTGTACGCGCATGTGTGCGTATGTTCCATCCTAACAAATTCCTAGCCAGCGACGAATTCTTATGAAACTTACGTAAATCATGCAATTTGAGGCTTATGTATTGAATTCCCTGTCATCTATAAAACAACATACCGGCCGTGGGAACTCTTAGATGAGAACGACACTAATTCATTCACTCACTCTATTTAACAGACTCCATAAGACACTGAAAATTGTTCCGCTAGGCGTTATATCACTTGTTTATGGGGTCCTAAGGTTCATTAACATGTTTGCAAGAATTCGCCAAGGGTCCTGTACTGAACCACATGAATCCAGTGGACACCCGTAGCTTACATCTGTTTCTGTGAGATCATATTTCAACATTTTCCTCCCATCTACGTTTGCGTCTTGAAAGTTCCCATTAGTGACATTTCTAAGGCAAGTACATTGTGTTTAATGTGGTAATAGTTCTTGAGTATAGCCACAAATTTTATGTGAAGAATTTCTGAATATTAAACATAATAAACATGGCGATGGTTTGAGGCATGGACAGCTGTTATGTGCTCAGTGGAAGCTATGCATTGAAAGATTGCTGTCTTCTGGGTTGTTCCGCCGTGTAGTCTGGTAGAAGTTTACTGACGTTTCAGAGGTCATGCTCTTCCGTCATCAGGGCGCAACAACCCACAGTCTGCAGAAACCCGGTGTTGGGCACTGTCTTCTGTCTAGAGAACTCAGTTAATAAATGCATGAATTTTGCCTACACATCGTATTTGTTGCTTTCATATGGTTCTCACCATAAACGTTTACACTTTCCTGGAATAACATGTGAGTTTATTCTTGTAGTGGAGATGTTGCTTTCTTCTAGGTAAGATCTGAATTTTTAAATATTATTTAGATGTACTTTAGACTTCTGAGGTTAACTAAAGGAATCTCTTGTGAGTTATCCTATCTAATAAAAACAGCTTTGTTATGTGTATAATATTTTTTGAGCTGTTAAATTTCTTAATGTATCAAGGACTTTCTTATTACTGTACTATACTCCTTTATATTAATGATATTGTTTGATTATGGACCTTCTGGTGGCCGCTTACCGATTTTGTTGTTTTAGAGCACGGCACTTAGCCTCAGTTAATGCAGAAGAAAGAACGGAAGAATTGTCTGTGTCACTTATGAGTCGATGGTAATGCATTTTATGGCCTCCCAATATGTGTCATACAAAGTAATGCTTGTGGCAGAGGGGTGGATATCACATCCGTTTTTATTCTCAAGAATCCAGACACGCGTCTTCTGCATTTGTATGGCTGTCTGGCTATTAGATATACCACAATACCATATCAAAAATCAGCACAGCCCCAACTGTTTCCTAGAAAGGTAATATTGGTGATGTTCCCGGTACAACACAACGCTCTGTCTTCTTCCGTCCGTCCGTCCGTTTCGTGCTCCTTTTTGTGCTCAGTTTCGTCTGTAGAACGCGCGCTACTGTGGGGGGTTTGCCATCTATTGGGAATTTATGTGACATGTCAGCTGTCATGAGACCAAAGTGACATTTCTACTTTGGATTATTTCCAAAAGGACACATCTTGCAATGTCGTTATCACCATCGCTAGTGAATCTTAAGGTTGTGTGTGTGCAACTCTAATTTATGATTATTGTCAATATTCAGTTTATTATCTGCCAATCCGTCAAATTTTCAAAGCTTCCGCGATTATGACATTGTACGAGTTATCTAGTTTTGGGCTAGGTGAGATTAGAGGTTCTCACGGAAGCGAGTATGAAAATGACTGTCTTCTGGTTTGTTGTGCCGTGTACTGTGGTCGAATTTTACGAAAGTTTAAACGTACTTGCTGCCTCGATAGTCAATGCGATTAGATAATGGAAGCAGCAAACACCTCCGAAACGTCGGCAAACTTTTACCAGACTAAGCCGTGCGAGAAGACTTAATACACCCAGTCATTGTCTTCTCTGTCAGACATCAAATGTCAGGCTCGTATAAAACAAGAGATTAGATTATAATTTTGTTTATTTAGTCGTCAGTTTAGAAAGGCAAGGCGTCTTGTTTTACCTAGAGTTCATTACTTACATAACTCACCTGATAAGTGTCGTATATAGCCACGCTGGCCTTGTAATCATGGAGTCTCGGGTTCGATTCTCGGCGGTGCCCGAATTTATAACTTGTGTTGGGCAAGGCCGTGGTCTAGGCAACACGGAGTTTTCCTCCGAGGGCTTCCCCGGTTTCTCCGTGGTATCCCATTCACACACAGAAGAAGGCAATGGCAAACCACTTCTGGATCATCTGCCAAGAACGTATATGAACAGGTCCCAGTCCGAGAAAAGGATGGAAGGATCCTGTTCATATGGACCTGTCCTCAGACAGAACACTA
>NW_019060189.1:82544-97632 GCF_000696155.1 Zootermopsis nevadensis
AGGGGAAGAGACCTCTGGAGAGACCTAGCCGTAGATGGGAGGATAATCTCAGGCGTGATCTATGGGAGATAGGAGTTGAAGGAGACTGGATTTTGTTGGCCCAGGACAGGGTCCGGTGGAGGGCTTTGGTTAATTCGGTGATGAACCTTCGGGTTCGGTGAGCCATCTAGTTAGTTAATTACCTGACTCTGAAGTTGGCTTTTGCAGTTGTGTCAGCATCTTAAAATAAAGGATTGAATTATTATTATTATCCGATCTCTTCACCACTTTTAGGGTATGTACTTCCATGTACCTTAGAGAAACCTTGTCCCTAAGGTACATAATGCAGCAGCTATTTCCGAAATACGTTTTGCTTTTAATACGTGTTACATGTATTATATTTTATTCTTAGAGATGACTACATATTTTACGACAGCATCTTTCGAATGATGTGTGAAGTTCCCAAAATTGCAGTTTTCTGAAGTTCCCTGACGTCGTGTTCGCCCGGGATGTTGGCCAAATACGTTCTGAGTGACCTGGAGACAGTTCCAGTTGCCCCTATAACTACTGGGATTATTTTTGCTTACATTGTTATTATATTTTATTGTATTTACTTTATTTTCCTTGGGCTGTATCTGTAATAAGCCGTCTGGCTGGTGATGCAGCACTCTAATAATAAATAATTGAATTATTATTATTATTTGAAATTGTCCATTGAGTGTGGAGCATCTTAAATAAATAATTTTAATTTATTATTTTCACACGTTTGCCGTATTTATTCGTGTGATCCTGGTGGTTTTTGTGATGCAGAATGAAACATTCTGTATGCCTAGTAACAATTACACAGACTTTAACCATTCAAGTGCTCCTTGCCTTATAGAAGAGAACGCTTCTACTTGGTAGACTGTGAGAGCATGCACAGATGGAAGCTTACTTTATGGTCGGAGCACTAAGATATAGTCATTGCTGCGCCATCTCTCGGATTCTTATTATACTACTTGGACCACGAGACCTTTTAACAGAAATCGAGCCGTGTGGTCTGCTAAAACAAGATGCCTGTATTCTGGGTTGTTGCACCGTGTAGTCTGGTAGAAGTTTACGGGCCTTTCAAAGGTTCTTGCTGTCACCATCATCAGGGACTGATTTTGGAGGCATCAAGTACCTTCATAACATCACGATTTAAGATGATGTCCAGATGGCAGTATATTCAAGAGGACTATTCCTGACATCTAGCGGCAAATACCCCAGACGTGAGGCACTGCGCAAAACCACACATCGTAGTATCGCTGGTTGCTTATTAGGATTAAAAAATGATGTATTGATCTAATCAGCGATTGGAGGGTGGACGTAGTGAATGTGTTTCTTTTTCAAAGGTGATTATGAATGTTAAGCTTCCCTGTGTGTGGTCTTGTTTGAGCTGAATTAGTACATTACACGAACGGGATTGTGAGTTGATATAAATAATATATTTAAAGTTGTTTGCATGTATGAAACTCTTACCGAATTTTTGTTCGTCATAATGATGTGATAGTGTAAAGTGTCAGTAGTTATGTTACGTTATACGAGGTTATACAAGCATTACAATACAAAAGCAAATAAACAAAGAACTGAAAACATAAATGTACAATATTGATTTATTGCAAAATAACTCATAAGTAAAAAACTAAATATTATAGATTAGTAAAATAATAATTAAACTAAATTACGTTGTACAGTAAAGGTAGAATAGTCTCTGATAGACCTAGTAGGTATGCATAGACTAGCTGTATCAAAAACAGATGAGCAAATAATTTTGCCTTTAAAACCATTCACGAGGAAAAGAGCGTCCAAAAGCCTCCTCCTTAAATGTAACGATAAGAAATTTAATCTGACTAATATATCATCATAATTATAGGCACAAACGCCATTAAAGAATCTAGCGTAACATAGAGGTACAAATTTTAGTTATAGGAATAACACTGGAGCTAATGGTAGTTGTGTTAGAGAGAGAGGTATCTGTGGAAGTGGTGGTGACTGAGGCAGCAGGTTCTTTGAGAAATCAATAGTTGTGCAGCACATCTATAAATTCCCACCTTTTAAGGGACTAATTGCCCTCTTGATGTACCATCTCTGCACCCTATCCTGAGCCATTTCACATCTGAAAGGTTTATTTAATGTTTGCTTTTTGAAGAAGCCTCCATGCCTGCCCATTGCATATAGGAGACTCCAAACTCGCCTATTATTGTGACTATATAAATTGTTTCATGCCGTCTTCATGTGCTTTTTCAAAGTTTTGATGTCTGCCTTTTATAACGGCTGTAACGAGGCCACAATTCCTGTCCGTGACTGTAAAAAGCCTCCCTGCCAGATCTTTTTAAGGACAGTATAGAGGCCTCCATACATGTTTATTATTAACATATGTAAATGAATAGTGTGCACTAGTATGAATACGAATCCTGCACTTATGATTTCAGAGCTAGTGTACAGGATTTGCATGTATGAAACTCTTACCGAATTTTTGTTCGTCATAATGATGTGATAGTGTAAAGTGTCAGTAGTTATGTTACGTTATACGAGGTTATACAAGCATTACAATACAAAAGCAAATAAACAAAGAACTGAAAACATAAATGTACAATATTGATTTATTGCAAAATAACTCATAAGTAAAAAACTAAATATTATAGATTAGTAAAATAATAATTAAACTAAATTACGTTGTACAGTAAAGGTAGAATAGTCTCTGATAGACCTAGTAGGTATGCATAGACTAGCTGTATCAAAAACAGATGAGCAAATAATTTTGCCTTTAAAACCATTCACGAGGAAAAGAGCGTCCAAAAGCCTCCTCCTTAAATGTAACGATAAGAAATTTAATCTGACTAATATATCATCATAATTATAGGCACAAACGCCATTAAAGAATCTAGCGTAACATAGAGGTACAAATTTTAGTTATAGGAATAACACTGGAGCTAATGGTAGTTGTGTTAGAGAGAGAGGTATCTGTGGAAGTGGTGGTGACTGAGGCAGCAGGTTCTTTGAGAAATCAATAGTTGTGCAGCACATCTATAAATTCCCACCTTTTAAGGGACTAATTGCCCTCTTGATGTACCATCTCTGCACCCTATCCTGAGCCATTTCACATCTGAAAGGTTTATTTAATGTTTGCTTTTTGAAGAAGCCTCCATGCCTGCCCATTGCATATAGGAGACTCCAAACTCGCCTATTATTGTGACTATATAAATTGTTTCATGCCGTCTTCATGTGCTTTTTCAAAGTTTTGATGTCTGCCTTTTATAACGGCTGTAACGAGGCCACAATTCCTGTCCGTGACTGTAAAAAGCCTCCCTGCCAGATCTTTTTAAGGACAGTATAGAGGCCTCCATACATGTTTATTATTAACATATGTAAATGAATAGTGTGCACTAGTATGAATACGAATCCTGCACTTATGATTTCAGAGCTAGTGTACAGGATAAAGGATCATATGATACTGACCTACAGCATCACTTCAAGTGGCCTGTGGAGCATATCAGTAAGTAACTTACAGCTGAATATTGTTTACTTGAATACTTCCAGACGGACGTACTCCTCCACAACTTCATTTCTGGATGATACAAAAACAACAACAAAACGTTCACCCACACAAAATCATGTTAAGCACGACATACATATACAGAACAACTTCGAATACGATATTAAAAATACAATGAAATCTGGAAGAAAATATTATTTGAAATCTGATACACATCTGACTAAAAGTTGCATTTAAGAAATTATATTTAAGTTTATATAATTTTATACACCTGAAGATGGTTCTTTTAGAACTGAAACATGTCGTGTAAAAAGTGATGATCTAATGTAAATCGAACATTTCGATAGAGAACATCATTTAATATATTTTAAATATTTAAATGCTAATTATAATAATATTTAATAGGAATTTTATTGTGATTAGACTGACAAGATTTAAACAAATATATATTTATCACAATATGATGCAACTTTATCATCTCATTACAGCTGAATGTCTGAGGCACTGCATATCAGTTATCATGGTGCTTGTTTCATTCAGTTTGATTTTCTTGAACAGGTAGTTCATAATTTGGTAGGACTGTAGTGTGAACAATAGTCACTAAAACAGGTGTCAAGACCCTGGAATGTTTGAGTAAGACTACGGTAATTTCCTGGCACTTGGAAATTTAGGAATCTCCACAGGGTGGGTTCAATCAAGTCAGTAGCTGGGGATTTAGAGAAGTACAAGCTAGATTTAGTGAGGTTATGTTGGAAGGGGAGTGTACTGAATGTGCATGCCCTAACTGAGGATAAAGATGACACAAAGGATAATTTTTTACAATGAACTAGAACAAGTACTTGAAGAGTTCCATAGGTACTATATGAATATATGAAAATTTTGGTAGGATATTTCAATGCAAATGGAGAGAAATTTTTTTTAATTTGCTTATTGGTAAGGAAAGTCTACATGAAGTTAGTAATGTAATGGGTCAGAGTAGTAAATTTAGCAAACTTAATAAAAAAAACCAATTGTCTCTTACCATGACAATAAATTAACTATTTATAATCTTGAAGAAAGTCTATTCCTGAGTTAAAAGACAAACACTTTACAATATCTTGCTTGAATCTGGTTTACCTGAGAAGCTCTTTAGGCTAATTAAAATGTGTTTCAGTGTGAAACCTGTAGCTAGATTCATGTAGGTAAACATCTGTCTGATACATTTCCTAATCAGAATTGCCTTAAACAAGGACATACACTGTCACTGGTGATTTTCAGTTTTGCCTTAGAATATACCATTAGGAAGGTCGAAGAAAATCAGAGTGGTTTGGAATTGAATGGGACAAATCAGCTTTTGGTCTATGCTGATAATATTAAACTGTTGGGCAATAATATAAATACTATAACAAGTAAGAAAAAGAAACAATCTTAAGGGCTAGGAATGTTGGTTTAGAAATAAATGCAGAGATATCAAAGTATATGATCATTTCTCAGCATCAGAATTTAGAACAAAAGCAGTCTGACACACCTGGGCTCTCAGACACGGCACGTCAGAGCCGTGTCACACAGAGACCTGTCCCTGCAGAGACCGAGTCAGGCACAGACCGCATTCGTCAGAGACACAGTACATCAGAAACAGTCTGATAGAGACCGGTCCTGCAAGGCATCAGGTGGTAGAAATTTTGAAAAATTTCAAAATTTTCAAAGAATCAAAAAATGCTGGAAATTGTCCAAAAAGCGCACAAAACCAAAGAAATTTGAAAAAATTCACATTGAAGAATTGCCAATTTCAATGAGAAGCCCAGGTGCAGGAGACAAACGTAAGGCAGAGACAGGGTTAGGCATTCACCGAGTTTGGCAGGCATCTCTTGGGGATAGTTTAGAAAAAAATATTCAAATTTTACAAAATTTAAGAAAAATTAAAAAATGCTGTAAATTTTCTGAAAATCGCACAAAACCAAACATTTTCGTAAATTTTGGAAAAATGTTGCATGCGGAGACCGTGTCTTGCAGAGTTTGGGTGAGGCGGAGTTCGGGTCTAGGAGAGACCGGATGTGGTAGGACTGAGACTAGCAGAGACTGCGTCCGGGAGTGAATGTGTGATGCAGAGACTACAGCTGAATGTCTGAGGCACTGCATATCAGTTATCATGGTGCTTGTTTCATTCAGTTTGATTTTCTTGAACAGGTAGTTCATAATTTGGTAGGACTGTAGTGTGAACAATAGTCACTAAAACAGGTGTCAAGACCCTGGAATGTTTGAGTAAGACTACGGTAATTTCCTGGCACTTGGAAATTTAGGAATCTCCACAGGGTGGGTTCAATCAAGTCAGTAGCTGGGGATTTAGAGAAGTACAAGCTAGATTTAGTGAGGTTATGTTGGAAGGGGAGTGTACTGAATGTGCATGCCCTAACTGAGGATAAAGATGACACAAAGGATAATTTTTTACAATGAACTAGAACAAGTACTTGAAGAGTTCCATAGGTACTATATGAATATATGAAAATTTTGGTAGGATATTTCAATGCAAATGGAGAGAAATTTTTTTTAATTTGCTTATTGGTAAGGAAAGTCTACATGAAGTTAGTAATGTAATGGGTCAGAGTAGTAAATTTAGCAAACTTAATAAAAAAAACCAATTGTCTCTTACCATGACAATAAATTAACTATTTATAATCTTGAAGAAAGTCTATTCCTGAGTTAAAAGACAAACACTTTACAATATCTTGCTTGAATCTGGTTTACCTGAGAAGCTCTTTAGGCTAATTAAAATGTGTTTCAGTGTGAAACCTGTAGCTAGATTCATGTAGGTAAACATCTGTCTGATACATTTCCTAATCAGAATTGCCTTAAACAAGGACATACACTGTCACTGGTGATTTTCAGTTTTGCCTTAGAATATACCATTAGGAAGGTCGAAGAAAATCAGAGTGGTTTGGAATTGAATGGGACAAATCAGCTTTTGGTCTATGCTGATAATATTAAACTGTTGGGCAATAATATAAATACTATAACAAGTAAGAAAAAGAAACAATCTTAAGGGCTAGGAATGTTGGTTTAGAAATAAATGCAGAGATATCAAAGTATATGATCATTTCTCAGCATCAGAATTTAGAACAAAAGCAGTCTGACACACCTGGGCTCTCAGACACGGCACGTCAGAGCCGTGTCACACAGAGACCTGTCCCTGCAGAGACCGAGTCAGGCACAGACCGCATTCGTCAGAGACACAGTACATCAGAAACAGTCTGATAGAGACCGGTCCTGCAAGGCATCAGGTGGTAGAAATTTTGAAAAATTTCAAAATTTTCAAAGAATCAAAAAATGCTGGAAATTGTCCAAAAAGCGCACAAAACCAAAGAAATTTGAAAAAATTCACATTGAAGAATTGCCAATTTCAATGAGAAGCCCAGGTGCAGGAGACAAACGTAAGGCAGAGACAGGGTTAGGCATTCACCGAGTTTGGCAGGCATCTCTTGGGGATAGTTTAGAAAAAAATATTCAAATTTTACAAAATTTAAGAAAAATTAAAAAATGCTGTAAATTTTCTGAAAATCGCACAAAACCAAACATTTTCGTAAATTTTGGAAAAATGTTGCATGCGGAGACCGTGTCTTGCAGAGTTTGGGTGAGGCGGAGTTCGGGTCTAGGAGAGACCGGATGTGGTAGGACTGAGACTAGCAGAGACTGCGTCCGGGAGTGAATGTGTGATGCAGAGACCGTCTGTTGCAAAGGCTGTGCGTCAGAGTCCGGGTTTAACAGAGACCGTGCATTGACGTACAGACACTAGCTGACGTGTTCTCCTGAAGACGGAATGAGAAACGTTTTGAAAATTTTTCGAAAAATAAAAAACAATGGTGGAAAATGTCTAAAAAGCGCACAAAACCAAAAAATTTCGAACAAATTTTAAGTAGAAATTTTTAAAAAAAATATTTGTGCGCCATTTGGACAATTTTCAGCATTTTTTGAAAATTTTGGAAATTTAATTTTTTCAAAACACTCCCCTCCCGTTATCCGCTAGAATCAGTGTCTGCCTTATCGCCTGCAAGGTTCTAGTCCTGTACAGAGACTGACTGCATCCGGCAGATAGCGAGTGCTGCGGAGACTGTCTTGCAGTGTCTGTGTGAGGCGGAGTCCGGGTCTGGAAGAGACAGAATGTGACAGGACAGACACTAGCTGACGTGTTCTCCTGAAGATGGGATCGGAAAAATTTTGAAAATGTATAAAAAGCGCACAAAACCAAAATTTGTTGAAATTTTTGGAATTTTTTAAAAAAACCTTCGTTTTGTGCGCCATTTGGACAATTTCCAGCATTCCGCCCACCCCGCGCCCACATTTGCTATAATAAAATCTATGAGAATTTTTTTTTATTTTTTTGGTAAATTAGTGACACAAACTTTCTTTCGAGGTAAATATATTTCTCGTACAGTGGCAATGCAAATGGCTGTAGTCACCCCGTCACCAGCCAATCACAGTGTCAGTCGATTACTTGTCGGATTGGAAGTTGCAGCTCTCTGCCGTGGTAAGTCGTCTCGTTCATGCAGTGTAAAGAATTTGTAAGTCTGTTAAAATTAATCACGAGAGCACAAAGTGTTTCATTTTAAATGAGATCTAGTTTAATTGTCATTGAAGAATTGCCAATTTCAATGAGAAGCCCAGGTGCAGGAGACAAACGTAAGGCAGAGACAGGGTTAGGCATTCACCGAGTTTGGCAGGCATCTCTTGGGGATAGTTTAGAAAAAAATATTCAAATTTTACAAAATTTAAGAAAAATTAAAAAATGCTGTAAATTTTCTGAAAATCGCACAAAACCAAACATTTTCGTAAATTTTGGAAAAATGTTGCATGCGGAGACCGTGTCTTGCAGAGTTTGGGTGAGGCGGAGTTCGGGTCTAGGAGAGACCGGATGTGGTAGGACTGAGACTAGCAGAGACTGCGTCCGGGAGTGAATGTGTGATGCAGAGACCGTCTGTTGCAAAGGCTGTGCGTCAGAGTCCGGGTTTAACAGAGACCGTGCATTGACGTACAGACACTAGCTGACGTGTTCTCCTGAAGACGGAATGAGAAACGTTTTGAAAATTTTTCGAAAAATAAAAAACAATGGTGGAAAATGTCTAAAAAGCGCACAAAACCAAAAAATTTCGAACAAATTTTAAGTAGAAATTTTTAAAAAAAATATTTGTGCGCCATTTGGACAATTTTCAGCATTTTTTGAAAATTTTGGAAATTTAATTTTTTCAAAACACTCCCCTCCCGTTATCCGCTAGAATCAGTGTCTGCCTTATCGCCTGCAAGGTTCTAGTCCTGTACAGAGACTGACTGCATCCGGCAGATAGCGAGTGCTGCGGAGACTGTCTTGCAGTGTCTGTGTGAGGCGGAGTCCGGGTCTGGAAGAGACAGAATGTGACAGGACAGACACTAGCTGACGTGTTCTCCTGAAGATGGGATCGGAAAAATTTTGAAAATGTATAAAAAGCGCACAAAACCAAAATTTGTTGAAATTTTTGGAATTTTTTAAAAAAACCTTCGTTTTGTGCGCCATTTGGACAATTTCCAGCATTCCGCCCACCCCGCGCCCACATTTGCTATAATAAAATCTATGAGAATTTTTTTTTATTTTTTTGGTAAATTAGTGACACAAACTTTCTTTCGAGGTAAATATATTTCTCGTACAGTGGCAATGCAAATGGCTGTAGTCACCCCGTCACCAGCCAATCACAGTGTCAGTCGATTACTTGTCGGATTGGAAGTTGCAGCTCTCTGCCGTGGTAAGTCGTCTCGTTCATGCAGTGTAAAGAATTTGTAAGTCTGTTAAAATTAATCACGAGAGCACAAAGTGTTTCATTTTAAATGAGATCTAGTTTAATTGTAAATAATATTTCGATACCATTCAGATTCATATAACACTAAATAACTAAAAAAAATCATGAAGTTTTATAAATTATTCCGAAATGAACACGATTTCTTAATCATCAGGATGAATAAATGAGATAGAAGAATAGCTGTAATACACCATCTTGGGCTTTAAATAGACGTTGCTTTGGAAGACATTTGCCCTCGTAATTATTAGTTAACGTACAAACTGTGCAGATTCTCCATTACCTGTGTTGCCACTGTATAGAGATGGTATTGAACAGTGCTCAAACATTGGGTCGACAAGATGTTATGTTTATAGCGATAACATGAATAAAAATAAACATTATATTTACCATGCGTATTGGAATTAAGTTAGTCTTTGAGAGAAGTGTGTTAAATATACAATCTGTTTTCGACCAAAGTTTGTGGAAAATAATCTGCCCATTCTAAGAAAATGTTTAAAAATGTTGGCTTAAAGTAAAATAGGTCTTTAGTGCGATTAAATGTTTTCTCGCTATAATCTGTTAAGAAATGCACAAAGCACTGAACACTGCAATCAGTCCCTCTGTACGACAGAAACGACCTTCATTCTCAGTGCACGGTTTAAGAGGTAACAGGAAGAGAAATTAACATTATATCTTTCATGTGTGTTGAATGCAGGCGCACTGTATAACCCCTGTTTAATAACGAGTTAATAGGGAAAAGGTCTTGGAAGTAATATGGCTATTCTTCATAAAAGGAAAGAAAGTTTGAACTATAAGAGTTCTGTTAATGTAAAACAAGTCTGGTAATAAATTCAAACGTTTTATAATAAATTATTAGGAAATATATTTACATGAATTGAATTATGCTATGCCGAGAGTTTTTAAATCACTGAATTGTTTTTGTTGGTCAATAAAAAGGTAGATATTTTAACGAACGGTATATTCTTTTGTCTTGACATGTTGTATTAATTTGTCTTCTATATCGTTAAATAGAAGTTAATAATGAACTGAGTAGAACTATTCATTCATATAAAAATATCTTGAACTGGTTGCTTATTAAGATTAAAAAATGATATATTGATGTAATCAGCGATTGGAGGGTGGGCGTAGTGAATGTGTTTCTTTTTGAAAGGTGATTGTGAATGTTAAGCTTCCCTGTGTGTGTGGTCTTGTTTGAGCTGAATTAGTACATTACACGAACGGGATTGTGAGTTGATATAAATAATATATTTAAAGTTGTATGAAACTGTTACCGAATTTTTGTTCGTCATAGTGATGTGATAGTGTAAACTGTCAGTAGTTATGTTACGTTATACGAGGTTATACAAGCATTACAATACAAAAGTAAATAAACAAAGAACTGAAAACATAAATGTACAATATTGATTTATTGCAAAAAAATTAAAAACAAACCTTCGTTTCGTGCAGCATCTGGACAATTTCCACCACCCAGCGCCCACCTCGGCTTGGGCCCCAATCTCCATTCGTGGGAAGTTTTTTGAAGGTGCCTGTAGTAGGCACCCTTAAAAACCTCTCCCACGAAGGGAGGTGGAGGCCCAGGCCGTTCCTTGAGCGAGCAGAGGCGCGGACCCGGCTCCGGACAACGGCCCGGGCGCCTGGTGGCGGGTTCCAACGAACCGCCCGAGTCCTACTCGTTGGCTTTGCGTTTGCACGCTACGGAAAACAGGACCTTGTAGGCGAGGCAAGTCGTCCGACTCTTTCGACTAAGCCACCTGGCAACAGATCTTGTCTACAGGATATAGCAAGAGCTTAATAAGATTAGGTGTAATAAAAGGACCACTCAAAATTCGAAAATAGTACCAGCAACGAAAGCGCGGTAATTGATATCGAATAATTCCGAAAGGGGGGCTCAACCCCAGCGGCCGAGTGGTCTTAGGAAATTAAAACAAATCTCTTAAAGCAGATAATAACGTCTTGCGCCCTCTTTGCGGGATGGCGTTTGAGGTGGGTCCCCATGTTCCCGCACAGAGGACGCTGCCAGTTATTTTATGTTTTTTAGCTTTTTTTAATTCTCTGTCCCTTAGTTATCTCTGCCGACAAGCGTTTGACGAGATTTTCATCTTTGGTTTTCCCTGCGTGCTCCGCGAAACTTGTCAGGTCACCGGTTCCGAGGTTTCTTCCGAACAAGTCGACTTTCCTTTTGCGGTTGTATGTCTCCTGCTCCGGTACAGCGCGTATGTGTTCAGTCTTTACGTAAGTCGGCCATTTTGTTAATTACGTATCAGCTTGTGTTTGTGTGGACGATGGTAATTTATTCGTATAAAGCTTTAGCCATTTGGTGTTTTTTGTAAAAATTTGGCTGGTTTTTATGTTGGTGACGCTGCGAATATTTTGATGGCATTTTGTGGTCGACCAGTAATCGCGGCGTTAAAAGCAATTATCCAGTTTCTGATTTTTATTCTGACAGTTTGTGCGTTTAATTAAGATCTCAGAGTTCTTCTGACCGAGTCTGAGGTTGATACGAGGGCTTCAGATGTGTTCAATTGGGCTTGTTATGGGACGGTTTGATACTACGCGTCAGTGTTTGATACTACGTCGAAGGTAATTAGAACGCTGGTTAAGTGAGGCTTTTAGCATTTCTCCATATGCTAAATATTTTATTGAAAATTAATGATGTTCTTGTTATATGGAAACTGTTTCTTAGTTTTTTTTTAGAGTTTCCGACATCCGGACCATCACCACAACCCCCGAGCGAACCTGTGGGGCGGAGTTACCTTCTCGTCTTAATTGGCGAGATTTGTTGTAAAGTTTCAGTGTTGTGAGGTGGTTGTGAAATCGGTATCTTGGTCTGGAACAGTGAGTAAACAAAGATTATTTTGCAAATATTAAATTTATTTATTTTTCAAATAAACTGTAAATATGACAAAGTAAGATATGCAGGAAGTGTATCTACTGTATTTTGAAATGGGAAATGACACCTACAAAATGGTTCTTTGGTCTGAAGACACGAAACGTTATGGCAGATTGTTACCACTATTTTCCTAGTTTCTGCTGCGTCCCGTCAGTATTTATTATAATTGTGACATTGAACTACGGGAAGAATACAGATGTTTACAAAACTTCGTCTCTGTCGACTTTATTAAAATGTACAATAGATTCCGGTTAATGGGCCGATGTGTTCCACCGAGGCTTGGGTTAAGGTACGCCTGTTCTCGCAGGTTGATTTAGAAGATTTGCGATGTGGATGGAATGCGTGACCTTCCAAGCTAATATCTTTTTCAAAAGTCGATTGCGCCCGATAGGGTCTCTGCTGTCACGCGTGTGGATGAATATTTTATCTTTGCCTTTCGTGCTCCGCGTAAATTGACAGGTCGCCAGATATGAGTTTACGTCGGGAGAGTTGGAAGCGGACGTCTCCAGTCTTCAGGTATGTTGGGGTCTCTAATGGCCGCATTTATATCAGTTGTCGCCTAGCGCTTCATAATTCTCTGAATTGTGACTTGCATTCTGCCACATTTTGGCGATATATATTTCCGATTCCTTTAAATAAATACGTGTGTTTTGGATCTCAGCCTTCAGGTGTGTTAAATTGGGCTTCTAGTGGGCCGGCTTGAGGTTGCGTCTCTGGTCAATGGTAACTTGAACTCGCGTAAAGCTTCAACCGTTTTGCATTTTCTGTTAAAACTCCGTAGTTTTGTTAGATGTTAGGGTTTTTTTTACTGCGCTGACGATAATGCAAATGCTTCACTGGGTTTTGACGCCGTGTCGACCTCGTCGACCACTAAGCACAGGATGAAAACATATTTTCATAATTATCTGAATTCTCATTTTCATTCTGCCGGTTTTTGGCGATATATATATATATATCCGACTCGTTTGATTAAATACGTGGAGTTTCTCTGACACCGCGTGTTTTGGATCTCAGCCTTGAGGTGTGTTAAATTGGGCTTCTAGTGGGACGGTTTGAAATTGCGTCTCAGCTTGTGCTGTTCTGGTCAATGGTAATTTGAAAATTTGTAAATCTTCGGATATTAGAGTCAATTGATTTCCTTTACACGGTCATTGTTATTGGTAGATTGTACATTAAATTCAGGTTTCTGACAACGGGACACTACCACTAACACCGCCGTACCTAGGGGGACGGTGTCAGGTCGTCTCCTCCGCATACGTGAGTTTCCTTGAGTTTTGGGCATCTCTGGATTTCAGTTGATGCATCCTTGCTGGTAGTAGGAGACCTTGTATCTTGTTGTAGGTCTTTAGTACTCGTATCAATTTTACTCTAAATTATTATTAAAGCTACAGTGATGTTGACTGGAACACGTTATTGTTTGATGGTTTGTTTTTCAGGTTTCCAACACCGCCCAAACTTGGGGTCGCAGATACATCATCTTATCTTAATAGGTGAGATTTTACTTGAAATTATTATTATTATGTAAACTGTAATTATGTCGTCGTTAATTGGTTCCCCTATCTTAGTTTTTCAGGAATTGCGACAACCGGACGATGACCATTACCTCCGCCACAGGCTGTAGGGGGCGCAGTTTCTCTCTTCTCTCCATAATTCGTGAATCCTGTCAGGTCCTCGACTACCGCCGCCATCCCTAGGGTTGAATCTACGTGCGTCACGACGTGAGTGGTGAGTTTTGTCATGTTTGGGACACTTTTGTATTTTCGAGCTCCATAGGGCTCTTGATGCATACCAACTTTATACTTATTTGGCTGATTGCACTTTTCATTGTTGTCGAAACTACAATGATGTTAATGGGTATTTGCTTCTTTGTTTTTCAGTAATTCCGTCGGACTGGCCACCACTACGATCGCCAACCCTACGGTCGTACTTTGTTTCATCTCGTCTTAATCGGTGAGTTTTCTTGAGTTTGCCGTATCTGTTTCGATTGTTGTTCTATGTCCAAAATACTGTTAATGCATAGTTTTTAGCGGTATGCAAGTTAATGTTTTCACTGGTAGAAGAATGTCATTCGTGCAAAAAGCAATCTGTCTTCATCATCCGTAATTTTGTAAGTTAGACGGAATTGCCGTGAGTTTTTAGACGAGGTGACCGATCATTGGCTTCGAAAAAACAGCTCGTCTTTTGAAAGTCATGTTATGCTACGTGCATCAGTTCGGAAAGTACCCGAACATTACATTCCTGGTTTTAGATTATGAAGTTGTAGTTGGTTCACGCTATAGGGATTGGCGCATTAGAGTATTAGCTGCCGCCATTTAACACTCGTCACATCGCGTTTGAATCTTCTCGCAACTTCGCGTATTATACTTTAAATTGTTTTGAAAACTACAATGATATTGTTGTTAATTGGTACCCGTTTCTTAATCGTTAAAGAATTCGGACAACCGGACGATGAGCATCACCTCTCTTCATAAGTCGTGAATCCTGTCAGAGGACCTCGACTACCACCGCCAACCCTAGGGCTGCATGTACGTGCATGACGTCATAAGCGGTGAGTTTTATCATGTGTGGTACACTCTCTCTTGTAACTGCAGTGACATTAATAGGAGTTTGTTTCTTTGTTTTTCAGTAATTCATCCGACTGACGACCACTACGATCGCCAATCCTAGGGTCATATTGTATTTCATCTCGTCTGAATCGGTGAGTTTTCTTGAGTTTGCCGTATCTATTTGGATTGTTGTTCTATATCCAAAGTACTGTTAATGCATAATTTTTAGCGGTATGCAACTTAATGTTTTCATTGGTAGAAGAATGTAATTCGTGCAAAAAGCAATCTGTCTTCGTCACCCGTAATATTGTAAGTCACGTGGAATTGCCGTGAGTTTTTAGACGAGGTGACCGAT
>NW_019060190.1:29956-44499 GCF_000696155.1 Zootermopsis nevadensis
GGTCGGAGGATTTAACAAAGGGGCTTGATCAGAGGATCACATTACAGACAATGCTGCACGTGCCCTCGTTACTTTATTTAAGAATGTTTTCTGAACTCTTTTGATTATGGCAGGCAGCAAGAAGATGAATGATGTGGAAGTAGTTATCAGTTGTCTTAATGTACTATCCCAGAATCTGCCTGGATGGATGGAGTAAACTTCAGAACCTTGGGACACCAGCCTCTGGGTTGAAGTGTACAGGTGGAACTTTGAGAATATAAAGCAAGAATGGTATAAATTCAAATATTTCAAGTATATTTTGTCTTTACCTTCATTGTTACCATCAGATACATGTTTCAGGTACCACAGTGAGATCTCAGGTCAAACAAATCGCACCAAACTGGGTCACCTAAATTTGACTGCATGTTTCAAACCTAACAACCGTTTTGTTTCAACGTTCATGCACTCATATGAGGGCAACTGCATATTGTAAAACACCAAACTGATCAGGAGGGCACACGACTTCAAATATCCATAAATATCTGATTAAAAGGGAGTGGCACTTAACTGTAAGAACCAATTAAGGACATCATCATGTTACATGACAAGAAATGAAGATGGCTGTCTTCCGGGTTGTTGCACCATGTAGTGTGGGGTTAAAGTTTACCAACATTAAAGAGATGCTTATGCCTCTGAAACACACGTAGACTTCTACCAGATTACACGGTGCAACACCCCCCCATATTCCCAACTGCTGCCATGACAACCTAAAATTTCGCATAATAATTGTTTTCGCAGGAAATATGCACGTTCTGGTTAAAACTGTAAACTGTCCTCCACACCTCTGGGAGTAATAATGTGGCAAACGTGTCCAAAACTTCATCTCTGAAACCACTAACTTAAATGGTTCTGGGTATCTTGAATGAAAGGTTAGACTGGTAATGTAATCGTCCTACTTGAGGTTGTGACAAAACAACATTTCAAGACTATGGACTGCAGCTATAAATGACTAGGCCATTACGATGCTACAGGCCATGATCATAACATGTGATATGAGCCTCGTTCTCTATGTTTCTTATTCGTGAGAGAAAATATCTTAAGACTTTATAAAAACAAACCTAAGAGTTTTGTTACATTAACTGCTAAATCAGAATATTATGTAAAGCGCCACGGTGGTCTAGCGGTTAGAACGCTGGCCTTGTAATCCTGGGGTCTCGGGTTCGATTCCTGGCGGTGCCCGAATTTATAACTTGTGTTGGGCAAGGCCGTGGTCTAGGCAACACGGAGTTTTCCTCCGGGGGCTTCCCCGGTTTCTCCGTGGCATTCACACACAGAAGAAGGCAATGGCAAATCACTTCTGGATCATCTGCCAAGAACGTATATGAACAGGTCCCAGTCCGAGAAAAGGATGGAAGGATCCTGTTCATATGGACCTGTCGTCAGACAGAACACTCAATAAATAAATAAATAAAATGCTATGTGAAGAAAAGAATGCTAGGTAATTCTGACGCTCCTTTTCGTACAAGCTGCTGGCAGCAGCGGAGAGGAAAATAAATGCATCATCAAATATCAATCTGCTGTGGAGAACGACTACCGAGCATTAATTTGGTGGTGCAGGATAACACATGCAGGGAGAAAAACTGAATGAACAATCAAAAATAAATATCATTTATTGAATGGATTTGTTGCATGTGAAGAACATATTTCACACTCACTTCACCAACTGCAATTTGCACAAAAGATTTTGATTGGTACATCATCCACTTCACCTTTAATGTCTTCATCACAGCAGAAGAGGTGTGGGGCAATTTCCCGTACACAAATCGCTGCTTTATCCCCCTAGTCACCGTGCAAGTGCGTAAAATATTCCGATTCAATCATCTCTGTTCAGTCTCATCGGGAATTGAATTATACATAAATACTCCTTGACAATTGAAGGCAAGTATCAAATACGTGGATACCCCTCATCTGATAGAGAGCAGCAGTGACAGTAGTGCGTTCCCAGTGGGACACAGCCCACCGAGAACAGCAGCAGTGACCAAGTCACGTTGCAACAGCACGAGGAATGGGGAGAGAAAAACAACGCGGCAGCATTTTACTGACACCTCAGACTTATTTTGTGAAAATAAGAAACAAAGACCACAACACATTTTCATGGCTGCAGAAAGCACCAAAACACTCGCATTATACAGAAAATACTGAAAGAGCAAGCTTCTTACAACAAAAAATATAATTATATTAACTGTGAACAAAAAAAAAAACATTTCTTATTACAGATACCCATTTGTCACATTGGGCTTTTACTGTGTATCTAATGAACTACAAATAAAATAGTTTGTTGCTATGCTGTAAATTTTCAATGGTCTCGCGTTCGGTCACGGCGAGATTACATCAAGCTAAGAGCTGTACCCCTCCACAGCGACTGGTCACCTACTGGGTGTTATGCACTCTGTGAGATTGCTTGGCACGCGCAAAATAGACTACGCATGTGTGACAACCACGCCGAGGAAGCGGAGGTCACGGGGGGAGACAACGAACGTGACTTGTTGGTCAGCAGACAAAAGACTGAAGTACCGATACGGACAAGAACCACATCTGGCAGCAGAGGAGGAAGTACTGAGACGTTAAGAGAGTACTCGTTGCCTGGCAGTGGGAAGCGCAGTAATGTTCAAGGAGTCTGCCAAAGTATTTATTAACAAAAGGTAGCCAGAATAGTTGGCTGGGAAGACAATATCAACCGAGCGACGTTCAATCCAAAGGATGTGGAATCAGACCATGAAATTGGAAGGCAACAATATTCAACTGGAACGTCACCGCCCAAGGGACCATTCCGAGATGTGCTTTGAAGGTGTGGTGCAATCCTACGTCTAGAGACAAAACCACATGCACTGACTGGTCTTGCATCGTACTAGAAGCAAAAGAAGATTCACCATAATCCAGTAACATTTGTACTCTCTCTCTCTCTGTTTCATGTTTACACGTAACTGAATGGGAAACCGAGTTAAACTTGAATTTATATTTGAGTCTGGTTGTCGCATCTATATACTTGCCATACGGCAAGCCACTCCAAATTGGAAAGGGTTGTTTTGCAGCAAGAAACTGGATTAAAGTTGTGGTTGTCTGGAGTAAGTGTCCTACATTCATGGGTCATCCCATCTATTCACAGTCACTTCAATTGTCAGTCCGAGTAAAAGTTACCGTCTTTGATTTTTTGTACTGACTTGTGACTTAACTTTTTCAGTTTTTTAAAAGTGTTGTTCAATCCATGAGTGACTTTACCCACATCCTGTAGTCAGAAGACTTTCGCTACTGAACCCAGTGCCTCAGTCTTTTCGTTCTATGGTCTGGGGTTTCCCCCCGATTATTAAAATCTCTGATGATGCCTGATGAGACATCCTTAGAGCACTAGAGCCTGGAAGAGCTCTGTGGCTAATTAAATTATGTAAACCTGTCACTGCGCGTCTGTCGCCATATCAGTGGCACTTATCAGCTATTTCAACGTACAGAATTCATGACTATTCAAAGTTATTTCTATACTGTTCATAAACTTTCCAATAATACATTTGTATCTGTAAGAAACAAATGTGAAGGCCAATAACGTATGAAGTCATTTGGAAAATATACGCACTTCAATTTATTAATATGTTCACAGTTATAAATAACCATCACAGCTGAGCAAACTTTAAAAGCACTAACCTTACATAAAATTAAATATCAAAAGATTCAAAACCAACACATTAAAATTTTTTCCTTAGAACTGAACTACTAACAATCAAGAACTGCAAAATGTCGGAGACCACGCAGATCTGCTCAAGGAAAAGATGTGCAAAACTTATATAAGAAGGCACAAACTTTAGAAGATGTACGCGAGGGAAGCGAACCCTGAGAAAGTTTAAAACTGTCATGTGTCCTGAGGAACTTCATGGCAAGATACAACTAAGAAAGACATTCCATTAAAACCACAGAAGCCATTCACATGGCACACAATATTTGTACAATGCACAACTGCATAAATGCTTCACCAACTACTAACGTCAGTAGTGGAATTGGTCTGGCAAGACAGCCAAATCTCTCCTCAATAACCTCATCATACGCAAAGTTCAGTCGGACCCACAAATTCAAACAGCACGCTTCGCTTTCAGGCAGATGCCAGGCAAATCACCGAGACTGACGTGGGGGAAGGTCCCACAGACCAGTTTTCTGCAGCAAGGTCTCCTGCAACAAACAAACAAACAAACACAATAAGAGGCTTATCAATATACTTGTGATGACATTTTATCTGTTGCTCTCTATAGGTGTGAATGATGGTTTTTCGGAACAAAGCACACGATGAACATACGGATTTATAATGGATCAAGCAACGAGGAATGGAGAAAATCAGGTGAGGAATTTAAAGCTACAAGATGATATGGGACACCTAGGCCAAGACGGATCTTAGGGAAACGGGATGTTGATCATGTTCAGTCACTTCAGGACGAAGTCCAACGACAGTGACAGCGATGCATCCCACAATAGCGAGGTGGAGATGTTCTTGTTCAGATAAATAATTGTCAAGTGCAAGGCAGCCTCACAAACTACAGATTTCACACTGAAAAATGGTTGGATTCAGTGCATATTTGTTTGAATGCATTTACATCTCTCACATCTGTCAGATGTGAATGTGAAGAATACCAGACCCCATCATCACTCGGAGCTCGACTCTCCTCTGCCGGCCGCCCATCACCACCTACACGTTACTCAGTATCGTGCCCCTTCACCCAGGTGTCCAAAAATAGTACTTAAAAATCTGCCAGACACACAAAACCTGAACCACAGACTTTCAGAATGCTCATGTTCGTAGGAGATAACTAAAATATCCACGTTAAATGTTTTATGTTCAAATTTTTACACGTATTTATATATTACATATGCCGGCCGCAGTAGCCACGTGGTCTGAGGCACGGACCACGTCATGCGCCTGGCCGCTGGGACCGTGGGTTCGAGTCCCACTCAAGGCATGGATGTTTGTCTGTGTCTGTATAGGTAGAGGCCTTGCATCGGGCCGATCACTCATCTAAGGAGTCCTACCATTGTCCGGACATATCAATAAAATGAATAAATACAAACCTCGACACCTACGGGTAAATTAGGATCACAGGAAGAAAGAATATATTACATACAGACACATTTAGACTGAGTACCTGCCTTCAATGTCGCTTACATGGGCGAGGGTCAGGAGGGTTGAAAACTATTCAAGAAAGACCATGTTCAATTGCTACCACTTTAAAGTTTTAAAGTTGGGCCTATCACATGTCACTGTCTCTCATGTAGGTTTCTAATGACGCTTAATGAATGCAGACGCCATGTGACATGAAACTGATGTGGGGAGATGCGGTCTCATTTTGTGACATTTGCCTGAAGAGATTGACAGAGATGACAGCATTAAAGTTAGACATGCAACTGAACCTTTATCATGTCCATAGAGCTGTTGGCATGATGCCCTGAACAGATGTCGGAGTAGGAGTCAGAACCTCGTTGCTCAGAAATTCCAGTGGCAGATCCACCAAGTGGCCCTGTAGAACAGAACGGGATGCTGTATCAACTGGTGCAACTGTCATCATAGCAAATAAAGTTCACAATTCTGACCCTACTCACCCAAACGTCCTCCAGCTTCTTGTTAGCTGCGGGTGGGTCAGTATGACACAGCGGGGCTTCCTCCTGGTAACGCTTCAAGGACTGAAAGTTGGTAACACTATCCGAGGGGATGCACTGGAACACCTGCGTAACACACAAAATATATAGTTTACCTATCAGATCTGCAGATCTGTAGCAACTGGTTGATAAGACTAGCATATATGGAGAAAATTGAACTGGTTACTAGAATGCGGGGAAAATCTAAGTTCTCAGTAACGATGCTCGGAAAAGCAAAGCCACTGAGAGGACGCGAGGGAAACTCAATGGAAGATTTACAATACAGAGTTTGCTGTTATGAACATGGCTAAGCTTCTGATGGAGAGGAACAGAACAGCTTTACTAAGGTGCACTGATATTTAAACTGAGATAAGGAAAGAATTTTATAGGTTTTGTAAGACGTTCACAAACATACGTCTGGAGGAGGGAAATGAAAAAAGGCTTAACTTGAGAACGAGTACATGGCTTACATTTTATATGAGATAAGAACAAAAATGTTATTTCCCAAGTACTGAAATAAAACAAATATTGTTATCAAGAATAAAATTTGTCAACTTTTACATGTGATATGTTAACTGTTAAATAATAAACGCTGTGTGCCGGTCCATCCGTACCTCCTCATATATCTGCGTGTTGCGCGCAGCAGTGTGTTGCCATACGTCCCGGTAGAAATGCCTGCTCACTGGGTCACTTACATCTGCGCTGTCATCCAGTAGGAAGCGGCCCTGCAGCTGACCCAAGTGCTCCCGAAACAAGTGTTTCCGCAGTGACCCGGCAAACCTGCCGCACTGGTACGGGGCTCCACCCATAACACTGGGCTCAAACTCAGTATCCTGAGCAGAGAGAAAGTGACATCTTACAGCACTCACACGGATGACAAATTGGCAAATATCAGTAACTATGCAACTGACAAGTTGACAATTAAACTCGGCAAATAAATGGTTAAAAAATATCGGAAGCCACACAACCAAAAAATTGACAACACACAGCTAAGTTGATGGCAGCTAAAATCACACACACAACAGAGTTACTGGTAACTAGAGATGAAAATCTGTTGCCCTTGATGGCAGCAGTAACAATGCGTTCCTCTTCCAAGAAGCTATCCGTCCTTTCTCCCGTTATTTCAGATAAAGTTTGTCCAAAGTAACTTAGAAAACAAACAGGTACTATCTTTTTACATGTATTTATCCATTAAACATTTACAGAATATTATCAAATAACAATTAATTATTACTTCTAAATAAAATGGAGTGTACAAAAATGTGAAGTCTACTTGTAGATTCCACAGTTTTTTCCTTGTGTAGTTCACATTAACAGAATCAGTATCAACTGGGGTAAAATAATTCCATATTTCACTTCTCTTCTCTTCTATTCAAATTAAAGAGTAAAAGGGAGAGACAATTAAAAAAATAATACAATAAAATCATTAGGGGTGCATCACGAGAACCTACTCTGTAATGACAACACGTTTAGTCATCAATTAGCCTGAGCAGATCATTACTGAATGTGCACCACTGAAAGAGAGTTGCTTCTTCCTTTCAAGATGCAACAGTAGCGTAATCTGGAATGAAGCCGAGCCACTGTCAGTTAGCCACGTGGATACAGATAACACCAGTGTAAGGCACATGTCTGTATTTAAGTAACAGGCAATATGTCATAGCATTATAACCAGTTGGAAATATGGAATCTACAGGCTTACAGATTTATGTGATATTGTTAAATTAAGACTCACTGAACTTGTGGGTTTTTGGACCTTGTCCATTGTCTGACATTAAATACACAACATTTTGAGATCTGAATCTGTTCTCATCTTTAGGTACAGTGAAGGGGGCACCTACTCTGTGGGGCGTCAGAATGAGCTAATCTCTACCACTGAACATAAGTTTAACCAACCAACCAAAAAGCTAACTAAGGGCGGAGTCCAGCGCAAGCAACACCATTCCTGCGTACGAAACGCATTACTGGAAATGGTAAACAAAGCCTTATAACTAAAACGGGAATTTTCTTGTCGTAGCAGGAGCTAGGGCGTGTTGCTGTTGATGAGAGGTTATCCCGAGAGGCAAAAGATTTTGGTCGGTTGACAACATAAGTTAGAACAACTACATGGTTATAAGCACCTGAGATCAGGTTACATCAATGGCAGATAATACTAAGATTAACAATAAAAATTGTGAGAGGGCCACGACAAACACAGACGTGGAAAATAAAATACATCAAACCAAATTCCAAAACCACCCAATCCTAGTGTCCACGACCTTCATTAATGACCTTTAAAACATCTCATTAGCAGTTCGCCGCTCAAGTGACCGAGATGAAAGTGACCTCAAGACGAGAAGAACAGCCTATGAAAGGTAAATGTGAAAAACTGCCCGAGTGTGTCTGTATGTGACCCCCTTCTCAGCACATGGAGCGCTCACAAACCTTGATAATGACAGCTATTTCAGAGTCTCGCTTGCCTAGCATACTGCGATCATTTATGTTTGCTGAGCCGCAGATCACCAGATGGTCATCAGCGATGAGCAGCTTGGAGTGTACATAAATCAGTTCCGTTACCTGCAGACAACAAGAAAGTTTAAGAACGCGCACCTACGTCCACTGCACACGCCCCTCCGAATTAAGCTGACCAGCTTTCATATGATCTCAAGAATGTGACACCATTAAAGGCTTTTATATTCCCCACCACCAATGATACCAACAAGGCAGCAATTAGAACTTACATTTTATAAGCTGATGGATCTTAAAAAAAATATATACCATGTGTTGTAGTAATTTCTCACGAAATAAGGCAGAAACACAAATCCAATATTTACTTTTATTTTGTTAACAAATAATGAGCCATCACATTTGGTAGCCTTATGGCTCATAAGCATATCCTAACTGGGATAAGAATTCTGCTTAGAACTCAAGTAAAACATTACAGCAGTATAGCAGTGGTGCATGGATAGTACGAGCGTACACAAATGATCTGAGGAGAAAACATTTATATCACCTGAAATGGTTTCTGGGGGACACAGCAAATTGCATGTTTTTTAACTATAAAATAAATAAGAGAACTAGACAATTTCCCAAAAGCTGGAAACAACATAATCAGAATGGAGACGCCATACAAACGTACTGAAAGAATGAGATTTGCTAGGAGACACAGATACACACAAAAATAAATTCAAAACATTCAAGAGTTATGAGAATGCTCCTTGTAAGTGTACAACATTTTCATCTATGTGATGTTATAGCATGATTTTCCATAACATTCAATGTTGTTCCATTAATGCATGTAAAGCCATTTAGTGAAGACACGTACAAGTTCGGAACATTTTTTAAAATATAAATTCAAGAGAACAAAGAATTAACATAAACTCTCACCTAGCCCTCGGTAAAACAACTTCTGAAATACATGTTATGAAAAGCCTTTGGAGAAGATGCTTCATCAGAAACACAAGCATATAGATAGCCTTCCACAAGCACAGTGGATAAAAATGTTGGTTAGAACATTTTCATCTATGTGATGTTACTGCATGATTTTCCATAACATTCTATGTTGTTCCATTAATGCACGTAAAGCCATTTAGTGAAGACACGTACAAGTTTGGAACATTTTTTAAAATATAAATTCAAGAGAACAAAGAATTAACATAAACTCTCACCTAGCCCTCGGTAAAACAACTTCTGAAATACATGTTATGAAAAGCCTTTGGAGAAGATGCTTCATCAGAAACACAAGCATATAGATAGCCTTCCACAAGCACAGTGGATAAAAATGTTGGAAGGATTCATAAGTTAACTAACCAAGAATTCTGTGTTATTGATTTGCATACAAAATTAATATTTCTCATGGAACCTCCCAAAGTATTTTACTAAACACATGAAGGATATGTGTCAAAATTTATTCCTCAGTTGTTAACAGATGAACAAATAGGAAATTCACATTTATGTGTCGTAATCTACGACAAGTTCGAGGTTGAAGGTTACTCGCATATCTTGCCAAAGATGATAAAACCTGGGTTCAAGGGTACAATTAAAAAAAAAAAACAGCAGTCATTACAATGGAAATTCCAAAGTCACAACACCCAAAGAAGGCGAAACAAGTTCAATCGCATGTCAAGACCACATTGATAATTTTTACAAGTGCACTGTGGCTGTGCATCACGTATTCACGCCCAAGGCCGAACCGTTAATAAGATAACCTAACTACGCAGATGTGATGGGGAAAACATCCTCAGAAATGGACACTGGTTGGGTCATTAAGACAATACGCTCGCTCGTATCGCCCCGCACGTCAAGTGGTTCATGGCCACAGACAAAATGGCACTGATTTCTGTACTACCATGCTCTACAGACCTTGCTCTGTGACTTTTGTTGGAACTGAAACCCAAAGGAGAGTGACTTTAGGTTAAGAAAATTTAGCAGAAAGTACTAACGGTATTACATAAAAAGTTTTAGATGCGCTTCTAACGATGGCAGAAAAGCTGGGCTCAATGTATGAACTCCCAGGGGATGTCACGTGCGGTCGGGTCACTTGAACAAATCTTTATTCATACATTCTCATACCTCATACAGAAAAAAGTATTAAATAAAGAGGAGCGGTATGCTTGAAAGTCATTTTATATCATCAGCTAGACATAATACTGCAGCAGATGCTGTGGACTTACCAGCTCCCCATTGAGTATTGAGTGTGTGCGTAACCCATGGAACGAGATGTATTCACTGGGGTCCTCCACCCCGGCTGCCTTGAGCTTGGTGAGTATTGCTTCCTTGCCTCTGTACAATGCAATGAAGTATTAAAAACACTTCCCAAAGGGTTTAACCACACAAATTCAAATTATAAATTTGCAACAGTGACTCAGACACTGTTCTTATCTCATTCAATACATAAATTACAATGCAGAGATGGCATACAGTTTTCTGGTGAAGTGAATAACTAACTCCATAGTAGCAGTTCCTGTAGGTCCAACACCGACAACACCAAAGCCAACCACCGAACACGATCCTGAACCAACTCCATCCATTTACTATCCCCACAGCCCACCTCCTTACGATCCATATTAATATTATCCTCCCATCTCCTTCTTGGCCTGCCCAGTGGTCATTTTTCATAAGGATTTCCCACAAAAATTCTGTATGTATCCCTTGACTCCCCCCCCATGTGTTGCAGAAAATAATGAATTGGAAAGGATGTGGATGGAAGCAGTCATGGCCTAATTTAAGGCAATATCTTGACATTTGCCTGAAGGGACTGAGGAAAACTACAAAAAACCCAGTTAGGTTAGCTGGTCTCTGGGCCGAGATTTGAACACAGGAACTCCCGAAAACAAAGTAGGAGTGTTAACCACTCGATCACGACATTTAGTTGTAATGTATGCGTTGTGATGGAATGACAAGTATTATATAGTAAGGAATGCATTAGTTATCTTGATTGTCAAATTATTTCCAAATTCTTGTCCTGATCTCATCATTCCGAACGTACAATCCCAATGTCGTGCTTGATGCTGCCAGTGGTTGTCCTGGCAAGGGAATTCTGACGGCATGATACACTGACTGATTGGTGGCAGAGGCGGCTTGGTATTTCATCGATTAACAGAGGCAATAGTGTACTTACCTGCAAATTGAAGCATAGTTCCAGTGCGTGACCGCGTGCAGCGCCGTACCGGACGGGCTGCCCACTTCCCCCTCAAAGCCTGGCAACAGAGGCATCACCACATACACGCGGAACACTGCGCCCTCCCTGCGAATTGATAACAGAAAAGAATGTGCCGTCACAAGAATGCAGCTAAGACGGGCTGGGAATTAGCACACACTCCAAGTTTTCACGCGGAAGTTCCCAAACTTTAACGTCCCACATTTACACACAGTTCTCACTTTTCTGCGTCATTTAACACTGTCCTTATATTTACAGCAGAAGCGTATTCCTGTATTCCAAGGTTTAGGTTTGACTCACTTGTGTGCTCGCACGATGCGGTTGTACAGAGTCTCGCAGACGTGGTTATGTACGGAGGAATTGTGTGATGCAAGGCTGATGAAGAACTGGTTTTCTATGTACACATAGTGCTTTGCTTTTGTGATGGCATCAATGTATGCCTCGTGGATGCTTTCCTCGTACGTCTCTGTATCCAGGAATCCAACGCTCCAGCTTGAAGCACTGCGCAAGACCTATAGCAAATACCAATAAGATGTGCTCATGCACAGACAGTCGCTGACGGCCGTTTGAAACGTGCTGCAAAAATCTAGCACGGGACAGTGAGTTGTTTAGGGAGAAGGGTAACTGTTTACAAGGCAAGTCCTTACAAGTCAGAGAGCAGAACACGCAGATAAATGAAAGATGGGGAGTAGAGCCATCTCTCACAACACATCACAGGAAATGCACATAATTCGGTGGTATAACGGAAAAGATGCTTAAGCAAAATTTTGTACAAGATGTGGTAAGTGTATTGAAAAATGCTCATTGATTTTTAAAATGATGATACAGTGAACACAGAGTTATGCAAAATTCTTTCCATTCAGTGACACAGAGTGACTGAAAAATCATGCACACTATTTCTCACACATCCTATTTCTCAAAATAGGAAGCTATATTAAGTGTTGGAAATGTCCATCGCATTCACTTTTTTTTTCTTATGTTTGATGCGAGCTGGTGAAATGTTTTTGCAGTGACGTCTGTAATGCACAGCTCAATATTTTGTTTCAATTTTTTAAATACGTACAGGTCATTTTTATACACAATCTCCTTGAAAAACCTCCAGCCTGGCAGCAACAGATCTTGAGACTGAGCGGGCCACAAATTTTGACAAATAAAGTAAGTACTCTCAGTGCATGCACAACATGCTACATGTTATGGATGAAGTTCAAAAATATTCGTGTCATTATATATACTTCCACAGATCAATCCACTCTGAACGGAAAGTTCTGTGAGTGACTTTCATGGAGAGCGTAACGAAGTTTGGCAGATCTTGTACAAACTATCGTCAATTAACATCAGAGGATCACCAGAACCATTTCCGCCCTGCACACTTTCTGTGTCATGGAAATGATGACCCCCAAATGAGATACTTTAAATTTGTTTTGAACAGCAGAATCAGAAAATGTTCCCTTATACTTATTCTGGCAAGCGAAGTAAGAATGAGATGCCAGGCGCCGTTAGGCAATCAACACTCATTGCACCTGTGAAAAAGATATCCTCGCACTTCAACTGTTTGAAGACAATTTATGGACTGGCACGAGTAGGTTACAACATGAAGTGACCTGCGTGGGCTCTTGTACAGTCACAGCGATGTTGTGTATTTATTATTGCAATTGAATTGTATTGAAATGCAACCATCAATAAATATTTTAATGTTCAATACAGAGTTAAGTACGTTACTGCATAGATATTGAAAGGCGTTTCATTTCTTCAAGTGATCTCAACCTTTTTCTGTAACAGCACATAATTATGGAGAGAGTATCGGTCATTGCCGTCAACATCTTCGCTGTGCCTGTGGCTCAATGAATTCTCCCCGACGTACATACCTGACAGTTGACGCGATGCACAGGTATATTTGCGATAGGTGGGCACGGGCCAATGCTGTCATAAGACTTGGGCAGCAGGTATGGATATGACAAGTTGAGCTTCGCCTTCTCCAGCTGAAACAAGCCAGTGGTATGAAAAAGGACTGGCAACTTCTACTCACAAAACCAAAGCAGAAAAAACACTTAACAAATACAGTCGAGTTGAATTTTGTGCCATATCATCAAAAATGCCCTGTAATGAACAAAATGTTGTCTACAGACTGAGTGACCACCAACCAAGAAACAAATTGTGGTAACGTACGCAATACAAAAGTCTGCCACCGGACCACTCAAATAAAATCCACATACTTACAACCTACATCTTTTAGTTTAATTTTCATATCATCCTTTCACTGTGTCTTCATATCCTAACAGGTGAGTTTTGAACAGGCTTCCCTATATAAACTTTAATGCCTTTTATGTTACTTAAATTAAGGCTACATATTCGGTACATTCCGTGCACCACAACACGTGTTTGATTTAAGAATATTAACAACAGCACCAAACTTTATCACTCATGATATTTATTTCATATTATGTATGAAAAAGGAAATCCAAAAAAGCTGGTGCTCTTGTTGGAACAAACCTTTATGGCATTCCAGCGCTGTATGAAGTGGCGTGCCACATCAAGAGCCGCAGCCCCCACAACCATGGTCCCTACGTCATGCCACGGCATTCTCGGTGTCGTGTTTCGATCCACCAGGTCTGCCAAGAAACACGAAGAATAACAAAGCTGATAAGATGACTCATTAACAAACAAAATTTTCAGCATTTCTGAACTGTGCCTTACCTTGGTAAGGCAGGTCCAAGTTGGTGAAGTCCTTCACTATGAAGTTGGTGTAGTCCTTTCCAACCCAATACTTTGCCATGCCACTCAGTTCATTCAGGCTGCAAGCGCCGCTAAACTCACTCTCATGCAGGCCGCCATCACTCACATTTCCATTCTGGACTACGCCACCACTGCAAAACAATCCAGTTAACAAGAGAATTCTCGATTACCCACAGCAATGGAGGGGAGATCCCGAAAACGCATTATTAATGTGAAATAATACTTTAAACTGTTCTATAGCTGTTTCACTGTAAGTCGATGGTTTCGTAATTATCCTTTAATAAGCCACTGGGAAGATCTGAACTATTAGCATTAATTTTTAAATTTATTTATTTTAAATTTTTCTGAATGTCAAGGAGACCCATTTCCCCTAACATGTCACTGCTACATTTTTGTTTAAACTTTCTTCTTGAAGCTTCTATATTATTTGTGGTTTCTCTTTTATTGTCAAAACCACGCATTTACATTCTACGCCATTTTTGTAACTGAAAACCTCAAAATGAAATGTACCAAATAAAATTTAGGG
>NW_019060190.1:44520-126557 GCF_000696155.1 Zootermopsis nevadensis
AAATCTAAATTAAATTGAAAAGGCCAAGGAACATACTACCACCAAATTGTAAATTAAATACTGCGTCAATAACAACACCAATTAATAAAGTCTTTCCTGGTCGGATTACGCTACTTATTGTAGCTCCCCAATTTCCTCACGATGCTGGGTTGGCACCGGTCCCATACATCGGTCGAAAGCTCATGAGAAAATTTCTTCTCCCCCGAGACTCGAACCAGCGCACATTCCGTATCGCCGGTCCGAAGCATGCCTCAGACCGCGCGGGACAAATAGTTACAGAAAGCTACGTCAATAACCCATGGGTTCTAGGGATTCAAGGTTAATCCGCAAAGCCAATCCATGTCGATAAACAAAATTCTACTACATTTCCCTTGCTATATATATATATAAACTAGACAGATCTACCAGAAACGGCATACGTCCCTCAACATTAGGGTGCTACAGAAAATGTGTAACACAGTATCATATTTCTTAGTTGATTATATCACATCTCCAATCTGAATACCACGAAATTTACTGAGTATTCCTTTTTATAATTTTTAATGAAGATCCCCTATACAGAACCCAATTAAGGTCCACGAGACAGACACGAATGGTGCGCCCACAAAGTACGTGATTACTCTACATCTCCACAAGATACATTACAAAATGGTCATCTCAAGTTGATGTGCACAGTTCATATTTAGGAAACACTTGTTTGGTGCCAAGTTTTTCTCATGCCACACCACTTCCTTCCCCATCCTTTCAAATTCACTGTACTTATCCTATTATATCTTTCAACACTAAACAACTTCTGCAGTTCACACATAATTATACAACCCCATGACTCGAGTACACAAACAAAATGTTTCTTCAAAATAAATGGGGCACCTTGAGAGCACTTCAGCCGAGTTGTTGTTGTCCGCCTCGCCCTTCTCCTTATCTTCCTCAATATCAGGGGTGAGCCAGTGCATCCACTGCTTGCTGCGCTGCTTGGCAGTTTCTGTCTTCTCAAGCACTTTCTCCATCAGGCTACGTCGCTCGGCGGGGGGCGTATCGCACTTAACATGGTATGAGCCTGTTTTCTCATTGGCTGGGGGCGTCACTGCTTCATCATACTGCTTTTCAGATGGCTCGAGTCCTTTGCTAAAACAAATGAAACGAGTTACGGAACAGACAAATGTCATGAAGCTGACATAACTGTCCTGGTTATTTGAGAGTCATTCTGCTTTATCTGCTGGCAACTGACCAACGAGTGCTGCTTAAAACATAATTTTTACTATGCAACTACACCACAAGTAAGGTTACACCGAGAAGCGAAATTTCCAGGGATTTTTGCTTTCACACATTACCTATTTAATGCCATCTGTGAAGTACTCAGGACGCCCACAACCGTGTTGGTAGCCGTGGCAAGGTGCATCAGTGTGTGCGGCACATTCGAGTTGGATACAGGATGACTTGATGTGTGCTTCCTGCGAACTGGCAGGAACAAGTTCATTGTCTGTGATATGCTGCCCAAGTCTGTAAGTCTGTGGAGAGATCATGGCATCTTCAGCTTCAAGTGATTCTTGTCTTGTCTACTTCGTTGATTAAGAAAAAGGCATATTGGAAATTGAGAAACAGATAATTGGTCAGTACCCAGGAATCACAGATATAAACAGTGCACATAATCACATACTGATATGCTTGATGAAAATGTATTAAAATACGAAGGTCTAACGGCTAGATGTCCACGTCATGTTTTATGGAAACTGGTCACTTTGTATCTACATATAGTGAAATTCAATTGGACCCAAAGATTAACAGAAACAAAAAGAATTTTTGAAGATAAAGGAATAATTATTCTTTGGAATAAAACAAAATATAAATAAACTCTCAATGAAATTGAAACCGCAAGCATTTTGTTTAGTGTCTGGTATTTAAAAAAATTACAATCCTTCAGTAAAACAGTGAGGAGCTGGGTTCATCACTGATCCAGTGATTTAGGTTAGGTTAGCTTTTCCTAACCTAACCAAGGAAAAAGATAACAAGTGTCCATATAATTAATACTTACAATGTTAGAAATGAAGGTAAGAGTGCTTAAGTACCAGAGTACAAAGGCAAGCTAAGGGCAAAGGAATGAATGTGAAGAGAACAGAAAATAAGTTTTAACTAGAAGCAATGTTGGGAAGAAATTATGTCATGGAATACAAAGGCCACCTTCAGACATGAACAAAAGGGCTGTCTTTCTGTTATAAAAGGTCTCTACTTCATAACTGGCAAGACTTAATCCACATTTTTCCACATCAATGTCCCTTCCATCTCTGATAAAGACAAAACTTTGTGAACAGGTGAATTATCAAGCATCTACCATAGTTCAGAGTGCAATTACCACCTAAAGTCTACCAGCCATCATCATCATCATATCACCATGGCAATGAAATTCTCTTCTAAGGTGCCTGTATCTCCAACATGCTCTCATCACGACTCATGTTGGCAGGGGCAGGAGCGTTAAACAGATCACAACTGGAGGAATTAAGACACATACCTGTGTTCATGGTCATCCCATCGCCCATAGCATAGGTCCAAGCCACCCAGAAATGCGTATGTCTGGTCAACTACCATAATTTTTTCATGGTGTGCCCACAGGAAGACACCCACCTTGGCGTGGTCAGGGTGTCGCAGCACCTGCAGTTATAATAGAGTAAGGAAACCACACAAAATTCACTCTGAAGAAAACAGTCCAATGCATTTTTGATCTGAACTTAAATTCAAAGTTTAAAACTAATTCAACCCTATCACGACCACAACATGAATCTCTGTCTCTCTCATATCATGATGCAGATGGGTTTCTGTCAGACAAAATAATTACATGGTGCATGTCTTACGGACTGTATCAGCGATGTAATTAAAGCAACAGATTCAATCATCTACTGGTTATGTTTTAAACTGCTAGACTTCAGCATCAGATTCCATAAATCATCGTTATGAGGAACATAAACTGTTGTATTATTTATTTATTTATCCAATTGTATTACACAACTGAAGCACTGGAAATGTTGGGCCAGTTAACAAATAACTTGATTACAACATGTGAAAAACATTGTAATAAGATGCACACAGGTGACATGCGAGTACAAACACGCATAATAAATTATCCCTTCAAGGCACTCAAAAATGGCAACAGAGAAGTGTGATCTTTTTACTGAGATGTGTAATATTGACAGAATTCTTAGCATGAAGTTTGGTATTTCTCCCTCATTACGATGCATGGAATGGCTATGGGACCCACTCAGATTAACACAAAAACCAGTCTTCTTGAAGTGACTTTACCAAACAGAAACATGTTTCATATTGTCATGGTATAAAGACTCTTACTCGATTCGACTGTTCAACCTTGAGGAAATGACAATAAGGCCAACCAGAGCAATTATAAAGCTACTTCTTTCAAATCTTCCATTGCCAGCAGAACTTAAGAACAAGTGATTCACATCTGTATAAAATCTCAATTAAACTTCTGTCTGCAGGTTTTTTTAAAGAAGTTATGATTTCACAATTTCAATCGTCTGCCTAAACTTCTGAAGCTATGATTTCACAATTTCAATCGTCTGCCACGCTTTCATGTCAGTGTGAAGAAACAGATTTATATAACACTTCAAGTTGGGAGGCGTTTAAATGTTCTCATTTGCAGTGTCCTGAGTATACCCTCACCAACCGCAGGCTGCAATTTTCTCAAAATAACTGCACTGCATTCAACTTCAAAGTCTTCCAAACATTAAAGTTTTACAGAATTCAACTGAGTAGCACATAAAATAAAAAATTCTATGCAAAAATATTCATGCAAGACCTTTCCAAACAACGCCACGTACGTAACCAGCGGGGTGCGCATAACAGTTTTAAAGGTTAATAAAACACGTAAGACCTATTTATGATTAATCTCAATACCAAAACTGATAAGTTGGCTCAGTTACTTGCTGTGCTGAGAAAATGTGGTTTTACTCAGTCTCTCCATCTAAATAATTGGCTTATGTTTTGAAACATGCCACAGCCATCTCCTTCAAATCCTTATATAAACAGCATTTAAGAGCATCGTCCCAAATGAAATGGCTTCTTTAAAAAACAAAGGATCAACAAAACCATGATTAATGCCAAATGTTCCATCAGATTAGTCGATACAGATTTTGTGGTCACAACCGCATGCTTTTTGGAGGGTCTATGATCACACAAACTCAGGGCCGTAAAATAAATCACCAGAAATGAATAGCCGTAGTGTCATGTCCACCTTTAAAACTTTATTACTGGTGACAGAGAAGTACGAACTATGGAGACAAAAGATGGTTGTCTTCTGGGTTGCACTGCCATGTATTCTGGTAGAAGTTTATCAACATTTCAGAGGTCGTTTCTGCGATAAGTGACTCGTCGCCCAGACGACGAAGGCAGCAAGGACTTCTGAGACGTTGGCAAACTACTTACCGAACCACATGGGGCTACAACTCAGAAGACAGCCATCTTCAGACTCACTGCCGTGGAAACCTCAAATCCTACAATATGGAGATAGGTTCTCACCTTGATGTTATTGTGGTGGGCGGCCACAAGGCGCTGCTTGCTGTAATAGCTGTTGATGCCCAGCGCAACCTCCACCTCCTTATACAGCAGCACAAACACCTTCACACCCGCTGCCTGCAACATACAGAAACTGTCTACCTACTCTTACAGCCGACTCCCTCGTTAAAAGAACCTAAGATTAAACTCTGTTACCAACAAATATTGTTGTTTAACCAAATCATGAGCCAATTAATTCCACTTCACATGCACACAACCCATTTCCCTATCATCAGTTTTAATATTATCCTTCCATCTAGATCTCAGTTACGCAGAGACTGCCAGCACATCAACGATAAACTCACCGCCTTCCGCTCCAGAATCTTATCAAGACGCCAGTAGTCACCATCCACACATGGCCGCTTCAAATAAATTTCAGGGCTCAGCCACCAGTCCGCAATGAAGATCTCCTCTTTGGCACCTTCTAGTGCATTTGCAATGGCAGACATGTAGCTACTGCCATCCACAAACCAGCTAGCACCTACTGACACCCGCTCAGGAGCAAATGAATTGTATCTATTCTTCTGAATGAAGCCCCGAGCTGTAACAAAACATCCCTAATTTCCTGTCAGTCTTGAACTTTGAATTCAGTCAAGAACAGATTCACGACATGAAACCAAGAGGATCAACAAAGATTCAGCGAGAGTACACATGTACTACTTGGACCAATCACAGCTTCACTGCAGAAGAGGGTTTGTAAAATCAATCAACATAACTGATTAATTAAGTAACCAAATCCATGATGAATTTCCTCAACAGCTGATACTTGCACAGCTGGTCAAAACCGTCCCCCACTTTAACAAACCCAAGAATATCACTTCCATTTTCACAAAAGGTCTGTCATGAGCCAGTTCAATCCAGTTCACAAACCATTTATTTAAGATCCACTTTAACATTATCCTCCAATTAATGTATATATAAATGAAGTGGTCTCTTCCTTTAAGATTAAGAGACCAGACATTTGTATACATTTCTCATCTCCCTCTTGCCTGCCACCTCATCCTCCCTGATTTAATCGCCCTAACAACGCTAGTCGTAAGAGTACAAATTATGAAGCTCATTATTTTGTTATTTTCTCAAACTTCCTGCTGCCTCCACTTTCACCTCAGCGCCACGTACTCGCCTCTCCTCAGTGTCCTTCCTTGAGAGTGAAAAACCAAGTTTCATCACAACCTTACAAATGAAAAAGTAAAATTATATATATTTTTTCTTATATTTAAAACTTTATGTTGTCAGACAGGCAATGGAAAGCCAAATGGTACTGAAGACACGTAACATTTATGAAAGGAGCCATTTTCACATCTCCTACAGGGCGCAAGAGTCGCTCCCTCCATACTTTCTCTGTGTATTATTACATTATGAAAATGAAAGAGTCAAGATCACTAACCCTGGTTGCTGGCAACCTCTTTGAGATACGTGATCCACTCCTTTCTCTTCCGTTTGGTCCAGCACTTGATTACAATTTGCCTGGAACACAATGGGTTGCAGCAGCAGTCACAGGTCTCAGCTAGGGAAGGGGTGGTCATGACGATAATTTTTCATGGTTCTTAGTCTACCTTTGGTGCACACAAACTGGTCCGACATTTTGTGTGAGGTATTATGTTTTCAGATCTACGGCTGTGAACTTTATTTTTTCCTATACCCTTTTGCTCCTCGCAGAGCACGGGTTCCTCCTTTCGGATGTTTCTTGGTCTATTAGACATTCGGTAGGACTCCTCGGACGAGTGATCAGCCCGTCGCAAGGCCTCTACCTGTACAATGGACAGCACAACACAACATCCATGCCTTGAGTGGGATTCAAAACCACGGTCACAGTGTCTAAGCACACGATACCTACGCCTCAGACCGTGCGGCCACTGTGATCAGCATAGCTGTGAACTACAGACGCAAAATTAACCTAATAGACATGAATTTCAAAGTAATACGTCAAAATGTTCACAGAATATTGAAGTAAACGAAATCAAAATGATGGTTTTTAATTCTGAATCTAAAGAAGGTTTACACTGAATAACTCTGATATAGAATAAACACTATCGTGATGGCTTTTATTTCAAGAACGGAAACATGAGAAATAGCAAAGATCTAGGGTTGAACGATGCCATTCCACAACATACAACTGCAGATTCGCCACTTGATTGCTTCTGATTAACATTTACGTATCACTAAATATGGTAATGGAATGGTTAGTACGTCTGCTTTATATCACGAGGTCTCGGGTTCAGAAACTCCACCTACAGACTGGCTATATTATCCGAGATATTTTCATGGTTCGAGGTACAAGATATGACATCACAAACTCTAAACTGCACTGCACGGTGGGTTTCCAGTTTGAAATCTAAACAGGCGAAGAACATTTCATGAAGCATACAGCCTTAACTTTAGTAAATCTGTCATAATTATCATAGGTCAAATTCCTCTTAAATTTTAATACAGTAAAACATTCATAAAACAAATATACTCGTGTGTTCATAAATCTTCATAATTACTTTAACTGCACTGTTAATTATTATATTAGTCAGTACTGAAATATGACTGCTTGCGTTAAGTAAAGGAGACGCAGAAACACCGAACTATGCATCTGATTCCATCTAGGTAGAACTTTTTAAACTCAGCATGCCCCCAAGACAAACACTGCAGCACTCGGCGTATCGTTAAAGGGTTAAATACAGACACATTTCCATCCGACTTGTTAGCTAATGTTTACTAATAACTTTCTTTGGATTTCTGTTCTGTGATGTTCAAAATCTTAGTTTTATTTATATTTATTTCTGGACCAGTATCTGACTTCTGCAGCTTCATTTACACACGATTTATTTACTCCAGCCAAGGGACTCTGTTCTGCACAAAGAAAATTAATAAGAAAGATGTAACGTTCTGAATATAAATACCATGCAACACCTAAAGTTCAAACAAAGTATCAGTTTAAGCCTCATCATTTAACGTGAATGATCTGAGGTTCTGAATATAAATACCAAGCAACATCTAAAGTTCAAACAAAGTATCAGTTTACGCCTCATCATTTAACGTGAATGATCTGACTCACAGATCATGAAATTGCCTGTAACCGACCCTTACAAGCAATTGAATATCCACCAGAGAATTCCTCAGTACCTGGAGAGGGTTGCGATCTGCAGTCCATGGCTCAGTCCTGTGGCATAGACGCTGGATGACACCTCAAACCCCAAGTCAAACAACAGGACGCACTTGACAAGACCATCCTTTGGATGGATATATCCCATGTAAGTGTCCTTCACGAAGAGCCACCGATGTCGCCAAGTGCCACACACGTCGCTACACAGGTAGCTACACCTGTCGAGCGATTCAATCAGAAACATGACCACAGACGGTTTTGATTGCTCAATCTTGAATATGCATGGGGAGGAAAGACTGGCAGCAGACTGCATTTTCTACATCATATAATTCAATTAATGACACCGTCTCATATAAAAAAACATGGCGGCATAAGGATCAACTCTACAGACACACACTACCACCCGAGAGTTAAACATACAGCACAAAACAAACGCAAGCCAGCCTGTGAGTCAACCAGCAACACGTAACAAGTACAAAAGACAAGACTGGAAAAGTGCAATCTACACTGGACTACGCAGAGTTTCCACATGCATTCTCATTGCTTATACATTACATAAGAAATTATACAACGAAGACGGCCGTCTCCTCGGTTGTTGCGCCACGCAGTCTGGTAGAAGTTTACCGAGGTTTCAGAGGTCCTTGCTGCCTCTATCGTCATCGCCCTCATGATGGAGGCAGCAAATACCTCTGAAACGTCGGCAAACTTCTACCAGACTGCGTGGCGCAACGACCGAGGAGACGGCCGTCTTCAGACTCACTGCCGTAAAAACCTCAAATCCTACTTAAAATACACCACATCAAACACATACAATGCAAGTCTTACTGTAAGTACTCTTCGCATACGTGCAGTAATAAATTACAGAATATGTAAAACATGAGCATATGTTTTCAACGTAAGATACACACACACATATTTCCTTATTTGGAAAAGAAACTGGAGCCATACCTTTCAGTATTGCCACAAAACTGCGTGCTCATTCGGAACATTACTTTCCTCTCTTTCGATTCATTTATCGGAAACCGAATGTTGAGAGAACAGCAAACTTTGTTTCTACACATGTTACAAAGTACAGTAATCCACAAATGCACTGTAAAGCTGATGATAAATGTCTCATAGCTGCTAACTTTTGAATTAAGTGTATTCGTATTTCTTACTCAACCAGAATTTCTATATTTACAAACCACGTGCGTGAAATCACTGTTTTAAGTACAGAAAACTTCCATTTATCCGAGTTACTGAATAATATAATGAGCAGGGATAGCTCAGTCAGTATAGTGACTAGCTACGGGCTGGACGACCGGGGTTCGATCCCCGACGGGGGCAGAGGATTTTTCCTCTAGCCTATGCGTCCCACCCAGCCTCCTATCCAGTGGGTAAAGCCGGCCGGGGCGTGATGCTGACCACTCACCCCCATCTAGTGCCGAGGTCAAGGCAGAGAGGAGCTATACCGCCACTCCCCCCAAGCGCCTACATGGCGTATAGTGGGACAAACTTTACTTTACTTTTACTGAATAATATAAAATAATATAAAAACATGGTTAATCAAAAATATTTTGTTTTGTGTGTGAAGCCTGGGGAAAGGATGCCACTGGGGAGACCTAAACAAAGATGGGAGGATAATTTATTTATTTAGTGTTCTGTCTGACGACAGGTCCATATGAACAGGATCCTTCCATCCTTTTCTCGGACTGGGACCTGTTCATATACGTTCTTGGCAGATGATCAGAAGTGGTTTGCCATTGCCTTCTTCTGTGTGTGAATGGAGTAATTGTTGGGATGCCACGGAGGAAAACTCCGTGTTGCCTAGACCACGGCCTTGCCCAACACAAGTTATAAATTCGGGCACCGCCGGGAATCGAACCCGAGACCCCCAGGATTACAAGGCCAGCGTTCTAACTGCTAGACCACCGCAATATCAGGCAGGATCTATGGGTGAAGGCAAATGGGTTTTTCTGACCCAGAACAGGGACTGTTGGAGGGTTTTGGTTAATTCAGTGATGAACCTTCAGGTTCCCTAAGCCATCTAATTAGTTGGTTATTGTGAAATGTAATAAATCTATATTCTTTTCACATAACTGTGATAGGTTATGGTGTACGTTACAAAATAATTTTTCATTTAAGGTTTTCACTTCATAACCAAATAACGTAACATTAATTTTATTTTGACTCTCAAAATTAGAAATGTCCTGTATTTTTATTGGAAAATCAATATTTTCAAAATTTGGTTCATTTTCAGTTTGTTGGTATTTTGTAACTGTTTCTCAATCTCTTTTAAGATAATGAAACGCTGATAAAATAGACCTCATGAAACATTTATCGCCTCCGTTTTTCATATTAATGCAAAACGTCTTCTTTTTTACCCACTTGGGCAGTTCTATATAAGATTTTGCGCTGAAAGGAGTATACTTGTTTAATGTTTATTCTAATAAAATTTAATATTTCAGATACTTTTCTTTCAATTCATCACATCTTGCTACAAAGAAAGCCTTTTGGTTTGTCCAAAATAATTCAAAATCATCTTGTTCTTTCGAGACTATATTTTTCAAATAAAAGTAACGAATCATTTCCCTTCCTTTATGTTTGAAATCACATTCTGATCCCAATTTAACCTTAATATTTTTATGAATATTCAATGTTTTTCTAATTAATCTTGTCGCTCCTTCTAATTACTATAACTAAATCTTCTTAATATTATGTCGATATGCAGTTAATATTCCTTCATTAGCAATTTCTACTAAAATAAAGTCACATTCTCTGTTACGTCTAACTTCAAGTATGTTTTCAGTCTTTCCTTTAATATATTCATCAATTCGTCTCTTTCCGTTCTTCAGAATGACTATTACGTCACATTCGAACGGAAATAATTTAGCTAAATTCTTATTCAGTCATCTGACGTGGCTTGTAACCCGAGAGCCTCTCATCAAAACGCGAGAGCGCTGTGAGGTAGCATATTCTGCTAATGTGCAGGAGGTCATGGAACTGAATCCTGATCAAGTCAGAATCTTCTCATTGCTTCATTCAGCCACAATATTTTGCATGCGGGCCAGTCTATAGTCACAGGAAGAGTCAGAACTACAGTCTCACATGAAAAGAAGCCAACCAAGGAGATAAATCTGCAGGCTCACACAAACACAAATTGGTCCAAATGAATGCGAGCCAATTAGAAAGTAAACGAAAGAGCGTCTCAGAAACAAGCACACAGTTTCATACAGGGAGGTGGGGGGCGGGGGGCTTTGGAGTCAAACCTACAGCGTCACAAAAGTTCAGGTGAGCTTTTAGGTTGAATTTAAGCTTGAAACAGGAATCAGACTGGGACAGAAACCCACACACACACTGACAAACACAAGCCGGGCAGAGAGTCAAATGTACATGCGCACACAAATCTGTAGAATTAAATAAATAAATAAATAATAATAAAAGCATGTGAGCGTGGTCATCACACCTACAGCCTCAGATAAACAGAACCAACCATGAGAGTGAAACCTACGGAATCACACAAAAAGAACCCAGGCTTGTTGTCGGAAGTCGTATCTTCACACAAACCGATCACGGCCCGGGAGTCAAACCTACAGCACGCCAAAGACGTGTAGCCAAAATCACACCCTCAAATGCAAACCAGTCAGAGTCAAACCTATAAAATCCCAAACATAAATCACCCTTGCAGTAAAATCCACAGCCCCACAAACACAACCCAACCTACGAGCGCAAACATAAGCAAGCCTCGTAGTCAAAGCCACACCTCACGTAACCAGACTACAGCCTAAGAATCAAATTCGGTCTCATGCAAACACAAATTTGGTGACAAAAACCTACGGAATCCAAAGTAAAAGTCAAACTTCTCGTCACCCTCATGCAAACAGAACAGTCTACGGATCAGATCCACCGACTCATGCAAACACCACCCAGTGCTGGAGTAAAACCCAGAATCCCAAACATTCAGCCTGAAGCAAACGACACAGCCGCGGAGTCACACCGCCAGCCTCGGATAAACGGAGGCTGGCCGGAGGTCAGGATCCACGCAAGTGGGGGATTGAACCGTACCTGACGCAGATATAGTGGTCAAGAAGGCCACAGAAGTTGCAGCCTGCTCTGCCTGGTTGCGTGCTGCCAGTTCTCTTCTGCACGAGCCCCTCCTTACCCTTCATGCCAAGTTCTTGTACAAACGACAGGTGACTCACCTCTAAGAAGCTCACCTGCACACATGACGCAACTCATCACACTGTTACTCCTAGTGCCATCTGCACAGACAGGCTTTCTCAGCTCTTTCTTCACGAAGAGACGCGCTGTCGCCACATAACCTCAAAACTCACAACGATCATACTTTCCGGTCACATAGATTATCGCAGTGCATGAACTGCGTCATTTTTCAGAAACTTTACAACATCTTCATATTTTTCAAAGAACTACACAATATCGGATCCCTTCACGTGCAGTCGCCAGTGATAATCACACCTCAAAAGTATGCATGTCTATACGGCAGAATTACACACAGAGGACTTAAGAAGTACGACATTTGAACGCCTCAAACTGGCACAAGGCGACGTTCAGATGTCACAGAAGTAGGACGACGATGAAACACGTTATTGCAAAACAACTGCAGACCTGAGATCAAACGCACGCCAGACATGAGGAAAGTCGCGAGACGTTCAAAAGAGAACATACGACAATCGACGTTCTGGTTAGGATTTGAGGTTTCCATGACAATGAGTCTGAAGACGGCTGTCTTCTGGGTTGTTGTGCCGTGTAGTGTGATGTTCCAGAGCTCCTTGCTGCCTCCATCATCAGTGCGATCGCTCGATCACCCTGAAGATGGAGGCAGCAAGGACCTATAAAACGTCTGTAAACTTCTACCGGACTGCACGGCAACCTTCAATTGTTTTGGTTACTTCATTAACTTTCTCCATGGTAAAAAGTTTCTGCAAGATTTTTCAAACCATCACCATTTCCTGACGAATTATAAAACCAGATTTTTCCATCACCTTTTATGTACTTGAAAGCATCGTCTTCATACGGATTAAGTCATTTGGAAGGATCAGATCAGAACTCGCTTCTTAAACATGTTATTTAGTATTCAGAGCAAAAATAATGCAAAATCGAAGGGAGAGAAGAAATCAAAATGTCAAACCTTTATATTCTTAAGATACGGGAGTTCGTGTTTTAAAATCAATTTGTGGACCGACATTACGAACGGAAATGACGCGCGACTCACACCGACGACTAATGAGAGAAGCTTAACATCAGCTGTTATGCGTATCACGCAAATATTTTGCCTGCGTTTCGTACTCACGGTCTCGTGGTGGTCGCGGTACAAATCGATCTGCAGCAAGTTCTGAAGGTACTCCTGCAGTTGCTCAATACGATGCCCAATGTTCTCGTACGGCACCAGAGCCTCGGGCATGTTGGGAAACCTGCAATTACACAACTGAGGTTAGGTTTCAGCTATCTTCTTGTCGACACAGACAGCACCCGAATCATTCAAAATCATTCGCACAAGTCAATGAATTCTATCAAACAGATGCATTCGATACAGAATCGTAGCAACTATCACTCTGAAGAAAGACAGGCACGAGGAGAGGCAAAATAAGAAGGATGAAGTGATTTACTGAGCATCTAAATGTCTATGCTGCGTCGCTAATATTATTAGCGCGTTTAAATAAAAGACGACGAAATCAGGAAAACTTGTGCAGGATTCAGGAAAAAATAGAGATTCATACACAAAACTCAACATAAAATAAGACTTAGCACACACGGACACAGATGGATAATATTAAAGTGGATCTCAAGCCTGGATCCAACTGGCTCTAAGTAGGGTTTTATTACACCAGAGTTGGGGGTTTAATTATCTGCTTGGTCATTCGGTCGGATGATCAGGCACACACATCACACACCTTGGCAAAGCTCCCCTGTGCTTGCGTTTCAACTTGGAACCACGACGATCCATCTTGAAACTGGAGCGTCGTTCGCGGTGGGCGCGGGTTGGAAACGGAATACTGAGACTCGCTCGGAACAATTTGAGCTGCTGATGCAAGTGCTGAATGTGTTTGTATCGCCTCTTGATAGTCCACGAGAAGTTTCCATGCTGCAGCTCTATCGTGTACCTGCGAACGCACATCACAAATAAAACCACGTCTACTCAGTGCGCGTGCGCGTGGGACTACGTCACGTGACAGATACATACAGGTTGGGGTTGAGGAGATGCGTGGTCACACTTCGTTCGTAGTCCGTGATCCGAACAGAAATATCCTGTCCTGGGATGAACACCCGTCTCTTCTGCGCCTTGAAACCAAGCTGTGCCTCGTGGATGGTCGAGAATGGGAGAGCCATCCCTGCGCAACAGAAAGTTTTGTTAGCCATGGTGAAAGAGCGTGGATAAAATGATGTTAAATCTTATGTCTTGTGTGTGTGGTCTTCCTCAGGTACGATAATTTGGTGAAAGCAACAGAGGGAATTCACACTTGCTAATGAATAAATCAGCGTCCTTGTAATAATAATTCTGTTAAATTAAGCCAATTAGATTAAAAGGAGGGGAAGAAACACAGAATAAACACTATAATAAATCAAAAAAATTATATAATGTTTTATCAACCAAATTATATAACTTCCTCAATAGCTGGGGTAGCTCCCGGGGTCCCCCCCCCCCGAGGGTAAAGCGCGGCCGGGGCGTGACGCTGACCACTCACCCCATCTAGTGCCGAGATCAAGAATGAGTAGGAGCTATACTGCTCTCCCCCCAAGCGCCTACATGGCGTTTAGTGGGACAGCTTCACTTTTACGCATAGTCAACGCTGTGTGAATGAGATACGAAAATACATTTGTATTGGGTATAATTAATATTCTAATATAAGGATAGTAACAAAGTTATTGTAGAATATGATTAAGGAAAACAGTTTCTGTTTGAAATACATCGAAGTTCCAGCAGACAGCGTAATAAGTAACAGTAAGAAACAAGTATTAATAAACATAACCTCACTACTTACCTGAAAGGTGCTTACTGCACGGGGATAAAATTATTAATTACTCTTCCAACCGGGATTAAAAGTTTAGATCATAATACAAAGGTACATAAGTCGGAACTAAATGATGATCTTCCACCGAAAATTACTGAACACGAAACAGCTGCAACAAACTACGTATTTGAGGGAAGCGTCGGTTTATAGTGCGATACGATCCACATCCCTGGCTCGTACTACGTTTGATCTACGCGATGTAAATATAGTATCCTGCACGAATCTGAAATTTCGACCTTGGGCTCACTGCGCTGTCGGTCTTGTCCATACTCTCCAAGCTGAAAATATCGTGCCTGTGGAGGACAGCATCATCCAGTTATACTGGTTCAATTCTTTTGACCTATCACTGGTATTTATTAGTAACATTCATGAAAGAAAAACGCATGTCATAACCCCAAGTTTTAGTAACATTAGCAGAACCCCTTCTTATTATACCCACGACGGACTGTTCAAGGTCAAGCCTTCAGATTCACTGTTCTTGGATCAAAACAAAAGAAGACTGGAGAGGCGCACTAACAGTGTCACGTCTTAAGTCATTCTTGCACCAACATTATTCAAGGCGACTGTTGTTCGTCAAGGCCATTCTTGTACAAATGTGACTCAAAACCACAAACGCGTAAAAATAACCTTAGATCGCTCTGCTCTTCTGGCATTCAAGGTCCCACTAATGCCCAACAATGTCGCTGATCAACCCACGCCAGAGAACGAAGAGAGAACACACAACAATGGGTCACGTAAATGCTTTGGTTAGTTTTCTCAGAAAGAAGGCGAGACGCGCGTTTCTTAACTGAATGGAAATAAGCATTTGCCGACAGACAAAATAATTTCTTCGCATTTCCATGAATAAATTGCGCTGAAACTTGGACAAACTTTCTACCAGACTGTGTGAATCGGGGAAATGCGTCCCAGAACTCATTCCGTCGAGGGAATTAAGAACGAGATGCCACGCAGTGCCCCACAATGAACACTCACTCGTCGCACGTTTGGAGGAGGGGGGGGGGGGGGAAAGAAGAAAAAGACATTCGCACTGCGATTGTTGAAAGACAACCGACGAACAAGGCGCGAGCTGCGTGGGCTCTTGTACAGTCACAGCGATGTTGCGAGTTTATTAATCTGTACTGAACTGCAACAATCAACAAATATTTTAATTTGGGTTGGGCCACTTTCCGATCATTCTGTAGCTTCCAGGCTACAGAAACGGTCTTCATGGGGGCTCGAACCCAATACCTTTCTCGTATCGAGGCCTTTGTTTCAATTATCTCGTCCTCGAATAAAAAAACAACAACTTTTATCTCTGCGCCCTTCTTCTGTCGTACTTAGTTTCAGAACTAGAGGAACCGCCCTCACCGGAGATCGAACTCAGGACAATTTTCCGGAATTTTTACCCTGGTCTCAAGGAATAAGCCTTAATACATAGGACATAAAAAACCAACTCCACTTGCCCGGAAAACTATCGCAGATCTCGATGTCCCACCAAACAAGATTCGCTTTCAATGTTACACCCAAGTCTTCTTCTATGTCCTCATGCATTCGCTGCTTTGAATTAACGTACGTTCAGGTCGAAATATTTGGAAAGAAACGCAATATGACATGATCTCCTTTTTGAAACAAAAACAGATTACCTAGAAAAATGAGGCTATAAGATGGACTTTTTAACATAACAGTTCATCCTGTGCAAAATTACAACAAATACGTGCACTCCGCCCACAGCACGCACATGCAATGGCATTACAGGAAAATGGACACCATTTTCCACAGTGGAAATTTCAAACACAGCTCAGAAGAAAATCAGATTTACAGGGAAAACATGCGCGATTCACACAAAGTACTTTACTCACTACACGCAAGGCAAAGCAACTAGGCTACTGAGAGAGCGTCACCTGATGCCTACTCCACTGTTTCAGGCGCACGGCTAGAACAGAAATACACACAATCGCTACACCCGGTTCTTAGACGCCAAAAACTCTCAGTTTCTTCAGTCACGGAACAAACGACTCACCACCACCTGCATCCAAAATGTCCGCCCCATCCACGGACGCATGCAGCACGTCGATCTGAGGGATGGGCAAGTCGTCATAATCCGAATCAGGGGATGCTGGCTCACCTTCGACATCCACCATCCCTGGGGCGTGACCTCTACAACCTGCAGACAGATAACACAATCACATGGGTTCGATGGGTGCATCGCACCCGGGCACAGAATTTTGAAGCATGCATCTGTCTAAGGGAGCCATGGCTCACGGGGTATTCGAAAGAGATTGATGATTATCACTGGTGTAACATCATTCTTAGTAGAAACTTTTAATCTCAAGTTATGAAAAATTACTATTAAAATTTTGCGCATGAAAAGGATAGTTTGTGAAAGATATGTGGACAATTAACTCATAATGGAAGGCACTGATTCGCCGGTCACCCGCCGGAAGAACGGGCACAACTCCCGCCCACTTCAACGGGAACAATCCCGCCACCTTCAGGTGCGCTTAAGGGCGGTATCGCACTAGGATGCCATGGCAGCGACACCAACAGCGATGCCATGGCGTCCAGCTGCCAGAAAAAGACGCCAGACAAGCTGCCAGATGGATCAACATTATGAGATCACGAAATGAAGGGCTATTAGCAAGGAGAAAATGAGATTTACCTTTATCAAAACTACATACCTGGAGTGAATTTCAATTCTGTAACAAAGAAATAAGTAAACAAAATTCTCCATACACACACTTTGCACGTCCATACCATTATTGAATTTGAAATATTTCAGTTCTTGCAAATCACATGTAATATTACATGAACAAATTTATTTAATAAAACATTATAAAAGCAGGTTTCTTCTTAATTCACGTTATTTGTGATATATAGATTGCTAAACAAAAAAACTTATAAATCAAGTTTCCATATTGGAAAGCTGCCCCACAAATAAAGCCATAGAAACACTTCTTAGCTAATTCTTTCTTTTCTACTGTAAATAAATTTCCTCCTCCAAATATTTCCACAAGTTCTACCCAGTTTCTTTTTTTCAAGTCCCGGTTTGCGTATTCAATAGCAGATAAATCCCATAGTCGGGACTGAATTTCAATTATCAATCTTTCGGTGTCGAAATTGTCCATGTTTGGAAGAAACAGAAATACACACAAGCACATTCACGCACGGACGTCAATGGACTGGCCACCCGTTGGCATCCTAGTGCGATACCGCCCTAGAACGCATTCATCACAACGGGAAGCCATTCTTTTGCAACACACACGACAAGAAAACTTTAACTTCAAGGCAATTACTGAGACCTGGAAGCCAAGAACAGCGACGACTCTCTTAACTCGTCAGCCGCCGAAGAGCTTCGACATTCAGAATTTCTCTTCAGCGAAGGTTCGAGTGCCTCGCCGTACCCACAGTTCCTCGAGATGTGCACAACTTACGTGACAGAGCAGTTCTTGCTGACTGACGCGTCCTATCAGCGTCTTCAAGAGAAACCGACAAACTTTTGTAGCTCTTACAGATAACACAAATAAATACATCGCCAGCAGCGGTGAATGCTCTGGTCTGGCTACACCTGCGTTGCCAGGTCGTTCAAACTGCAGGAACATTCTTCAGCACTGAACAGAAGCTAAAGTCCTCTCTTTTTTACGAGACTGCGAAGAACGCGGAAAATCAAATTATGTACTACAAAGAAACAGCGAAAGTTCGAGACTTTTTAATACTTTGGCCAGGACGTCAGACGAGGGTCCACTGCCATGCCGCGAGCCCGGAGCCGAATCGGAAAGCAATCCACGGGGTTCCCTTCTGTGAGTGTCTTGAGTGCAAGGCGTAATCATTACTACCATTTAAATTAAGTTAACTTAAAGCAACGTAACCTCAATGTGGAACTGCGAAAAGATAAGCAACCATATTTATCGTTTAGCCTGGCAGAAATTTTAAGAAGGTCCGAGAAGACACCATCTGAATTGCCACAGGTGCAAAGTCACTCTTCGATAATCCCAATTGCTTCAGGTGCAAAGTCACTCTTCGATAATCCTGTACTTCGACGTCGAAGTTCCAAAATACGCAAGCGGCTTCAGTCAGTGGGCGTCTAAAAGACGACAGTGACCTTTTCCAGGGCTTGAAAGAATTTGGATGCCAAGTACTTGCAGACCTGTCAGGCGAATTCCAAATTTGTCCACGTTCCTGGCACAAAGCTTGTGGAAATGTTGCGTGTGTGTTTTACCTTCGAAGGTTAATCAAGTCATTCTTGAGGGGAACAGTAATCTTTCAGAAATTTAACAAATCCGTCGCCTTCTGTGTGACCACGAGGCCCCGCTGGTTCCCATCCGGAACAAGAGGCAGTACACGCCTTTACAACCGCGAGAGGTTCTCTCCTAACCGGAAAACATCAGGTTTAAAAGGTTCCGAAGGGGCCTCGCCCCGTTCATCTGTCGCAATCTGCAATGTCCAGGTTCAAGTCGTCCCATGTTCCACAACGTTGCGCGTGTATCTGGAGCCAAAGAAGGAAAGTTTCCACAATTTTGCCTTTTTATGGGGGGGGGGATTTCCCTGCGATACTTAGAAAAAAACACAACACTAAACCAAGGCGGCGGAGATGCCGTTCATATTGCTTTACGAAGCATCACACCACGAAGACACATACAGGGGAATGGGAGTCTACCCCATTTGGGCTGCTTTACCATCGAGAAAAAACACCACTATCGAATCTCTTCGAAGATTAAGGCGCCATAGAGCCAGTCTAGACGATGTGGCGGAGTTAAACACTGTCTCCTGCCTAGAAACGAACCCCGGTCGTACAGCTCTCATTCGTGACTGATTACCCAACACAAAATTTCTTACAAATTAGTAAAAACGACTTGGGTGTGTTTGCGGTATGCCAACCACGCCCGTTAAAAGTTGAACTGCGTTCACGTGGCACTCCTGGAAAACATGGACGTCGTTCTGGAATACTTCAGTGCGATAAGAGGTATCAAGCCGACAAACAACGAGACTTTTGCTTCCGAAGGGCAGAACCTACTCGTCGGATGACGACACCTGCTGAGAAAGCGCAAATAGAAGACCAAGGTAACGAAAAAGAATGTGAACTCACCGGTTGCAAACGTCGCACTCGACTGATAAGCAACCAGCAGCGGGACTCCCAGAAGCCTATCGTCTTATCTCGACACTTCCAAGGCTAAGGACGGCGAACTTCACTCTCTCTTCGGAATGACTGGCACAGGTCGCCTTAATTCCGTAGATTAGGGCTGGATGCTGACAACTAATCTAATCTTAATTCATCCAATTAATCTGCCACTCTTTTAACAACAAAATTGAACAGAATGTCCTTCAAAAATGTGGCCCTCACACTCGGCGGGGCAAGCATGATACTTAATGGCCAAGTGCCGATATTTTCGACGCCCCTACCACAGTCTTCCATTACAAACACCGACGCTACGCGGCGCTGAACGACCAAAAGTTTAAATTCGTAAACAGGGCTTTACAAACTATTCCTGCACATGTGTTTATGCTGACCAGGGGCTGTTGCTTCTGGTAAGAGGATGGTCGCATCAAGCGATTTGTCCTTTGCAAAGAGAAATTTGGTTGGATGGATTTTCTGGCAGCAGAAACCAGAAGGGTACGGATCGTTTTGGCTGAAGGCCTCAATGATTGAGGGAGGCCAAGCGGGCACCACCCACGTTCAATTGTACCCAAGCACCGGCCTTGAAATGGCACGGGCAAACTCAGTCCCGGTATCCGAGCAATGTCAGCGTTTAATAGAGGGGCCTCGACTGTCCTCCTCCTCCTCCTCCTCGGTTCACCTTGCGTCTTCAGAAAGCCTCTGGTAAGCACAAGTGCCTGACAAATTGCATCAGACAACTTGAGTTAAAGCTCTCAGGCGTTGTTCTGATGCAGTCGATAGGAAAATGGAATCCCCAAATCCACACGCCATTAACGTGTCATTAACGTCCTTTGGTGAAACGTCGATTGCAACACTTGAAGCTTCAAGACATGGCTGCGAGTAGCGAACTCCCAGATCGGGGCATGCAGAGCCCATCGTAGGAAGACAACGCTTAATAGGGCAAGAGGTTAATAACGGACTCACGGATAAATTGAACAACAAATTTGCCAGATGACGGCGGCGACAGAGTCTCTCTAGTCGCAGCCTTCAGCAACAAAATTCAATGTAATTTGATTGGTCTAACAGACACACAGGAGGGGAAGGAAACCCAGCTGTCCCATGTCGTAGATTTACGGCATGTAAAAGAACCTTACGAGACGTTTCGTGAGCAAAATTCAGCGGCCATTTCTCAGCCAAGTCTCTCCTGATTCACTCCTAGATGGCTCTGGCAGACAAAATCAGGATTGAGGGAATTTTAGACGAGCCTGGCCTCGTGCACGGACACTCGGCACGGGAACGGAAGTCCACAAATTGATCAATGAGGGGACAGCGAATCAGAGCCGACATCTGGAAGTCAGATCACTGCTACGCAATTTGGAAGTCAAGTGACAAATTGATCATGGAGACAATCCCAACAATTTAGAGGTCAGACAATTGTTCGCCTCAGGAATGTTACAATTCGACGGATCACTAATGCATGGAATGAACTGCCGTTTCAATGAAACTCATGCAGACTTTAATAATAAAAACGAAATTACGGAGTGGAGCGACAGATCAGTTGTTACCGAATATTGTGGACGAGAATTCCTTCTTCGTATTCGGAAAGTCCCGGTCTAGGAATGGGCTAGGCTAGACTAGAGGTACGAGGTGCGATCGGAAAGTTTGAAGACTGTGTCAATAGAGGGCGAACCGGATGTAGTACGAGCTTCTGCCGCTAGGGGGTGCGGCCTACATTCATAGTGAATCAGTGTGCCAGCCGGCATCATCGAATTAGCATTTGTTTCTTAGTTACGGGCGTTTTGGTAGTGCATTACACCGACCCTCCTGCGATTTCGGAATGGCGTGTGCATCAAATGTTGCCAAAGACTCGCCAAAACGGCTAAGGAAACCTATGAAATGCTAAAGCAAGCATTTGGGGAGTCCGCAAACTTTGGTGTGGCATTCACGTTTTAAAAATGGCCGAACCGCTGTCGATGATGACAAGCGTTCTGGACGACCATCTTCGAGCACAACGCCCGAAAATGTTACGAAGATCGACGTCGTACCATCAACGACTTGTGCGACATTGTTGGGACCTGTCAGCTGATTCTAAAGGAAGAACTCCACATGCGACGCATCCTGTCAGAGGACCAGAAGCAGAATCGACTTCTCGTTTGTCAGGAGCTCAAAGATCTTGCAAGAACCGACCCCAACTTCCTTTCTAAGCTCCGTGTGACTTCTTCCTCTTCCCAAAGATGAAAATTCAGCTAAAGGGAAGGAGATGTGAGACGATAGAAGAGATTCAGGCAGAATCGCAGATGGTGCTTGACAGGCTGACAAAGAAAGATTTCCAGGGATGCTTCCAGGCTTGGCAGCGGCGCTGGGATCGTTGTGTTCACTCCCAGGGGAACTACTTCGAGGGCGATGGATGAATTTAATACCTGAGATAAGTGTACGGGTTTTTATACGCGCAGTCTAGAAACTTTCCGATCGCACCTCGTATATAACACAGCAGTAGGAGGTGAAGACTTTTCTACGACACGAAAGAAGACCTAGATGATAAGGGGCTTTGTAGCCACCTGACGTGAATTGCATTGCTGGAACATACATGAGCAGCGTTTTGATATTGGTGTTTCCCTTTATTTTCATTAATATTTTGTATTTTATTAGTGACTGCCAGTTGTAGGCTCTTAGCTATCGGCAATCACTCTAAAGAAAGTAACTCAAAAGAACTGCTGTCGATGTTATGGGTTACGACGCCGTGCGGGTGGACTACCAGGCAGGCAACAACGTTTCCGAGAATATTCCAGTGCGTCAGCTTACGACAGCCTTGGTTACAGCGGTCGTTCGGTAAAAATAATACAGGCTGTAACAGAATAAGTTTTTAAAATTTTAAAACTTATCCTGATCGAAGGAATAAGAAGCTGCTGTTTTGAGTTTTGGGGCAGTCGGCAAATGCGGACGGTCACAACGAGACAGGTGACGGTCGAATGACGACGACGACAAAATCGGTGTCATTAGGGCACCGACAAGAGCACTAATGACTCGAAAGCAAGAACAGTACACAATTGTTTAACTACGCGTAATGAGATCCATCTTTCTCAAACGCAACAGCCAATTTTTGAAGGGACTCGTGCGTCTTTTGAAAGATGAAAACGCGGATAAAAGTGACGAATTTGTGGTTAGCGTATTTATGGATGACAATTGTGTTGTCCGAATCCCTCCTCGTCTCTCTGACGTGAAATTAGAAGAAAAATACTGCTCTGTAAGCACAGAGGAGCGGCCAGATAGATTAGCACACGCTAAGAACTTAATAAAAATATCTTAAATTGAGCTGGTAACTGATAAAAGATCTGCACATTCATCATTTTTCCATTACACAAAAAAAGGCTGATAACCCAACACGCGTGACCAAATCCTTGTGAAATCTTCGCGTAACGTACATCGCGTTGGGTTACCGGCTTACACCTGCCGTAGGACGACCGCATCAACAGTCCCTCAACAGCACCGAAACTTCCACGTCGAACAACCAATCTCCGTGAGAGAGAACTGCTTCAGTCCGTCAGGTTCGGGGTCCGGCGACCTCGAGGCCCACGACGGAAGTCCGCCAAGCCAAATCCACCTTCCAAGAAATTGAGTGGTGATGATATGTGCCCGAAGACGGGAGTGCCCCCCCGTGCTGAGACCACTTAAAGGGCACTGCCCAAACAACGAACTTGCTGGCTCCTTGCGGGATTGTCCCGTGCCCAACAGTGGCCGGGCCGTTGTGTGACACCTTCGCTCCTTTCATAAGACAAACCACTCGCACACACAGCAACGGCGACAGCGAGGGAGGTCCGTATTGTCCAATACGGACACTAGAATTGTGCCTGCGGCCTTCAAACACCAAAGAGTTTGACAAACAAACTTTTTTATTACCAATCTAACTAACCACACAAACCGATACACCCACCAAAGGGCATACGGAACGGAGGAGCCTGTGGCCTACAAGGACCTTAATCCAGCCCCCGAGTACAGGTCATGGTACCCAAGGATGACGTGGACAGTGGAGGCTTTTGTGGGTCGCACACCCGGAACAATCTCTTCTAGTCCACGTGTCAAGAGAGCGCGCGGACCGACCTCAATCCATCGACGGCGCAGATAAGTCAAAGGCATTGCGATACTGGGGCAAGTCTTTAACTGGCCTAACCAGAGCGAGTCAGTTTTTGCTGACACACGACACCGGTAAGACGAAAATTTCGACACCTGGCATAAAGATAAGATAATAACCCGGTTCTCCTGCATTATCTTCGTGGCGAAGAGATACTGCTCAAGAATCGACGTCTGAGAGAGAGAGAGAGTGCTTCTCAGGTTAAATTTCTGAAGAAATACGCTACAAACTGAAGGAAGAACTGAGAAAAACCACGAAAATCCTCTCAGAATAGGTCTTCCGTCCAAGATTCGAACATAAGTCGCACCAAACACGGAGTCGTAGTGCAAAGTTTGGTAGAAGGCTGTCTGTAGGTGTAAGATTATTTATTTATTTAGTGTTCTGTCTGACGACAGGTCCATATGAACAGGATCCTTCCATCCTTTTCTCGGACTGGGACCTGTTCATATACGTTCTTGGCAGATGATCCAGAAGTGGTTTGCAATTGCCTTCTTCTGTGTGTGAATGGACTAATTGTTGGGATGCCACGGAGGAAAACTCCGCGTTCCCTAGACCACGGCCTTGTCCAACACAAGTTATAAATTCGGGCACCAATAAACAATAAATTTAAGAAGATATGGAAGTAAGCAGTCATGGCCTAATTTAAGGTAATACCATTGCATCTGCCTGGAGGGACTGAGGAAATCAGAAAAAAACCTTAGTCAGGACAGCTGGTCTCCATGCTGAGACTTGAACCCGGAAACTCCTGTATATGTAGCAGGAGTGCTAACCACTCAAACAAAATGTTTGGAGATTATACTACATATAGTACAGGGTTTAAATAAAGAAGGTAGAAAGGATGATCATGAAGTGTTATATCAGAGGGGTCACATTTCATTAGAAACACATCCTGTTTCACTAACCTGCGTCACAAGAGCTTTAGTTTCTGGAGTAACTGAGTCTTGGAAAAGGGAACGGAACTCCTTGGGACTGCCAAGTTTGAACTCATCAGCACTAGACACATATTGCTGAATTTCCATCAAGGACTGCTCAGCAAGCTCTGAAGAATTAGAACACTTCTCGATGTGCTGAGATGCTAACAGATCTATCCCTCGTGCACACCACCTATTCGCCTGAAATAATGTGTAAGTCACAGGTCCATCTGGAGCGACCGTGAATGGCGGCCAAGATTACTCGGCACAGGCCTGACATTCGCTTGGAGGAACTGCGCAGACAATCGAAAAGACAAGAGTCGCAGATCAATTCTTTCTTTGTCGCAATTGGAAAATAAAACAAAAGTTTCGCTGTTAAAAATAACTACGTTTTCATCTACTCGTTCAAGAGCAACGTTTACTCTACAAATACTCGTCAGTGGCGATAAGAATTCCAGATTTGTTTGTCTGCTCGCCCACAGCAAACAAAGCAGACCATTAGAACCCACTTCACGGTTCGTCAACATAAAAAAGAGTTGAGCGCTGCCGTGAAGCCTGAGGGTGGGTTTTACTATCACTTCGCACTAACCAAAGCACGAAACACGAAATGGCGGATACCTCGTTATTGTACGACAACGTTAAGTCGAATTACAAGCGCTCATGTCTTTCTTTTCTTTTTAGAAATGGGTAATATTATAACAAAAATCAATCAAATGTAGTAAGGACTTTACGTACTAGCATCTATAAGTAATGGTTCGTGGCTTCGCTCCAATATGTGAAAATAATCTAGATATGAACATCACCAAAAAGCTACACAACAGAAATTGTAATTGAGTTTTAAAGTTTGTTGATATAATTTTACACCTGAAGATGGTTCGATGAAACCGAAACATGTTGTAAAAAAATGTTCCAAAATGTAAATCGATTATTCGATGTGGGACATAAAAATGATATTTTAATTATCTTATTTGTAATTTTTTTAAATATAATTGTGATTAGACGGACAAAAACCGAATAATTAATTGAATATTTGATTCACAATATGACGCAATTATACTATCTTTCGATTTACATTAAAGTAAATTTGCGTTCTTTACGTGTGCTAGGTGATGACGTCACACAACCCGAAGATTACTTTTCTTTTGGGTGGTCCTAAGCCAAGCCAAATTAAGAAGCCACAAAAACATTTATAACGCGGTTCTAGTCCCTTCGTATCGCGAGGAACTGAGCTGTAACTTAGTTCCGCACTGTCTGGACCAATTCATTATCTACCACGTGAACACAAAACTTCTTAATAACAAAAAATCGACATTATTTAGTACGTGCAATGTGTCGACGTGGAGCCGTCGTGCTCGCAACGCCACGTGCATTGCGAAAGCTTCGTGCTGACACTCTCAACGTACAGTCTGTGTCAAATCTCATAAGTTTACCGACGTGAAGGACGACTCAAGATTTTTTTGGTGTACGCCGAATTCCCTGCGAGAGCGTACACTCGGTAGACCGGCCGTTCCGTCGAGACTACGGAGTCAAGGATCACCAGTCCCGTGGTAACCGTCGAGGACCTACCAGTGCCATCCTCGAGGCCACAGCGGCGTCCGCCCCTGCCCGCTAGTACTCGGGATGAGGTCACTAGGGACCCCGCTCTCTAAGTCGGTGACCTATCGGCTCAAAGAGTGGAGGAACGAACAGTGGAGCGACACTTATTATAGAGTTTACTGATAAACCAGAAAGCAACTGTCACATTCCAGCTACAGGCAGAAACTGCATGACTCATTGCCAAGTGCTACAAGATTTTTTTTCCCCATAAAAACAATAACATCGACTTATGGAGGAGGCATTGAAAATGATTCACCTGTGACTTGTGTCTCGTTTATCAGTGCAACTGGTAATAAGTCAAGCAGAATCAGATGATGGAACATGCAGCATTCTGGTTTATCAGTAAACTATATAATCATGCTTCTAACAAACAAACAAAAAACCCCTCATCATACAAAACATTTCCTGTTGAAATTCACACGTCTTCTAAACATCAACATCTGCTATTGAAGCCTCTTAGCCTCTAGAAAGAGGTTGTACCACTTCCGAGGTAGTTAACAGAGGCTGTGTTCAATACCAGGGCAAGTCTTGTTCGATTTGCAGTGAGAGTAAGTGACCGAGAGGCAGCTTTTTGTGAGTATTTCAACTTTCCCCTTATAGTAATGATCCCATAAATGCTTTAGGCTAATTTAAAACGGGCCATGAGACGTGCAACAAGCCTGATCTCCAAGCACAATATCAAAATGTCAGTCCTTACTTTGGTCTTCAACACCGATCCACCTCGACTCTGAATAAATTCAAGTAATACCTGACATGATAATGTACACCCGTATGTACAGCAGGGATTCTGATACGAAAATAAGAATGAAAATACGTACAATGTTGTTGACATTATTTAATCTAGGTCTTCCACACTGAACGTATTAAAAAAACCATCAAATAAATGGAGTTGGAGTACGAGAAGACATCCCCCTGCCCTGCAGTAGCTTCACATTGTAATGGTATGGGCTAAGCGTTCATCAAAGTAGACTATTCAAATGTAAATGTAATTCAAACTGGAAAACTGTCATTGTCACTTACAAAAATCAAACCTTCTTGAATGGGACAACAAAGTGACTACAAATACATTGGGAGTAGTTCATACTGCAACAACACGCTACAAACAATAACATTTCTGTTAATTTATAAAGAAATCACAACTCTCGCTAAAGAAAAGTATATACAATTACATCCTGTAATCTAAAAGAAATATCTGGTTTTATAATTTAGTACACAACTTCTAAATCAGATAAGCCCTAAATATATATGCATATATTAAATATAAATAAGTTTACTGTTACACTGGAACATGACTCAACAAATCTATTGTTGCAACACTAAAACTCATTCTCTTTTTTCTAATAACATTTATTCTAACATTTTTTCTCCTTTTCATTACCAGAGTCCTTTAGTGCAGGATTCTGGCATTGTGCATGATAACAGATCATTGAAGAATGTGATACTGAACTAGATTATGTTGTAATTTGTAATCTCTCTCACATACACACAACAAACCAATAATACATGTACTATATTTCGATATGTTTTCATTTCATTTTGCAACTGTTGGTCAATTTTGAAGCTTACACAACTTGAACACACAGCGTAATTTGTAAGCCCTTCGTGCAAGGATGTTATAAGAAACATTTCAATTGCAACTACAATTCTGCAAATGCCATCACAATAGTTTTATTTTTCAGTTACTGCACTACACATTCTGTAAACTTTTTAACAGATTTCGTAAGCACAACGCTTTGTCATGTTGATCACCTGCAGCCTCACTCAAGGTCGTTCTAACATGCATTAATAACGAAAGCGAAACAAAACGTCATTTCTAACGATAGCAAAATATGCATTCAACTCATACTTTTCCAACAATGCAATGTGCGCCAGTAAAAATAACTTTCGTACTTAAAATGACCCTATTCTTTAACGCATGATACCGATACAACCAGCTATGAACAACCATGACCCAATTTATGTTTTCATTTCACGTTGTTGCGTTTAAAGTGGGCGCATGAACCCAATATTAACATTTTTAGCAATGGGGAAATATCGTAAATTTACCTTGCAAATGCTCTTTGTGATGCAGTAGATCCACTGCATATAACTGAAATAAAATGCACTTTTATCAACATGTCACTATTTAATTACCGCAGCAACATGTTGTAGGTCGTTAACAACACGCAACTTTACATCACCCTCCAACGTTCACAGCAGCACTAATCACTTACGTAACACATCATTTAACTCGATTACAGCAACTGCGTTGCCTGACTTGTCTGTTCTGAATGTAGCGCTCTCTCTTGGAAAAGAAAACAAGTTTGTGCTAGTTTCCATGGAAAAGACAGGAAGTAATCCATGGTACTTTGATGTCCGCGCTTGGTCGTTGTGTGTATATTTTCATTGGTTAATAATTACTATTCAAACTGTTAACAAATTGTATTAATTAATGGAACTGTAATAACTCGGTTCGTCATATCCGTTAATTTCACCCCTGTTTCCCGGATAATAATTGCTGGCACCTGAATCTACGTATTCTGCATAACCTTTTCCCTTTATAGGGCCATTATATACGGAATCACCAACAGACGCAGATTGTCCTACTCTATCTTTATAAAAATTGTTATATGGCACTGGATAACTTGCTGCTGTATGAGAGGCTTTGGGGTTGTAATAATCTAATTGCCTGTCGTAGTTGTAAATACCAGTTGGGGTCACATAACCTCCAACTACAGCAGGCCTGCTATACTCTTCCGCAGCTTTGTGGTACTGACGGTCGGCTTCTTTGTTCCTCCCGAAACTTTCCCCTCCACGTTGCTGATTGTACCCAGTCTTATCGTCGTAATAGTCGTCTTGCGCGTAGCGTCCCTTGTGGCCTCGGCTGTCGTCATAATCCGCAGCGGCTCCATACTTGCCCTGCTTCCCTCTGGCGCTGTCCTGGTAGGCCCCGTCCTCGTAGCCTCCGTGGTACTTGTCCGCTCCTTGGTTCCTGAAAGCGCCATCCCTGGCGTCGTACAGATAGTGGCCGCCCTCGTCATTAGCATCATCAAAGAAGCGGGATTTGTTACCAGACTCATCTTTGTAGTATGAATTCTTGAAACCTGAGGAGTGGTGACCTTTCCGGTGGCCTCCTCTGGAACCGACCGCAGCTGCGGCCTGCCCCTGGCGGTTAAACATTTGATCCCCATATGAGGCTTGCCCCACGTCATAGGCCCTCCGGGCACCACTGTTGTCGTCGTAGTAACCACGGTTCAACTTGTCCCCGTGGGCTGCCTGACGGTCTGCAGCATAACCATCCTCACTCACCTGTGCCCTTGAGCCCTTCTGTCTCGAGGCACCATAAAAGCCCACCTCACCTCTTGCGTCCCCAACGTCCTCCAGCCTATAGGACTCACCCTCCTTCCTCTGCAGTTCGTCATAGCTGCCAATAACAGGAGCGTAGAACTCTGAACCTGCCGCTGTCTGGTCATCCAGTATATCAATGAAGTTATGTCTCTTGTCATCCAGTCCCAAGGAAAGGCTCCTCCCCACATCGGCAGTACTCTGCTCCTCTGGAATCAACTCAACGTCAACTGTTTTCAGATCACTGCTATAACTCTGTGCCTCGAGACTCAGTAACACAACACAGAGGGCTGCCAACATTGTGGAAACAAATGCTGCTGGAAAGCAGACTTCTTGCCTTTATAAGCAGTTCTGTGGCCTTGTCTCTTTCAAACACTTTCCACATCTTAATTAATTTGGAAGCTTTCTGTCACGGTTGTCCAGATTGCGTCACAAGAAACAAATTGAGTGAGTGACCTTTGGATGTCATTATATTGTGGAGCCAATGACTTTCATTTCCGAATAAGTGTGAACAAGGATGTTCACGCCTCAGCAGAGGTATGCTTTGTGATGGTATGCTCTGAGAATCCACAGTCAGTAGAAGGCATTTTTCTTTTTCTCCCAGTATTTTTTCCAACAGTTAAATAATGGCGGTTGTGACGGAAAAGTGCCCACTTTAAGATAACCAAAATGGAGATGACTGGACAATAAAATTAATCCTTTGGTTTCGGTAATGTGAATTTTATTGGACTAATGATGTTAAGTGGTGCACTTTTGTGTCAGAAATATTGAGAATATAATATAAGGCCATGGTCCATAAGGCACATGGTTTCTAGTTTCAAGATCTTCCAACCTTTCCTGATTCATGGACCAGGTAAACAGCAGTGCATTCCTTTTTGTCCCACACTGTACAGTATAAATAATACTCTACAAACTTAATTATTACTAGCATGTGTTGACAAGATAAAAGTGAGAGCATTTATGTTGCATTAAAATTTAAAAATTTATCACAGTCGTCCACAGTGGACTTATGAAAATTAAAATTACATATTAGGAAATACGAGTTTAGGGTATCAGACATGTCCATCTTGTAGAGATGTTGGGTTTCTGACATGTCTCTTTCTCCTCATTTTTAATGGCTTCAGCAGCTGATCGGAAACCTCCAAATTATCTTCCTCGCTACTCGCACCAACACACACTGCATAAGAGGAGATAAGAACAAACAATGTTCAACATAAAATGTCATTCACAAAAGAAAGTGAAACATGAAAGGCAGCAGTGCTATGATAGAAATATTTATCAGCTAAAATATGTTATAGAACAAATTAAGTCGTGGACCACTGGTTGATAAATGCCATTATATTTAATATTTAAAACAAATTACAAAGAAATATGTAAAATGTTATGAGAAAGCGAAACTAATGACAGAATTATGAGGGTTAAGCAACAGTTCTCGGTATCACCTGGTGTCACTGCTTAGTGCAGTTTAATCCCTCCTACATCACCCGGTCTCTCTCCATCTTTCTTTAACAGAACTGTATGTATTATGCATTTTAACACATTTAACAATTGTTCACAAAATATGGGAACAGCAGAAAGATCTTTTTTTATTTTAACTTGATGGCTTCTGCTACTGCTTTGGTAAATTGTTGCTGTTCTCTTTCAGAACAGCCATTTCCTATCTTAATAACAATATTTTGTTGCTCTTGACATCTGTTATTTGTTCCTAACATGCTATTAATCTGTTGCATTTTTACCTTACAAAAATTGTAAATAAAAACTGTAATGGAGCATGATAATGTGAATATAGTTGATGCACGTCTTCATCTTCATCCTAAGACATTTTGCACTTTTCATGGGTTGTATGACAACCAAACCTCTCTGTCTGTCTTCCCACATTCCTCTTCTTCAATTCCTTCCCTGTGTGTGTCATCTTCCTTAACCTATTGTTCCCCTCTTTACCAAAGTTTGCATCTTGGTCATTTTACTGTCAATTGCATGCTCTAGACCTTCTTTGGAATTCTCCCCTCATTCAATCTTAAATTGCATGAATACCATCTCATTCTACTATATGTTAGTTTGTCTTGCAAGGTGTTTACCTTTAGATTTTCATTCCTAACATGTTTGTCCCTTCTATAATTCTTAAAAATCTGTCATTAATCTGTTAATACCTAGCTTGGTCTAATGTCCAAGTCTACTCTGTTAATGGGCATGTAATACCTTTTCAGTAGGCACATTTTCCAATGTCCCTCACTAACTGGTAAGATCTTCTTGGTTTTGAACGTAATTGTGAGTAAAAAAAAGTTTTAAAATATTGACCCTGTGTCCAACTGTAACAGAGCTGTGTAAATTCAGAAGTGCATGCAGGAAAGATAAATAAATGTTTTAATTAAGTTAATTCATTACTACATTATATGAGATACAACCTATAACTGTACAAAATATTCACCATGGTTTTCAGTGCACAGCCTATCCTTTTCCAAACAAGATTCTACTGCCAGATGAATCATTCCTGACAAATTGTCACTTTTCATGGAGGATATGCCTATGGAGACAAAGCACAGGTTCTTTGTTAAGCTTGATGGTGCACCTCCACATTTTGGCCATGAAGTTATAGCTTACTTGGATCAGCATTACAAAAATCATTGGACTGACAATTGTGGTCCCCTACCAAGATCTATAAACCTAACCCCACTTCTTTTCTTTTCACGGGGCCTCATGAAGAACATAACCTACAGAGACAAAGTGCACATGAGAGAGGAACTCGTGTATCAGTTTATGGACGCTGCTGCATACGTACAAGAGGGCCCCAAAATATTTGACAGGCAGTAAACTCCTGCCATAGCTACACAATAGCTGGAAATAGGACCAAAGTTGTATAAGAACTTTTATTGAAAATTACCCCTGGATGTAGAGCAGACCAATTGTGAAACATTCTTTATAATACAATCATACACACACATACAAGTTTACAGCTGAATATACGGCCCTTTTGGCAACCACAATTCCATAGAGACATACTCTCACCCCACTACAACAATAACAATCACACCAAAACATAATCTGGCGCATTAAGAGGTTCTGAAGTTCACTTTAGCAGTATGCCACCACTTGGAAGAGACACAGGCCAAGTATACTGAGCTTAAATTGTGAATTCATTATTCTGTGTCAACTCTGTTTATTTCAGTTAATTAGGATTAATCAGAATTAAAATGACTGTTAGAGAATTATCATTGAAACAACAAAAATATGGATGTGACAAATAAGTGAAGTATTATGTTTATTGTATTATATCACTTCAGCTCCTCTCCCTCCCTCCCAAGGTCAAATGCTGTGTCCAACATTCAAGTAGCGCACTACCTGTCTGGGTGACTTGTCAATGGAAACTCCTAGGTACTTGAGGATGCCTGACAGGAACTATGAGAGAATAGCCAAATGGGCTGCGTTAATCTGTGTTAGGCCCAGCAAACCAACAGCGGATGATTATATAATTTCAAGGAAAACAGCAGTAAGCCGGCTGGATCTACAGGAAAGAGAGAGACAGTCGGAGACATTCAAAGGTTGACCCACAAGTGAGGTAACATCACAAGGGAGAAGGGTCCTTCTCTAGTAGGTAACGCTGTGTTCACGATCTTATAGCAGGTATAAACGCTGAAATACTGCTATTGTGTAAGACATCTGCACATCTGGTTTTATGGAATCCAAAGATTCATTACAATCACAGTAGTCCATAGGAAAATTTCAGATCACATATTTACATATTATGTCTACAATCAATTTTAATATTATCCATCCACACAAGAATAACATGTCTGACACTGTCCATTGTCTGGGGTAATTTGATTTATGTAATGTTTCAGGAGTTGACTCTACTCCCATCATCAGGTGATCTGTCGTCATTATACCGACAGATTTTTACGTATTTTTTATTACTGGTAGTGGTTTGCATTAAACCCAGGGTCTTCTGAGTATAGTAATATGCTAACAATAAGGTAACTTAGGTGGTTCCTTTGAAATGTTGATAGCCACAAGTGTCATATCATCCGAGAAGACGGCAATCGACATATATACAAACATTTCCTTTTTGGCAGATATGACATATTTCAGCCTTCAAAGTGACTGGCATGTCATAATTTGGTGAATTCATTGAGGATCTTTCATACTGTAGTGGTCCTGAGGTTCCTACGTCTACAAAGTGATGAAGTTTGAGATGAAGAACAGTCATAAATTTTAGAATAAATATGAAAAATTGTTCTATGCATGAAATGTTTCATAGTTTGTTATGTACTCTTAATAATATAATCATACTTAATTAAAAGTTCTGCTTGTACTTTTTTCTATATAGAATAATGATACAAATGATGATAGCACTAATGTTATAGATCAGTCCTTTTTCGCAGTCAATCACTGTCCAAATGCAGTAAAACATTTTGTCTGCAGTACTTCAGTAATAATTTGCACCACAGCATTTATGTTTTTCTATTTACTATACAGTGTTCTTTGTGTTGACATTCCAAGTATCCCAATGTGAATATCGTGCAAGACATTTCAGCAGAACGTTTTCCACAATGAAGAAAAAAATATATCTAAAGAAAAAAACATGACTTGCTTGTGCAGTGGAGACTACAATTCTTCTCTTGCAGTGGCACGGACTGTGCACTGGACCGTATCTAATAACTCCAGCAGGGAATAAATGAAAGCTATGTAGTCTTGTTCGACAAAATTTTAGATCAACGTTGTCTCAAATATTTCACAAGTCTGTGCACACCAGTGGCTTGCATAATCCGCATGACTTACTTATATATGACAGGATGATTATTAATGGAAAATTAGGAAGGAAATAGAAGAATGTGATTGTGGCATATAAAACCTTTATCATATGGGAATAAGGGATAAACCTGTTCTATGGGGCTCTTGGCCAGACTTTAACTCCAGGGTTTAATGGTTTTACTGCATGCTGTTCTGATGACTGGCCAGATGGGCTACGTGCAAGAAATGATGCATGGCTGATAAAAGTTAAAATAAAATACAAGAAACTTCAATGACGGCCCAGTCTCCGAGATGACATTTATACTGGCAACTCCCAAATATGAAACAGGCATGCCAACCATTTGTTTTCACCTGTAAATTACAGCACAGATTGTGACAATTTGGTCAGTAAACTTAACCGATTATAAATGAAACACAAGTTTCAGTGAAGTTCTTGTGGTTTTTCTGTTTACATTGCACTAGGTGCACACATTCTCCTACCCAGTAGATACCAGAGGAATAAAGGCACCTAGAAGCTACCACTCATCCCCATTTAGTGCTAATGTAAGTGTGGAGCTTCACTTCCATGCCCCCATATGCCATGTGATTATACATGGAAACTCAAAGTATAAATCCTGCATCTTAGAAATTATGGGTTCGGTGTTTTTGTTAACACAACCTTGACGAGAGTTCATCCTACCCACAATGCATTTACAGTCTAGGTGTGGCTGCAACCACAGGAACTTGATTGGTTCCATGCGTTTTGTTTCATCGTTCATCTCTAATTCTGAATTACTTGGCAAAAAACTGCAGAATCACTCAATGGTTGAATGGCTGCAAGCTTCAAGGTCAAGAGAGAAAAAGCGATTTCACTATTGTAGCAAGATCTCAGTGGGGCCCACCCAAGCGACACAACGTGCAGTACTTTTTCACTTAATGAAAGACCCAATGAGGCCCACCCGCATGGAGCAATGCATGGCACATGACGAGAGCATGATTTGACTTGAGTGTGGACCACCCATGTGGACCTAACAGCACTTGATAAGGCCTCAATGAAGCCTCCGAATGTGGTAATGCATGATTCATGATCACAGCATAAAGAACTATGTACTGCTCAAAGCAGAGTTACACAAAGTCCACTTTTATGAAACAATAAAATGAAGAACTATGTACTGCTCAAAGCACAGTTACAAAAAGTCCACTTTTATGAAACAATAAAATCCTGGAAGTGTCTTGTCACAGACATAATCTTACATTTCTGACCACAGGATAGAAACCCAACTTTTCACAACAGATGCTAAAAACATGAGATTTAATCAACCATATAAAATATACGGATGATTCCAAATGCTATATTAGAGATCCTAAGAACAATCTCACATGTGAAAAGTGGCTAAAAACATGAGATTTAGTCAACCATATAAAATATACGGATGGTTCCTAATGCTGTATTAAAGACCCTAAGAACAATCTCACATGTGAAAAGTGTGTGCCAAAAGTAAAATGTGTACCTATTTTTCATTCAGCTTGGTTTGATTGCGTATGATAAATCTGTCATGTAAGAAAAAGCACAAACGTAAGGTTCTTTATCATAAGTTACTGAATGTCCTATTGTGTTGTTGGAGGAGTGAGGGTACCTGGTAAAAAAATGTCGCGGGGAACAGGAACCTTGGTATCATAAAATCCAAATGCATTAAGAGGGAAATATCTGAAATAAAAACAAACATTTTATCTGAATACATATGGAATATGACAATATATTGTGGCAGGGCAACAGAATTAAAGAACAGTGACAGTTTTGTCTGTCAAAAAAATACAGTATAACATGGACTTCCAGCTCCCACATCATTAAGTCTAATGAAAATCTGTTGAAAAGGTGAAACTGTTTGTCCTGAAATATCCACTGCATGGGACAAAGAGCATCTGGAAGAAATTTTAAAAAAGATCATGCACGTTTAGTGTGACATGAAAACAAGTACGACAGAAACTATGGGCAAATATGTAGAAAATAGTTTCCTTCCTCAACAACTGGTAGGGGATTTCACCATAGCGCAAGATTAAGGTTACGTGTGTTGCTTGGAATTTGATGTCAGATGGGTACAATGTGATGACACACATTGTATCACTTCAACATTCACAGTTTGCTATAACATTACTTCCTCGTGTTCAGAAATCTTTCATCTCCACCAATCTCACTGCTGGCATCCCTTTAGCTTAAGGTCTAAACATTAAATGTATTTAACATTCTCTTTAATGTGCAAGCAAAGTTTGGACCTTAAAACAATTTTATGTACCCAAAGGAAAGTCAACTGTACTTGCAGTCAGGACCACTCATCAGCAGAGAAATTAAAAACACGGGAATGTGAAACCAACATTAACATGAGGTGTAACAGTGATAATTATCTTCAGTCTATGGCAACTACGTAACCTTGAAAGTCATCACACAAAGGATGATGTACCAGAAAAACATTCTTCACGAGTTTATCTGACAGCATTTACCGAACTGTCCAAAATGCGATAACCGTGAGATTATTGTTTCTAGTTGTCACATTTATGTGAAGTGGATGCATGATTACTTGATGTGCTCTTTAAGTTTATCATGTACTTCATCCGCATCATCACTAGTCTTCAGTCGGAGAAGAATGGGTATGGGCGGTGGCTTGGTGTCGGGCATAGGGACACAAACCAGCATCACATTGTTTGTACCCATGCGTTGAATAGGCAACCCAGCTGTCAGGAGAGTATTGACCAACAGATTTCCCAGACTCGTGTCAGCCCGAACAATCAGCTGTGTCTTCTCCCCAACTGGTTTCAAGTGCAGCATCCCTACACCACGCTCTTGAAATGACGCCTCTTTCTTCACAAACACTTTGCACCTGAAAAGAAACCAAGGATTACAGAATAACTGCATCCTTTGCTTCCTCATCTAAGAACTTGTCTTACAGCCCACTGATGACGCAGTACTATAGCAGACGGGAAAATGCAGAGGAAACACTGTCAATGGATGCTCCAAGTTCCAGAACAAAATCATAACATAATTACCACTTCCTTTCTAAATATGAGCATAGGTGTATGTAATGCAAAATGAGTTTTATTTTTAAATTAGCACCTAAAAATCAAGGATCATCTTATGGTACATATTCAGAATCAGTTTAATGGCTTCATTAATCTTAAAACTTTGCATACCGTGTAGTATATTAGAATATAGAGTACACAAACCAACAACTATTAACACTACAATAGACACTACTGCCATACGCGTTTCGACCATGATGTTTGTTTATTTACTCTATATTCTAACGGCTTCAACAATTCCATTTTGGCTGACTCAATGTCACCTTTTGGTTCCATCTTGCATACTTCTTTTCCACATACCCCCTACATCAACTCGTTAAAATCTTTTCCCTCCCGGCTTGAGGCTGGTAACTTAAAAAGCAAAGAAAAGTTAATATGCACTTGGGATCTTGAGTCAACAACACTCAAGCGCTCCCTGGGAGCCCTTGGTTGTGTTGGGTTTTGGGGTCGGCCTGGAAGGTGAGATGAGTTGGTCCAAATTCTGTCTCACATGGTAATTCTAAACATTAATCTTCTGACCTAGTCTGATCGTATGCTCGCCTCCAGCGAGTTTCCTTTTTAACTGAGCAACCAAGCCTCACCCACTGTCCTTTGGTACCGGTATTTTTAAGAATATTTGGTTCTGCATTTTATCATTATTATTATTATTACTCTACCATTGCTAGCCATATAACGATTATTTGTAATTGTGGTCAACCATGTAATACTAAACCAAGTTGTACTCATCATTAGGGCCTACAGCGTGCGACCGACCTCCGGCCTTCGTGTTTTTATTTATTTTTGTTCAATAGACACCCACTGGTTCCTATTGCAGCTGTGCTTACTGATACATGTAGTGTTTCCTTGGGATGATCCTAACAGTGGTTGGGTTTGTGAAGTGAGGAGCTGTGAGAGGCACCAGTCACTTCCCATGCAACCACCTCATTTCATTCTAAATCTGTTCTGTATTAAAAGCTGCAATCGCAAACATTTTCTCAGCTTAACACTGTAGAACATAGCAGTCTTGAATATGGCTGTCTTCTGGGTTGTTGCCACGTAGTCTTGTAGACGTTTACCGACATTTCGGAGGTGCTTGCTGCCTCCACATCAGGGTGATTATCATCCCGGTGACAGAGGCAGGCACCAGACTATGTGGTGCGACAAACCAGAAGACAGCCATCTATGAACCCGTCGCTGTAAGAACCTGAAATTTCGCTTAGTAAAATCACATTTACAACTAAAATACCTGCAAAAAAATTTGGCTGATAGCGCCACATACTAATATTATAAATGGAATTGGCACAACATTAAAGGCACATAAAACTGAAATAAGATTAGAAAGCATGGAATCAAAATTATGGGAGATTACTAAGATGTACCTCTTTGAGTAGATGGCACCCTCCTCCACTACAGGCGTGAATTCTACCTTAGGCGGTTGATCGTCAGCGTTTTCTTCATGTGTGACATCCTTGTCAGGATTCGTCAGAAATTGGAATGTGAATGGTTGAGAACTGGAAGTATGAAACTTAAATATTTACTCAGCATAGCTCAGATCAAGGCACAAGCAATCAGACATTCTGTGAAATTCATTGTGTGGATATTAAAGCAGTATCGGATTTGAAGCCACGGAAATAAGCAGCATACCTACGTAAGGTTTGAGCATTCTACTGTCAGGACTACTTATTAGCTTCCTAATTGAATATTTATCATTACTATATCCACTACTGGCAACAGCAGTGTACCTTCCAAAGGTGAAACCGGCTGTCAAGTTTGAACGACTGGAAGGTCCGGAACCAAAATTGAAAATTGTCTTGTTGCTCCCACAACCCGTAGTAGAGAATGGACTTGGCTTTCGGCTCTCGGCAGCACCTTCATCCGCAGGCTTGGCAGCATTGCTACACATATGAGACTATTAGAGCAACATATGACTTCAAAACAGAAAATGTATTACATACTCGTAAATACTTTTGAAATGTATAAAGGGAGATCCTGTTTACAACAGCAGTGATTTGGCTGCTTTCGTGTATTCTGATCTAATCACTGGGCAGTCAGTCAACAGTGGATTTCTGCCCCTTTCACTCCTTCAGAATACACAAACACACAATTTTTCAAGTGCATTTACGGCGGACACAAATGTACTGTTGCAAAGGTAATTGTACTACAGGTCTCACAATGCACGGTCAGAAAATATTTTTATTCAAGTATTCACCATACTGAATTTTTTTTAAAATAAAATCTAAAAATCCCAATAAAGTCCACAAAAATGTATTATACATACCAAATTTTTGTATAACGAGCTATTCTTGAGAAAGCTGATAAAGTTGGACCTCGGCTTTAAGGAAAATAGAAGTTACATTGAGCGGACTGATATGAACCAAATTTAAATGTGCCCTTTATCTATTCCGAACATTCCAAGATATAGAATATGGACACATGGATGAAATGAGCATAAATTCACTTAATGAACTATCTACAAGGAATGAACATTAGCGGGGAGTACGAACTCCCTCATGTTGCATCCACTGATTCAGAAGTTAACATGGGGGTGGAGTCCTGACGTGCATCCATGATGGCATGGCGATATACACACCTCGGAGTCACGGAGCCTCCTGTGGCTGTTGTCAGAGCAGACTTCTCCAGTGACTTCACTTCCCTTTGCACTGAAGCTGCTTCTTTTTCCTCACGATGCCAACTGGACTCCTTCTGATCAATCTCTGTCAGGAAACGCTCATAGTCTCTAAATATTGGGGTGAGGATACAGAATGGATTGCTGTCGACGTGTGACTTTATCCAATGTGACACGCACTGATTCAGACTCTTCAGCTTTGAGTAGTACTGTGGAGACTTAGTGTCAGAAGTCTCACTCGTGGAGCCCGTTTTCACTTCTTTACTGGCCGAACCATTTGACGTATCACTCGGTTTGTTACTGTTTTTTAAGAAATTGAATGCTGATGTGGCTGAAGCAGAATTGGTGGAAGTTGGTTTAAAGCCACCAAATGCAACAAATGGGCTTACTGTTGCTCCATTCTGGAGGAGAGAATGAAAAACAATTTTTAAAATTCAGTATCTTGCTACACAGGTCATTGAGTGACATCCCTACAGATCAGATCAAGACTTATTTGCTTGACCACATAACTCGCCGGATCTGGACTGACACGGGCAGCTCAGAAGTACAGTCGACAACTCCAAATATTGCATAATTTTAGTTACATGCACTAGTGTAGCAAATTTAGTGGCATTCATAGGTACAATGAATGAAGTGCATTCGTCCAAACTGATACAACAAGAATATGACTACAACCCCACTCCCATTTAACTACATTTAAGGAATTGGGCTTAGCCCGAAGCCGAGTCTTGGCCTCCTCACATTTGGGAGGTTTCTTTGTCTTTTGATGTGTTCATTTGTGAGCGGCCAGCCAACTTCCTCTGCACAATTTCTACTCAATCCTGATTTGTCTGCTAGACCCATCTAGGAGTGAATCAGGAGAGACTTGGCTGAGAAATGGCCGCTGAATTCTGCTTACAAAACATCTCGTTCATGCTCGTAAGGTTCTATTACATGCTGTAAATCTATGACATGGGACCGACGGCTTTACTTTCCCTCCGAAGGAAGTTGTGCTAAGGATTTTTGTCACCCTTAAAAGTCCATCGACCTCGGCCGGGTCTGAACCCGCAAACTAACCGCTAGTCCACCGAGGGCGACCACATATATTAGAATGGTCATATAAAATTGTGACAGCATGCATATGGAATGTTGCCACTGGAGTAAAGACTTATATTTTTTTTAAGACAAGTATAATTTTACAATGGTACACAGTGGCAGGCTCTTGTGAAGATGGCAATGAACATAAGGGTCCTATAAAAGTTGAGGAATTTCGAGTCACTAATGAACTGTAACTTCTCAGAAAGGACTGTGCTCAATGTAGTTAATAAACTGCGTAATTGTACAAGTGAACACGGAGTTCTGGGCAGACTCACAAGGCCTACTTTTCTATTGCTAAGATTTCCAGAACTACAGATCTAGTACTGTTAACATCATATTTAGGTAACACAAGTTAAAATTCAACAATAAAAAATACAGCTCATGGTTTATCTGGGTGGATTTGTGCGCTGATGGTGACAGAACCGAATCCTACTTAAGTCAACAGTTCGTTGTTTGCAATTGTAAATGTGTTACAGAGACTGTTGATAAAAATTTAGTCTACATTACATTTGTTGGAAGAAACCTCACTGTTTACCATGGCCATGCTTGTTAACTTTCATACTTCTGGCTCCAGTGGCATGATGTTTATACCATATCTGGTCAACCGCTTAAAGTAGAAACAGCGTAGTAAAAGCCTACTTTCTCTCTATAGGAAAACAGGAAAAAGCAATGCCAGTTCATCAGAATTGTATAATGTATAAATATATATACACATAAAAGTAAAAAAAGTAAAGTTGTCCCGCCATGCGCCATGTAGGCGCTTGGGAGGAGAGGTGTATAGCTCCTACTCATTCTTGACCTCAGCACTAGACAGGGGTGAGTGGTCACCATCACGCCCCGGCCCCGCTTTACCCCCAGGAAAGGACCCCGGTAACCATTGGATAGGAGGCTGGAAGGGCCCCAGAACCGGTCTGGACGCAGAGGCTAGAGGAAAGATCCTCTGCCCCCGTCAGAGATCGAACCCCGGTCGCCCAGTCTGTAGCCAGTCACTAGATATATAATTTAATACCCTGAAATACAACTGTATAAACTTCTAAACTTGATTAATGGTTTATTTAATGATGCTAACAGTAGCTCAAAATATAATGATAACTAATGAACAATGAAAGGATATAGAAGGAAGTGATATGGCCTAATTTTCAGTACTATCCTGGCACATGCCTCAAGGAACAGGAAATATCATAAGAAACCTGTCAGCACAGCAGAGTACAGATTCACCCCAACAACACTACATACATAAGAAAATTCGAGATCAATCAATGAACCAAATAGTTCCATACTGATTAATTTCAATGGAATGAGTAAACTGTAACTAGAAAAATAATTAACTGTATGGGACAGGATTGGTATTAAAAGGTGTAAACATTTTTCATTCATTAAAGACGGAATCCACACATCGTTTTGCATGTATACATTAGTGGGGGACGGGGGGGTATACTCACATCTTCTGGAGTACCAACAGATCTCCGTTTGGCTGATTTGATTACACGATGTTGTATGACATCAGGTGTAGCTTTACGGAATGTCCCTGCTTCTTCCGGTTTGTCCTCTTCATTCCAATTCTCATGGTTTAACTCTGACGTTGCAATCCGTTTTGCCATTGTAAAATCTACAAGATATAGGAATAAACAATGGTACCGTATGTAATGATGGCTAAAGTATTACTGTTTAGTTGGTGCTGGTATATTTGAAATTAGAAACAAGGTACATTAGCTTAAACTCAGTATGGGTAAGCATGCACACACAAAACTTTGCTGTATAAACTCCAAAATAACAGAAGATCTATGTTCAGCAATCATACCAGATTGAATTGTTACTCTCCACTAATTACTACGAACATGTCTACTATAAAAATTTGTGATTAGTCATTGTCTTCAAGAAATGACATCATCAACGTCAACAGATATTTGTTTACTCAGCATTATTGTGTTGGTATAACAACACAACAATGCCAAGTAAACAAATAACATAATAAATAAACAACTACCAAGCCAGTCGCATTATTACTGCTCCAGAAGCAGCACATCGCCTCCGAACAGCGACATAAAACTATTTAAGAAATGAAGAAAAGTGAAAGAAACAATGTAAACTGATACTCATTCGATATATTACGATTACGAAAACTATTATGAAAACTGACTTTATGATCGATTTTAAGACGAAGATTTGCAAGGGTGGGGCTGGACGTAAAAAGTTGACTGAACAAGAACTGTTGGCGTTTCAAACACTTGACCAAGTGGTCAAGTGTTTTAACCCCCATTTGGGGTGGGGGTTTAGTTTCTTACTCAAGGGTTAAAACACTTGAATGAGACACTAAACTACCCCCCCCCCGAAGGATGATGGGGGGTTGGTTGCGTTTTAAAAACTTGACCAACCCCCCGAGGAGCTCCGAAAGGAGCGCTCTGCTCTAGTTACTTAAAATCTGTACCACCTTAAAAATAGTGGCATGTTTTAAAACTAAACTTTATTTACATTCCACAGATCCTTTATAGCACAAGCCATGGATGTGAAACATGCGATAGTATGACCATAGACACTTAGTACAAAAGATACCAAAACAAAATTAAAACTGCATATTTATTGGTTAGAATCAGGAAGGTTAAAGACGCAGTATATTATGCAACGTATCACTCAACTCTAAAGACGGTATATGATTCGTAAATGTTTTGCCCTGAATCAATAAATATATTAAGTCAATATGTAATCAGAATATTATCACAGTTTGAAGCACTTGATAACAACTTTGCTCTCCATTCATTCGGTTTCCGCCAACTTTCTATTCGACATTTTCAGCAATCTATTCTGACGTACTACCGCCTAAGCACTTGTGTATTGATATCCTATAAAATGTAGTTCTTTTATCATACTGACAAATATTCGTAATCATTAGGTTGTTATGTAAATTTATTTAGAATCGTCAATTATGTTATTACCTCTTACAGGCCTGAAAACTTCTGAGATCGGTATGTGTACAAATTGAAAACTACGCCAGCGCAAGAATGAAGCCCTGCTTGGTATTTGCTTTTACTTTTCATACTACAGTAATCTGTGCTATTGAAACCAACACCACAGATGAGACTACCACTGCCACCTTCAGAAAGCACCGAGCCAGGTTGTTCGGTATCGCCGCCAAAAGTTGATTCCAAATTGCGTGTGTGAATAAGAGAAGAATAAAAATTGTGCCATGGAAGTGTCTAAATCGCTTCAAGTAGACATTAGAAACATTCAGAACCAACTAAAAACTGCCATCCGAAATCATCAGGCAAGTACAAACTTTTCAACATTTTTGGTTACGCTCTCGGCACTTTTCCTCAAGTCATAAGCACAGGCGCACTTGCTAAACACTCCTGAGCAAGTTCTACTTTTATTGATACTTTGAGATAATTGATCACAAAACTTTTCGGAAATCCCGTATCAGACATGCTGTTATTTGTAAGATATTACGGCTATATAAGATGTAAATACGGTGCTGATATGATTAATACTTGCATGATCTTTCCTCCGAGACGTTTATTCTCTAATAATGTTATATTTTTTTGCTAACAGGGAGGATCCATTTGTTACAAATATGAACTTTGTTTTGCGGGTACATTCCATGTTATTTTTATACGTGAGACATGTATTTTGAACAAAGTTAATCGTTGCATGATTTTCACTATTAACATAATTTTGAAGTGTTCAGAATGAGAATAGTTGTTAAAAGGGAACATTTCGTTTGAAATCATAAACTTGGCCAGGCGTGAACGTCGTGATTGAATAACTACGTCAGCGTGGTGCATATGATATTGAAGTATCCAGACTTAAGTTTCTGCATTGCATTGGTATTGATTTCGTAGAAGAAACTTTGTCGAACCCAAACAATTCCAACAAGTATGCCGGTCGCCAAGGTCAGTCGTATGATCCCTGAAGTTGTAAAAGAAGTGCTTGTAGTCATATCATCTCCCGAAACACGTAGACAACGATCTCGCACATATTTTGTGTCGTGATATGTTTATTAAGCAAAATAAAATTACAAATGCATTTTGGTTGATGTTTTCGCTCTTTTCACATTGATAATGGTTTACTGTAATTTGAACCCTATCGCCCCATAACACGTAATAATCCCTTGGTATGCACGACAGTATTAAAACTGTTGTGACATCCACAAATAGTATTGTCACTTTTATGCGTCATTTGCTTATCCTTAAAAGACTCTTATTTGTAGGAGTCTTGAATTGTTATTGTGTTTAATTTTTACTAGTATGGTTTTTACTTCATTAGGTTACCAAATCTTTATGTGAATACATTTCTCTGAGATTTTAGCGTTGTTATGTCGATCAATAATTTTTAAATGAAGTAACTGGTGCACTATGAGATGATTGGGTTGACCCAATTAGTATTGACAATTTGTACTTCCATACTGTTCTTCGACTTCAGAATTTCGTTTTCTATAATCATGTACTTGACTGTTTTGAAAATGGCACTTTCCAGATAAAACTACAGAAGGGTGGATTTTTATAATTGAATATATTTTTTGTTAGTGTTGGTTTTTTTAATTGAATTGATTTTGTGTTTATTGAAATTTTGTCTCAACCTAGTGGCCACTTTTAAAGAATATCCACACCAAAATTCAGAATTCCCCCATTCAGCATCACCACATTATTTTATTAGAAAGAGAAGAATGTAGGTTTTAATTTTTATTTTATTCAATAATTCTGCAAGGTGTGATGACGTATTTTTAGATATTATAAATACTTACTGTCATGAGCTCGTTTTGTGTAATGAGTGACATTTGTAAAAATGTAGTAATCCCTTGATGCTGGACAGCTGCAGATCCACTTATCCCAAAGAATGCATTGATGTTTAGTGTATAACATTGTGTTTTTGATTGAGTATGAACTGGAACATTATATTCCAATGTTGAAAAGTAATTCTCTCATGTTTTGCAGTTTGTGGTGCTGAAATTGAGGGATGACCCTTCGGTAAGTGACCTCACACATCATTTCCTTGCAGCGGGGCATTTGCATTTTCTCAAGTTAGTATAAAAGATCCCAAGGTGGGATAAACAAATGTGTGGTGTTCAAGCATAACCCTGCAGCCATCAGGATGGAACAGGGAATGCTTATGGACTTGAACTGCATGCCGTTGCCACGGGATTAAGATAAAGACCGTATTCATATGCAGCCTAATTGGAAAAATTTAATATTGAGGATGGAAGAAAATACTGCTTTTGAGATATAACAATTGCTTATATATGCTAAAAATAATGTTATATTTAATTTGAGAAGGTCTGTGGTCTGAAATTTCCACGTGTGGAGATGCTTTATGTGGATTTAATGACATATGCTGATGTTTAAATTTTCTGTAACTATGAATGTTGTAATTGAGGGTTGTTTTTGTATTTAAGTGTGTGATTTGATTCTCATGCATGACCACGTGTTGGAACAGAGGGTATAGACTTATCAACAGGAATTACATTTTTGTGCTGCCATTGTCTCCAGACGTGCTGTTATTTAAAGCGGTATCCAGTAATATTTGACATTAATTTTTAGTATCTACCACCAAGCCACGGTGGTCTAGCGGTTAGAACGCTGGCCTTGTAATCCTGGAGTCTCAGGTTCAATTCCCGGCGGTGCCCGAATTTATAACTTGTGTTGGGCAAGGCCGTGGTCTAGGCAACATGGAGTTTTCCTCCGTGGCAACCCAACAATTACTCCATTCACACACAGAAGAAGGCAATGGCAAACCACTTCTGGATCATCTGCCAAGAACGTATATGAACAGGTCCCAGTCCGAGAAAAGGAGGGAAGGATCCTGTTCATACGTACCTGTCGTCAGACAGAACACTAAAATAATATAATAATATAGATTAGATGCCTGGAAGTAAAGAACGACTGGCTTTTGAACGTGTTTTAACTAGCTATGAAGTACGCATCACAAGAAAAACAAACACTTGGAATAACATAATTGATTGAAATTGTATGGGAAAGTTATGTACTTCCATTTCATCGCATAGGAGCTAGTCGACAACCCGAGGCTGACGACAACACAGCCGTTTGTCGTTTCATGCCAAGTAGCTTCCAGTAATACAATTTAACTTTAAAATTACTTATTTTAATACGCAACTAAAACTTTTAATTTACAAATTCAAAATACAGAGACATGTTTAAAAATACTGTTATTAAAGCAACATTTATTACTTTCATCCCAATGAGTAAACTATGAACACCTCTTTATGCCATCGAAAACTTCAATGTTAAAAAAATATTAAGAGAAATTTGGGTTTCGTATGAGTGATTTCGATAAAGGTATGAAGCATGTCTCTGCCAATGCATAACTGTCAACTCCGGTGAGACATGACTTGTTAATACGTGGCAGTAGCTTTCAATTAAAATAAATACGAGCTATTCAGTGCTGTCAGCATTCAGGTGGCATGCCGAGTAACTACACCGTATACCGTTGTGTGATTCATCGGGTGAAATACGTTTCCACAATACTAAGAAGGGACGAGAGACGATTCTGTGATGAATAACGCCTTACTCCACGACAAAACACCAGGATAATGGCGCTAAGGATAAGACTTCAGGTTCTCAATGTGACGAATATGAAGATGTAAGACTTGAGGTTCTCACAGCGGTGAGTATGAAGATTTCCGTCTTCTGGGTTGTTGCGCTGTGTAGTCTGGTAGATGTTTACCAACTTGGCTGGGACATCGTTTGGTCACCATACGTCATCCAAAGTGTGTGCACTGTTTCTGTCACTGATTCTCCCAGTTGCAGGCATTTTTGGTAGTGTCCTGCTGCCTGACACAATCTGCTTTCACGTACCGAGTGTAGGTTTTGTGCGTGGGTAGGCTGCGGCCTGCGTTTTGCAGTGCCACGCTGTTTGCTTCTGCCATGTAACATTTCCAAGTTTGTCTTATCAAATGTTATTGTCATTTAAATTTGGCATTTGTGAATACAGTTAACTCCCGATTACCTTGTGCAGGCGATTGTGTACTACTCTTTTGAAATAAATGCGGACATGTGGAAGCTAGCCTTTTAAAATCTTCCTGTGTTGTACTGTTGGTGGTGAGGGCTGTGGAAGTTGTGATTGAACAATACTTTTTTTTATGCTTTACGGTTGGTGTGTGTATATGATGGGGTTTTTGATGTGGTCTTGGCGGCAGATAGAGGGGATGGTACAACTGCTTTCTTGGTCTTTTTAAAATGTTAGGTGTTTTAGAGTAAATTCCATTTTGTTGTACTGTGTTTTAGGTGAAAGTTAACAAATGTGGATCCTACGTAAGATGGCTCAAATACATAATAAAGTGGTACAGACAATCAAACAATAGCTCAGGTTAATTAGAAAGTTGAGAATCGTCAACAAAATTGCCGAAGATTGTGGTATAGGGATTGAGCGATTGCATCCACGAATCAACCATTACCTTCTCAGAATTATTGCAGATGAAGATGACATAATAGGATTCTGAAAAGAAATTGTATTGTTTGATGCTATGGCATATTTTGGTCACGGTGATCTTCCAGATCTGGAAGCTGGTGATAGCAAAGTTTTTCTGATGATGAAATCGAGCCTGAAATTCTTGTCATTGTGTGTTCTATGAGTTTTTAAAGCATCAATAAAAGAATGGCTGCTGAGTGATGTGTGTGAACTGGGCTTTCAGCATGGGACAAACAGACTTTGTCAGTGCTGTTGTGAAACTGAAGGGAGAAGAAGAGGGTTGAGGAGGGGAGGGGAGGGAATGTGCTTGAATAAGGTTTCAGCCACAGCATGGCACTGCATCGTGTTGACACTTTACTAGGCTACGTGGGTCAGACAGGGTTCCAGTACAGTGACATTGCAGCCGCCAGGAAAACTCCTACCGCTGTGAGGAGTCTGAACAGTTCAGACATCAGTACAGTGACATTGCAGCTGCCAGGAGGAGCTGTGAGGAGTCTGAACAGTTCAGACAAATGCAAGCGACCATTACGACCTGTTCCTCAAAATACACATTAGTAGTGTAAAAATGTATAGGTTAGGTGAATGAACGAAACAAAATATTTTGGATTTTTTGTGTTTTTTATTATTCATGCGTCCTCTCCCTTTCATTAGTGCAGATAATCGCAGTTCTGCTGTATTATGTTTGATGCATACATATTTAATACTTTACAAGTTGTGTGGATGTGTAATGTTGATACATGGGTTACATTGCTCTGTTCTGGTCCGAACCTGGCTTGTTACGTGTTTCAGAACACCCAGATGAAGAAGCAGCTTTTAGGCATGCAGAAGCACATTTTGCTGCTAGGAGAGAGCCAGGTGAGTTTGAGTTAGAAAGCTCGTGACCCTGCTTTCTTCTCTAGTGGAAGTTGGACCCCTAGAGGTAGGAGGAACTTTACAAATTTCACCCAACCCTTTGTCCTGTATGTGCTGGAAATCCTGGGCTATTGAAGACCCAAGTGCGTCACCTTAAATCACAATATCCCAGCCTGTGAGTTATTTCTTTGACTGCGGAACTATTGAGGTATTGTGCATGCTGTGCCAAACCTGAAGACAAACCGGAAGAACCATTTTACGAAGATGTTAATGGGATGATAAGGTTAAATTCATCTTTGAATATTAAGTTGTGAATTTATGAACCAGATTACACAGACAGGGAATTTGTAGTTGGTTCATTAATTTTTCATGTGATAGTGAGTGTGCAAGACCTCCCTATTGGGGTTTTATTCTCAACAGGGGCAAGATTTTTGTCTTGACCACAATATCCAGGCCGGCTGTGGAGTCCATTCAACCTGTCCAACAGGTTTTGGAGTTTTTGGGAATAGTTTCCCCAGGGATAAAGCATCTGGAGCATGAATCCGACTTACTCACCTCCTAGTGCATAAGTTAATGATGAACATACATTTTATTCCCCCCTCCCCCGCCTATGTATGGCATCCGGTGGATACTGTTCACTCACCGAGGGGTAAAGCATCCAGAACATGGAGCTTGTCTTCATCTAATGAATCTCTTGCTTAGAGCTTTCCACCCACTCCCATGTATGCCTTGAGGATGTGGCGCTTAGGCATGAAGACGGCTTCACATTTGTGTTTTGTTAAATTGAGGAAATTTCCTTTGATTTTTCTGTTTTGTGAGAATTCAGTCTTTAAACTTTTTTCTTTAGAGTTTCCGTAAGCAGAAGTCTCTGTCATCATAATAATTGTATCATGTATGAAAGTCTGACACGTGTGCACACACATGCAAATACAGAAACACACAAATATACTTTTTTAAATTTTAATCAGACTTTTCTCTTCAGAGTTTGGAAATTAGCAGATGTAAGGGGGCACATGATTGAGCTGTGGAAGATCAGCCAGGTTTGGTTCCCAATGCAATGGAATATTTCTGTGTCCACCACACACACAATTGGAGTTTGTATAATACGTATGGGGTATTGGTTATAACGTAAAGCTGTATTTAATTCCAGCAATAAGGTTAGGAATGTGTTGCTTGTTTATAGATGCAGCTTTATGTGCGAATTGCTGTTGAAATATTAGGCGTTGGTTTGTGTTGTAGAAGCGGCTTGTTCAGCAGCTGAGGAAGGAGCTGGAAGCTAATTCAACCAACAGTACGCTTAATGTGAAGAGTGTGGCCCTGTCCTTGGGAATCTGTAGCAATGCGAAGAGCCTGGAGAAGAACTCCTGCTTGTGAGTGGTTTATATTTAGTGAGTCTGAATTTATAGAGAATTCTGTGAGTTTTTGGTAGAATGATCGGCTCTGTAGACGGTTGCCACTTCCATTACTTGGAAATTGTTTCGCCTGACATCAAACTTTGATGCTTTTCCTATGTTTGTTATTTTCATGTAGTGTTGTTTTCTTATAAAATGTATAAGTACAGTTGTTTTGCGCTGTGGTGCACTGCCACCTCTGCTGCTCCCACGCCACTAAAATTGGGCTAAGAATGCCGGCAGGTGGATAGACATGGCAGAGATAACTGGTTTCCTTGAGCTTGCATGTGACTGTCCCGTTGCAGACCTGTGCGTTCTTCATCAGTGTCATCCAGCTCCTCAACAGCATCTGAAGACTTGGATGACTCACAGAGAGTGTGTGATGAGGTTGTGCCCAAGTGCTGCGATAGCACGGGGGGAGATCCAAGTTTGGCCACAAAGCTGCAGTTCATGAGTGCAGTTGGTAAGTGTTTCCTCTCAACATCATGTTGGCAACTACATGAGGGTTTCTTGCATTCAAATTGAAGACTTTTTATTGGGAGTAAGCGTGCGTGCGAGAGAGAATGAATCTTGTGCCCCCTCATTGTTTTCCAGTTCATTGCTCGCATGTTCCAGGTTTGGTGACTCGAGAGGTTCTGTCCGAGTTGCAGAACCGCCGAGTGGAAAGGAAGAGGCGCAGCACCGCTAATCACACGCAGTTTGTATATGGCAGTTTGTGGGATGTGTCGGTAAGTTGGGATGTCTGTACCTCAGAACTAGCTCTTTCTGATACATTTGTGCATAGTGGTTAGATGACTGTTCACAGCTGATCCGTTTGCATATTCATACCTGATTTGTTACTCTACTTACCTTAAAAATAAGTTTGGGCTTATTAGGTCATCATTCTGTCTGTGCATGTGTTTGTTTGTATTTCGCTGATTGTGTGTTTCCAATTCTCAATTTTGAACAACTTCACTGATTTTCACAAAATGTTGTATAAACATTATGTTTTGGGAGGCCGTCCGAATCACGTACATGTTCGTTCACTACAATTTGTAGGAATAACATGGCAGGCACATGAACTGTTTGGTGGGAGTAGGACTAGTGTCTTTTAAATGCGTGGTTCTGAAATATGTATGGTAACAGACAGAAAAATGCAGTTTTGTGGAGGGGGGTTAGTATGTGAGATGACAGAATGGCGACTGCTTGAAATGGCTTTTGATTTGATGGCAATAACTACTTAACCACTGGAGGAGCGAGGGAGATAATGGGCACATTCTGAAAAGCAACGGCTAACACAAATCAAATACGTCGATAGTACAATATTACGATCCCGAGGATGAACTGTACCCATGATAATGGAATGCAAGGTTACTGTTCTTCAAATTTAAGAATACAATATTTCTTTGTTTGTAAGAGAGTAGAAAGACTACAAGTTTGGTTTTTGGCCCAGTTGGAGTGTTATTGATCCTAAACATAATTGTAAAAGAAGCGATGATTTAGTGAGAAGTAAACATGTTCTGGTGGAATCCTCAAAAAAATAATTTACAGACTGGTTACTGCCTCCCGAGAAAAGTCTCTTTTCCCAAAACATTGTCAACCTATTGGTCCTGTATTTGACTGAAGCCGAACAATCATCCATTGCTGTGTAGACAGACATTTGCTTTAGTCCAAGTTGAGAAGTGATCTTTTCCTTTCAGTGTGACATTCAACTTTGCTCCCTGAGGTATGAAAACACATTTTTATTGGTCTGCTTGGTGCTGCCACCTAGTCCTGACCATTTGAAGTTGTGTGAACATGTTATATATTACAGGTAAACCTCGATTTATGCCGGGGATGCGTTCCTGGACTAACCGGCGTAAATTGAAACTCTTTTTATAATGTAAATCAATGGGAAGTCGATGACGTGCGTTCCCGGCACCCAAACATTGACAACTTAAGTTCCTCAAAAATTGACTTCGCCTTATCCGTGATAGCAATATCAGTCAAGGGAATGTTTTTTTGATTCATGTCATCCACCCATAGCTACAGTAATTTCTCCATTCTTTCTAAAAGTTTACTTCTGCTATAACTCGCTTGCGTTGCACTTAACTCTCGTAGCCTGTTGCATAGACTGTTTTATTTTATATGAATTTTTCATTATGGTAGTCACTTTCGAAGGAGGCAACTTCATACTTCTGCATACATTACGACGGGTTTCACCACCTTCTATTCTACAAATTACGTCCATCTTATCTTCTAACGCAATAAACCTACGCAACTTTTTAGCAACACATTCACTTCTCTTACCGGACATGGTGGCTCTTCTACAATTTATAAATATAAAACAGTTGCTACTGCAGAATAGTGGTCGAACAACACAAACAGCACATTCAATGTGTCAACAAGAAGCGAACTGAGCGCATTTTTCCTTGCTCTCTTATCAGGCTGAACGCAAATGACTCATCAACTGAAACATTTTCATCCACCAAAACATAACAATAAGCCATTTTATCTTAAAGTATGCATGCTACACGCTCTCTAAAGCCATTTTAAACCAAGTTTCGAGACTGGCTTCAAAGTCTCTTTTATCTATGACCTAACAAAATGGATTTCGCCATTGTTTTGCAAGGATATCTCTCGTCGTATAAAACGTAAAAATACCTCTTCACGACTCTGTTAGCACAGATATTCTGAATCGGTGCAAATTGAGGTTTACCTGTACATTAATGAGTTCTGCAAGGGCACTCTTAAATTTGTGTCACATGGCTGAGTAATGACATTCAGATTGAATGTTGGAAGGTTGACATGAATTGATAACTGTGAAGCTGGAGCTAATATGTTCTTGGCTTTAAGAAGCTGGGCGGGGATTGAATGTGGCACCACGATCGTTATATCCGGAATGACTGAAAAGTCATTCACCCGATATTAAAATATTTTTTGGTGTTGAATTTCAGTACAATTCACTTTGATCAGCCGTTCAGTGACAGGCTGTTAATTGAGTGTTTAGCTTCGCTGCCAGATTAAATTGGCATTTAAATACAGTGAAGTGCAGAAAATTGAGATAATTTGTCGAGTAATCAGTCCAGCTTTTAAACTCTAATTTTTGAATGAAATATAAACTTTTGAGGATAAATCATTCTACCCTATACTGGAATTTCAAAATGACCAGGCTGACAGATTATTTTACACATTTGTTTCTTTATTATTTGAAATATTGGAAAGTGGATGAGTTTGAGTTGCAGAAACTTTCTAACTCACTGAACCATAGCTTCAGAAAGTCATAATGTGCTTGCTTGCTGACAGCTGCAGAAACCAACTCCCAAGTTTGCTCCATTGATTCCTATCTCCCTAAGGCCCAACTTATGTGTATTTATTCTTTTATAGTAATTATAAAACAATAATTATGGATCTTTTTTTTGGCCTTGTTTGTGTTACAATCAGTATGTTATAATGAATTATGTTTTACTTGTCATCACACTGTATACTTATGTGTTTCACAGTGGAAACTGCGTCATTCAGTTTACACATGAGTCATCAATGACTTGAAATTTAATTTCTCTTCATTGATTGACATTTTTTCAACATTCAGCTTTTTTATTAAAGTTTTGTTTTTATCACCAATACAATGCTGTCAGGTGGTTAATTTGGGTGGTTTTGAGTTCACCGTTTGGCCTAGAGACCAACTATACTGACTGAATTTTATGATTTCTCTATCTCTCTTGGCATGTAATGGAATAGTATCTTAAATTAAGCCATGTCCATTTTCCTCCATATCCGTTGAAATTTATTATTCATTTATTCAACATCATGCATAGCCTAAGCTGCTAAGAATGTTGTATGGTAAATCATAAATAAATTTTGTCTTCCAGCATTGTGGCAGCCATGATAACAGAATGTGGGTTTCTTGTAACACTGGGCCAGTGCAGTTTTGTTGTTGTTATATGTTGACTGGTTATTTAAATAATTTTAATTTTTTTTTAGAATTGTAAGGTTATTACACAAATAGCATCTTATCTTGCACATGTTCTTTGTGTCATTGGTTTAGGCCTTAAATCATAGTTTGAGGAGCCCAGTATGTGTTGCTCTTACCACACTCTGATTTTAGAAGCGCAAGAAGAACAACTACCTCACAGCAGGGGTGCCACCCCTTACACGCCAGCTCACCCGCAGTCTGAGAGCGGAGTCTCATCGTGAAGAGAAGCCTCCGTCGTCTTCCGCGCAGGAGAGCAGTGGGGGCGCCCATCATAAGACAGCATCGCCGCAGACTGCTGTGTCCTCTGCATCGGGATCGCTCTCGCTGCGTATTCCTGGATTGCCAGCGTCGCTCACAATAGAGAGGATACAGACAGATGTGTGTGTCATTTGCAGGAAGCCAGGTGAGTCTGCCCCCACAACAAGTGATCCAAGAGATGAGTATCAGCCGTATGGGCATGGTGTGGAACGTTTAGCTTCCATGAAAGATGGTTGGCTAATTTCTGGACCAACTGAACACCTGTCATCTTCCCAAGGATCTGTTGCAAGCAGTATTGGGAAGAGGGACATGTGTTCATCCATTTTCTTGCGAGGAATATTTATTGTCATAGTAATGTAAAATGATAATCTTGTAAACGTAAAGCTAAGTAACTGAATGAAGTGTTCACACTTATTACTAGTGCAGTCACAGAATAAACCCTGTTGTAGCTTACTTCTCTTTTTATATATAGTGGTACTAACATGTCTCTTTGTCTGAGTTTGCTCTTTGAACCCATTGCTAGATTTTTGTTCATAAAAGTCCATTGGAAGTTTCCCCTGATTTCCACTTTTTATTTTGTATTATCTATAGTGAAACGGAGGTTCTGTCGTGAGAGCCATCGTGTATAGTCTGTACCTTGTTCTTCCATTTGATAATAATTTATTATGAACAGTTTATTGTTCCTTGGTTTGTAAGTTATTTATCTGTGATATATTAGTTGCGCTGGTTATATATTGTGAAGTGAGATGAGAGAATGATCATGTAGGGTGTCTCACAAGTTATTTGCCATACACAGGGTTGATTTGGGAGATAATTTTGTATAATGAGTGTTAATGCAGCCATTGTGGAGCTATGGATATTATAAGATGTGCGAACAATGCCTGCTTTTGTGTAATGTGATCGTCTTCTTGTGTGTTCTAACATCCTGAACTGAAACTGCCTCCAGGGTTGGCATTCAGTTGAGGATGTTTCAGCTGAATGATTCAGTGGGCAGTAAACTCTTGTTTGGCATGAGCAAGGCTGTGCGTTGAAAACTGTGGCAAACATTTTGAACGGTTATAAGATGTATGTCATAAAATGTAATAAGAGAGTTTTTTATTAATCCTCTTGTTTATTCTTTCCTGTGCCCAACTTGGAACTGCCCTACCTCTACAGTGGTTGGGCGTTCGACTGGTATTGTATTAACATTTTTTACCAAAATTACATCCCAAATCACTTTCTGGTTTATGGCAGACCAGTTGTGGTACATCCTGTGTTCGGAGAACTGGAGAACAAGTGGTTGTATCTTGTTTCTGGCTTTTGCATGGAAGGACTTGGGAGGATAGTAATAACCTCAGCCATGATAACCGGTTCCCTGGATGGGAGTTGAACTGGATACTTGTCAAACACAGAACAAGATTACTGAGTGAGATTGTTGGTTCTTACAGTGGCACGTATGAAAGTGACCATGTTCTGGGTTGTTTATGGAGGAGCAAGCACCTCTGAAACGTCCTAAACTTATACACGACTATACAGCGCAACAACCCAGAAGATGGTCGTCTTCAGAATTGTTCTGGTTGAGGTACCTGATGTGAAATGTGCAGTGATAGAATGTTCACAGTCATACAAATTTTGCGTTAAGTCTGCGTGTGCATGCATGCACATTGTTTGTTTGCAAATTTTATACTGGCACAGAATTTTGAGTTTATTTGAGACATGTTTTTTGTTGTATATCTGTAGTGGTGGAAATTTTGCATGCCTCTGTATTGCTAATTTATCTCTTTCTGTGCACCAGGCGTGTTACAAGTGTGCAGCATTTGCAGTGCAGAGCACCACATTAGCTGTGCAGTTGATGGCCAATGTCCTCAGTGCAGTATGAAGCGTGATAGCTCGGTCAGCAACATTGAAGGTGAATCTGAAACTGGCTTTTATGATCATGGTGATGATTAGTAAATGCTTCTTTGTTTGTTCTCAGGTGGTGATGCTGTGTGGTCTTGTTTCATCAGACTGACACTTTGCATCTTCCTTTTTCTGTACGTTTAAAATACGTGTTACTCTATTTATACACGAATATAAGCCACATGCATGTATTAGCTGCTCCTGACTTAAGGACATAAAAGATAAATAAAATCTCATTCGTAAGCCATATCAGTTTTTCTGAAGTGGCAGTCAGATTTAAATTTGTCTTTTAAGTTTAAAAGTTATTGATTGTAGCAATTTTGTGACAACCATCGTGCTGAAAATGCTGTTTTGAGTGGAGTACTTGTGCAGTGGCTGCGGCTGTTGTCTGTTAAATTGAAAGAGAAAAAGAGAGAGAACGCAGAAACTGAAGGGGCAGCCTGCGTCAGCATCTGCTCTTATTTATTGGAATAGTCTTACTTTTTGCGACAAATCCACTGGGCTACTTCTCATGCTCTTCTGGCTTGGACTGCAGTGTAGACCCCATTCATCTCCTCAAGTCTTGGTGTTGTACACTTGATCAGATTTTTCGTACAAGGGTCGCACGTAGGGTTGATAACTCTGAAATGAGAGACTGAAGAAAAGAGACAGCCTTCATCAACTTCAGTTCATGTTTGTTAGACCAAGGATAATGTTTTCAGAAAGCATGTCTAAGATCAAACCTCCCACCCCCAACTCGCTCACTGAAATGATGACGCAGTTCACCCACAACACAGTTTTCATGTGGAGTAGTTGCATTACCGCTGGAAAACACATTGTTTTGTGTGCCTGAAGTAAGTGGCTACTGCTGAAGCTAAATTAAAAGTTTTCATCCCTGCACCACTTTTCAGTTCTAGTTCAAGGGCAGGAACTTCCTCCACTGCCAAAACATTGATGATGATACGTCCTTCCAAATAAAGTTGTTATTTCTTGGATTTCCATTTGGTCTCTCATTGATCTGCTTTCAAGGATTGGGCTGTTGGTCCATTCCAGGACAGTTACTCAAGGCAACTTGTTCTTACTAGTCTTTGAAGTGTGCATTTATAAGTAGTGAGTGACCGGCCCACTGCCTCTGCACAATTTCTACTCTATCCTTATTTGTCTGCTAGAGCCATCTATCAGTGAATCAGCAGAGACTTGGGTGAGAAATGGCTGCTGAATTTTGATTACGGAACATCTCGTTCATGCTCATAAGGTTCTTTTACATGCCATAAATCTACGAAATGAGACCGACGGCTTTACTTCCCCTCTGAAGGAAGTTGCGCTACGGATCTTATCACCCTTAAAAAATCCGTAGACTTTGGCCAGGTTTAAGCCTGCAAACCTTGGGTCTAGTGATGAGCATGCTAACCTCTAGTCCACCGAGGGCTACTAGTCTCTCATTCATTCTGCAAAACTATTATTTAAGTGTTTACTATTATGAAATACTTACAGTTGTTTAACTTCTGTCAAAAGCCACATTTCAACTGTGTAGGCTACGCAATGTTGAATTTAAGGAAGAATATGGAAGGAAAGAGAGTATCTATCCCAGAATCTTTCCAGAACTGAGGAAAACCATGGATAAATTCAATTTTTTTTATCACAGGAATAAAAGACTTGTATGGGTTCAGACTTAAATTATGGGATGTGTCAGGACTTTGTATCCTGTGTGTACCATTTTGCTATTCTTGGTCTATTTTTCATTCCATACGGAAAAATCGTAGCCTCAGATCATTATGCTGTGTGTCTCGTCTGTCAATTTTTGACTGACTGGTCGTGAAATTTGGTACGAGTGTTACGCTACTGGGGGCGGTACCCCAAACCTATACCTACCATGTCCTACAGTCTGTAATAATGACCTGGATTACAGGATGGGAGCGACATGTATGTCAGTTCTGTAGAGTCCTGAAGTTATGTATTATAGCTATTCAAAAAAATATGCAACTTTTGTAAAGCTTTTCTTTTTTTGTAGAATGTAAAACAACATGGCGGCTACACAAAACCTACATTTAGCTTTAGGTGTGATGGTGATAACTAATTGGAGCTAGGTATGTGAAATTTGGAATGGAGATAGATCATAAAAATGCCTTCAAAATTCTGTATGGTGCAGAGAATTGCAAACATGGTAATACTGGAAATTTTTTATGTTCTGTGAAACAAATTTAACATGGACAAACTCTGTACCTTATCATACCATTCTATAATAACAGTAATACTTTGTTATTGTTTTTATTAGGAAGAACTAAATTATATGATGTTCTTATGTCTCTGCACATGAGTCCACACTAATGCATGAGCCAAACAATTAATTGCACTGTTAGGTTATAAATTAGTGTTCACTTAAATGTGATATTGAAACAGAAGATGGTAGTACTGGGTATCTGTGTAACAATAAAGTAGGCTTTAAGCATTCTGCCCTGAACACCTTATTTTATGTACATGTCAGGATTTATATTGTTTGGAGCAAAGATTAAAGTTTCTAATTTCCTGTCGTGTAATTGTTTCCTTTTTTAATCTTATATTTCTGTTCTTCAGAGCGGGAGGCGCAGAAGCAGAGGCTGTTGAGACAAAACACTGAGCTCAAACTTGAGAAGGACGTGCTCGAGAAGAGGGCTGCTGAGCTCAGTGCTGCCATCACGGTAAATATTACGCCTGCTTTGTATTATTTTGCCTGTCACTGCACGTGATGTAGGATTTCCTAATTTGACAGGTGTTTGTTTACCACGGTGCGTTGTGTGAGTGCGTTGTGTGTGTTTTATTAATAGGAGTAATGTGCATCTGATTGTGTGTGAAAAATGTTCAGAATCAACAAGGTTTCATTTTTATTGTACTTTGATACTCTTAAGAATGGAAATTCAGACCTTTGTCAGAATCTCTGTTGACTGTATGTGATTTGTTGTGGGATTCAGGTGCCGGTTTGCTGGCAATATTTATTTCAGAATCAAGACTGAAAGAAGAAGAAGGAGAATGGCAGCAAGCCATGAACCATCAGAAAGAGTATGAAGAAGCAACTCCAGTTTTTGTCTTATGGAAGTTCAAAATAACAAAACATCTGTTTTTTCTAAGATATTTCCACTTCATGTGTTTCATTTGCCTGTAGAGGCATTTATTTACCTTTGTCTCTGATTTTATGTTCTCTCATTTTTTAATTTTATTTATAAATTCCTTAACATTTCATTTGTTGTTATTTTATCTCAGTCTACAAGCTGTCAAATTTTTGGACTCATTTGCACAGAATGCATTAAGTGAATGGGGAGGCCACTTGCATCCATTCACACATTTCATCTGTGAAACTAATTATATTATCTCGGTGCTGCATTAAGCTGTGTATCGACTACGCGCGCTGCAAACTCGTTCGTTCGTTTATTGTTTAAAACCGTGTTCGTGGTTACCAGCATCGAGCGCGGCAGCCGTGTTCGGCTGTTGATTGACACTGTTCGTCAGTTCTCGCAAGATCACCATGAATACAGCACGTGCAACGGCTGCCTTTATGTTGATGTTCAACATTATGGAAGAAAATAAGAAACCGAAACGAAAAGTACGTTGGTGGATTAAGGAATTGTATCGTCAGCGAATGCAATATGGAAATAGACTTATGCGAGATATGACATTTGAATTAGTGGAGGATACAGTTAAAAATTTTACTCGAACGTCATTATCGGATTTCGAACACATAACCTCATTGATCGAGCCAAGAGTTTACTTTTGTTATGGTAATTAACAATTTTTGAATTCCACAACACCTCTTTAGATTTATAAATCTGTATGAGAGCTACACACTTTTCATTCTCCATTTTGCTACGACGGAACGCCACAAGACCGTCTCAACTGAGAGAGCACAGCACGCTGAAATCCCTTTGCCGCGGGACAAAGAACCGCTCCGATTTGGCTCGACGCGCGCCAAGTTCGAGCGCGGCAGTGTTCGTTCTGCCACGCGTGGCAACATGGTATCGACTTTGCGAGGCAAAGCAACGAACATTGCCTCGCGCGGCAGCCGCGCGCAGTTGATACACGGCTTTAGAAGTTATCAAGTGAAGTTAATGTTTGTCTGTATTAATCCATTATACTTCCTACTTTACATGAAGCTTATATTGAACCTTATCTTATTACATTGTCACATTAAATATGGATTTGATTAAAATGTACAGTCAGTATGAAGTATTTTTCAGCACAGTATGCATTTAATGAAAACGAGGTGAAATGATTCTTGACTTTGCACTTTGATTCCTACAGTGCACCTTGCTTTTCAGCAATAAATTAATAAGGCGAAGTCACCCGTGTAGCATGTATACTCCAAGTTGGAGCACAACTCTGCAGTCTTTTTCCTTAATTGACTGAAGTCTTTTGTTGTAGGCTCAAACTTCAAACCGGAAGGAGATGCTGCAGTCGGAAGAATCGACCAGAAAGTCGATTCAGCGACTGCAGGACTTTGTGACCATCATCAAGTCTGCCCATTCACCTCCACCCCCATCATGAGACTTAGCGTAACACAACACTGCCACTCTTTTCTACTTTCATAAGATTTATTCATGTAATGTACACAGCACTTTGGTGTCTGGTTCTCACCAGAGTGCCGTGTCAGTTTTTATAGGGTTGGAACATATCCTTTGTGGAGCTACGTTCGTACCGCCTCCCCCAACTGTATGGGGGAGGATGTTGTTAAAAGTTATTAAACATTGTTAATTTTCCTGTGCTTTATAGAGTAGTTTCATATAAAACTTTTCCTTAATTGGGCTGAATTCAGTTCGTCTGCCTCATGTCCTCATGTAAGATAAATCATTCAGTTGGAGTTGCGCAATACCCAAACTTGCTTTATGTTGGGACCGGCAGAAATTTTACTGTCTGTTATTGGATCAAGGAGAATTTGATAAGATTTGTTTGGCGGTGCCATAATTTTAATGCTGGACCATGATTTTAAATTTTTGAAAATTTGTGTAAGTCTTAAATAACAAATATGTTTATTGCTTCTTTATGGTGGTGGGTATTGGCAACAAGTTGTTGTTATTATTTGTATTGTATTAATGCAAATGTAAGCCACATGCGTGTATAAGATGTGCTGAATTTTAAGAAGGAAATAAAAAATAAAAAATGTCCTACTTATAAGCCATATTAATGCTTTTAGGTTAATTTTCCCTCAAGTGCCAATTAAAAAAAATGTATTGCATGCTGATCACAAAAGTGGAACTAAAGGTGGAGTGCTTTGACAAATGTACAGGTAATGACCGTTAATACGAGTGCGGTGGAGGCAGAAAACAAGCTAGCATTCACCGACTTACATTAGGTATTCGATCAGAATGGTATTGGTTCATGTGACAAACCACTAGGCTGCTATGCAGTGAACAAATCTAAAAGCCTGGAAAATACGTGAATTATTGGTGCAGACTCCACTTCCACGTCTGCTTGTGGTAAAAATGCCTTCCACCGTTTGCTGACCCACATATCTCTTCTGCTGCCTCGTACTTCTTAAGTCATACAGTTACCAAAATTAATGCAATTGATTGACATACTGAAGATGGCGTATTCACATACCAAACAACCTGAGGAAAGGAACAGCATAATAATTTTTCATTGCTTTGTAAAACAATCATGAAGATTTGATGTGAGTACTATCTGATAATTCAGGTTACCCTAGCAGTGCTATTACTTCGATACTGCTGGGCTGAGGTTTTTTTTTTTTTCAGCAGAGCATTTGCTCCACCTTCCCACTCCTACAAGTAATGAAACTCAACTGTGTGTGTGGCAGCTGTTGAAATGAGTAAGAGACTGAGAGAGATGGCATGCAACAAGTTCTGTTGCTACTCATCAAAATAGTATTGGTTCATGTCACAAATCACTGGACTGCTGGCTCATATTCATTTGGGCTGAGGGTGTGTTTCCTGAACATGGAGTATGATCGATGATTTTCGTACTCCCCTTCACTTCCTTATGCGAGGCATAGTTCTCTCTTGCAGATGATTTCGTGCGCTGCCGCTAACTGGCTGCTTAAGTTTGTTTAAAAGTTCTTACCCCTTCATTCCATCTCATCAGTCTCCCATCAAGTGCAACAGCTCGCTTCGCTTCCAGAACATTGGCAGTAATGCAGCGTTCACAGTCTCTTACCTCATTATTTCATCTGTTGATTTTTCTGTGAAAAATCTTTGTATATTTATTAGTGAGTTATTTGCACTGTGCTCTGTGTAAGAATGATGATGCAACACTTCCCATTCAGAAGGCAATATGTTAATTATCTTGTCATAATTAAATATTCCTACTGTATGCAGTGCCTTAGTTTTAGGGGATACAGTTTTGGAAAAAATAGTGTGGCTTATATATGCATAAATACTGTATTTTATCTTAAGTGTATCCGTCTCGGTGATGAGACCTCCCAGACTTCCAATTTAATTATGTACTTTTATGCTTGTGCTGGATTTCTATCAGTATTTATTGCTTTTTCAAATGTGGCATCAGTTGTGTGTTGTGTTGTTATGTTAGATAAAGAAAAGAATTTTATATTATTTATGCAGACATGTATACAATTCTATCCCTAGTTATGGCACTGCGTAAAATAAAAAGTAAATGTGCGGTTTGTGTTACAACATTCACTGCTGATCACTTATGAGCGGATAATTAAAAGCCATGACTTGGCTCTATTCAAGCGTGTCTGATTATGAAAATCCCCAGTTTCTACAGTGAATATATTAATGTTTCTGCAAATTGAGATAATTTTGTCATTGAAATGGTTGTTTCATGCGTGATGTCCAGGGTTCAGTACCCAGAAGGCATTTTTTTTCACCACTGTGTAAATCATGGGGTTCAGACGCCTCCTATACAATGATTTCCAGGGAATTTTTCCCAGACATTGAAGACGACCACTTACCGGCATATAATGCTGAGGTTGGAGCTTTATTTTTATGCAATCAATGAACATTGCTGAAGACAGCATTTGGTTCCATGGCACCACGGACAGTGGTTAGTAACACGTTTATTCCATTGATGAAGTAATCATGGTGTGATTACCAAATTATATAGTATGCGCAGTGGTATATATCCATCTTTACTGTCAATAGGGTAATGATTGAGAGCCTTCCACGCTGGCATTCCTAATCTCCAGAAGCATTCTGTGTCTAACATTGCTTGTTGTTGAATAGGAATCTGGAACCCTTTTGCAAGACATCTTAGAAGTGGGAAGAGGCAATAACTGACTGCGCTTTTGTTTTATAGCAAAGTGAGCTATGGGTCATGTCCAGTTCAGTTCATCAATTCCTATCTCCCTAAGGTCCATCTTAATGTTATCCTCCCGCCTATGCCTAGATCTTCCCAGTGGTCTCCCCTCAGGCTTCCCAACCAGTACCATGTAAACACTCCCCCTCCCCCATTCATGCTGCGTGTCCCGCCCACTTCATCCTCCTGTCCTCTCCTCAAAAACCGGCTACATGGATCGGATAATCAGGGAAGCCATCAACATCGAATTACATCCCGATAACTTCAACAGGGAAGATGGACTTCACCTGAGCCAGTCCTGGAAGCCTCTTATTCACACTCTTCGAGGACTCCGAGAGCGAGCAAGAGTGCACCGCCAGAACCAACCAGACCACTAACATGGCCCTTTTCAGGGCCCCGGTCCATTCAACCAAACTCCTCCTTTCTCTCTTTACTTTCTCTCCTTCTCTCACACTCACCCACGCGCTCCTATTGGTCCACTCCCACGCCTGCTCCCATTGGCTCGGGGCAGGCTACACCATTCACATTCCGGCACCTGTAAACCTAGCCCCACACACCCTATTGACATATTCATCGCCCTGATGACGGAGGCAGTATGACCTCTGAAACGTTGGTTAACATCGACCAGACTACACAGCGCAACAACCCAGAAGACAGAAATCTGCATCCTTCTCGATTTAATCACTCTAACAATTTCAGGTGAGGAGTACAGGCCGTGAAGCTCATCGTTATGCAGTTTTTCTCCATGATCTGTTTCCTGCCCTCTTAGCCCCATGTATCTTTCTCAAAACACTGTTCTCAAAGACCCTCAATCTATGTTCCTCCCTCAAAGTGAGAGACCGAGTTTTGCACCCAAACAGCACAACTGGTAAAATTACACTTTTGTATGTTTTAATCTTTAGGAAGGACAAAAGATTTTGGACTGAATGATGGCAGGCATTCCCTGAATTTAATCTGCTCTTGATTTCTTCATGAATGTCATTCTGTTTTTTTAGTGTCATCCCCAAGTACTTGAATCTTTGTCACATTTTCGAATGATTCATCAGCAAAAGTGCGTGCACGCGCATTTGGTCATTTGCAAGTATGGATATAAAACAGTATAATTTCATCTGCAGATGTGATTCACATTTACTGTAAGCTCCTGATTATCTGCGTAGACTTCACCTCATGACTACAAATTTTTGTAGCAGCTGTATTGTCGCTATATTCGAACTCTCTCTGGCCCAATTTAGTCTAGTAGAGTGTCAGCACACGACTGACCTTGTCCTTCGTTCTTATTCTCCCCATCCTTTCATAGCTTTTGTTTTATGGCAGCATTTACAATGTCTGTCTGTTATGTGCTGGAAGCCCAGTTCAGGCGCATCACTTTGTGGACATTTTCCAATGACTTCTTCAAAATTTTCAAAACTTTTCATAACACACGCCATGTCAAGTATTTGTTTGGAGGACCTTGCTGTTGGTTATACAGTGCGGAATGCAGGCCTGTAGTGGTTGCTGGAGGAACTTGATCTGATCGATGACTTCCAATTTTTTAGGTTCCCCTGTTTGGAGGGGCACTGTGATGCCTGTTAGGGGCATCTGTCCCACTGGCGTCATCAGTTTGTTACATGGGGAGTACCTGGAGGAAAATCCATCTTACCGAAAGCACTAACTATCTTTGCATTTTGGAACTCTATTAGAAGGGGAAATTGCAGAAATTTGAAATGACATTGATTCTTATACCATTTTTATATCTGCGTCATATCATGTATATCAGAACACAGAGAAGAAGGCAGTTGTGAGCTCCATCGGATGACTTGTGATCAGCCATGATTTTCTAAATGAAGAGGTCACTTTTCAATGGTAATAGATGTGTGTTCTGCCCGAACAAGTGACAAGCGCATCGTAAATGTCTGACACACGATGGAGCTCGCCAAACCTGAACTGTAGACTGTGTGGGGAAATGAAAAAACAAGAAACTCTGTAACCAAAGGTGAGACTTTTCATCCAGGGTTTTTTCTCAAAAACAGCATACGAGGAAAATAGTTCCTACACTCTTAAAGTGTACTAAATGTACAATGTTCATTTTATTCTTTTTCAGTATTTACAAAATATAATTTTTTTCTTCAGGCAGTGCGGGGCTGTGTCCATTTGCTTTAATTCCTGGCATTTAAAGTCTGGCCTGAATTTAAACACCTGGCAGTGAATGTATTAAGATGGCAACACTGAACACTGCTAACATTTGAAACTCTGCAACTGATATAAAAGAACACATCCAAATGCCACGAGATAAAAAAAAAGAATATATGCAAACATGACTGAGATACTTTTAAGTTGTTGTATTGCTTGTAATCTATACATGGACAGTGTCTTCCTGAAAAATGGCAAACCTATTGAACTGAATGTACTGAAGAATTCTATTTAAATACATACTTTGATATGCCGTTTGAGAATTGTACCATCTTTACAATATCCATATTTTAAGAACATGTTAATCCGGAAGTGTAATATGTATGTATGTTATTTGAAACTTATAATGCTTGAAGATGTTATAGGTGGAAAATTTTTATAGACGAAATTTTACCACATATCTTATGGGCTTAATAGTGGGGCTTCAAATATATAGCTATATGGGGATGTGTGGAATATGTTGTAGTTAACTTGTATTAAAAGTTTTCACTCAGTATTATATTTTGAGATGACCAGTGTGAGATAGACTCTTCACATTTCTATACATCAGGTAATGGATGGATGAAGAAGTTTTATTTTAGAAATCATTGTTGTGTCATTCATTCTTATATTGATCGCAGTCACAAACTCGTGCACCAAAACTGAAGATTGAAGATTTTGGATGTGGTGGCTTAAGGTTTTGTGTTTGGTAAAGTTATTACAGTAATTTTTTCTGTATTCAGTGCAATTGTACAGCACATGACTGCTATGTAAAGGATTGCAAATGGCGTAGTTTTGTGTTTTGCCAGGACTTCAAGGCTTCTGTGATACAGATTTTACCTTGATTACTATTGGTCCTGAAGCAAGTTTATTGAAGGGATGGGGGTAAAGCTTGGCACTGTAGCATACGGTAAAAAAATTCACAAAACATCGCTTCAGTTCAGGAAGAAACCACTTCAGAAATTGTGCAGTAATGTACTTATCTCAGTTCAATATTTAATTTTTGTCACTGAGTGGAAAGTATTATTGTTTGATAGTGTAACTCAGTTATTACTTGATTTATTAAGGAAGGAGATATCACTATACACATATCTCATTTTGACTGATATTGTTATAACCTTTTTTCCATAGCACTAACATATTTGAGACCTGACCTGTGCTCCAAGTCTTACTAATATTGTTTAGTTATTTTTAAAAGTGTTCAGGTGGTCAATTTATTAATTCTTTAAGGTAAATGTTGTTACATTAAAAAAATAAATGAATATACTAAAAGTGCAGCATAATGTTTTATTTGTAATAATGTATACAATGTAGATTTTATATGTGATGAATTATGACATAATTTTAGATTAATGTTGCAAATTGTAAGTTGAAAGGTAATGAAGTTCCTAATTTACTATTTTGATGGAGGGCTGTGACGATAGCAAAGAACACGCAAAATAAAATGCTTGTATAAATTAAATATTCCAATGGTACAAAAATTGCATGAACTTAGAAGTGTTTGCCGTCAGTAATGGTGAGGAAGGATCAGCAGGTGTCCAGTGCCACAAAACAACGATGGCAACATTCACGCTATTTTGGTACCACTGAACTATTTCCATGATGGAACAACTGTAACTCAAGTGGCATGCATGAAAGCCAGACATATATGAAAAACTTAAGCCCTGAATGTGGAGGCAGTATGTTCCTTTGTTATGTATCTTCCTGCAAATCCATATGGTGTTACAATCCAAAAGATTAGCATCAGCAAGACAAACCATGAGTATGTCTTTTGGTTATATTAAAGTCTTTACAATACTCTGTGGCAGGTAGAAGTGACCCCAAGTGGACGCAATTTTTTTCTTCGAAATGTTGGTAACTAGCTACAGGACTGGTGGGATTACAGCCCAGGAGATTGCAATCTACATTTTCACCACCTTGAAAACCTAAGGTCTCGGCACTGTGTCACTGATTGTGACCCAAGCTAGGATAGGATCCTAAAAATGTGTATGATAGTAGATTTCAATACAGAACATGGAAATATTGTCTGAAATGTTTCTACTTCTTATTTTAATTGCAGTTAAGTGCTTGACAGTTTTTTTAATGTCTGAATTGTCAGCAGGTTATATTTAATTTTAAAGATTGCGTCCTATTGTATGTTTGAACTCTTAAAAATAAGAATAATTTATACAATATTACTCTTTAAGAACGTAGAAAGTATTTTGTTACAGTCCAGATAGTGAATAATTTTAAGTTTAATCCATCATCGTCAGAACTCCAAGTCATGCTGCTACTACTACTACTCCCTGGCACTACAGTCATGCAGTTTGTCCAATTCATAAGTAAAATGCAACACACACACTAGATTATGAAGAGCATTTAAAGAAACCATTACTAGTTTCTCAAGAGTTCCACATTTGTTAGTTGAATGTGATGTAGAGAACATGTATCTGTATCATGAAAGCTCTTCAGGCCGCAGACTACCTTGCAAGCAGCGTATTGTATAGCAGCAGATTTTTACATGCATTTTGTTCACTGATAAAGCTACCTTTACTTAAGGTGGCATCAGAGGCTAGAAGACTGTCATCATACTAACCACTGTGAAAACCTCAAATCTCAAACATTTTTGGTGATTCTGTGATGTGATATTTTGGAGAATGAATTATTAGGCTATTTGTCCATGAAGGGTGTTTGGGTTGGAGGAGTACCTCCCTTTCTGAGAAAAATGCCAAGATTGCTAAGAGATGTTCTTCTCAAGAATGAGGCAAGCACAGTAAAACCCCTCTAGTTGGATACCCCTCTATATTGGACACTTTTAATTGGAACCGGCGAATATCCTATAATTTACATGTCCACAACACTCTATATCTTGGACACCCCTTCTATATTGGACACTTTTAATTGGAACCGGCGAATATCCTATAATTTACATGTCCACAACACCCTATATCTTGGACACCCCTTCTATATTGGACACTTTTAATTGGAACCGGCGAATATCCTATAATTTACATGTCCACAACACTCTATATCTTGGACACCCCTTCTATATTGGACACTTTTAATTGGAACCGGCGAATATCCTATAATTTACATGTCCACAACACTCTATATCTTGGACACCCTTTCTATATTGGACACTTTTAATTGGAACCGGCGAATATCCTATAATTTACATGTCCACAACACCCTATATCTTGGACACTCCATTATCCTGGAACTTGGTCACCCCTTTTGTTGTAAGTTGGACAGGTGCATGCATGCACTTAGTTTCAATGCTTTTATGGGAAATGTTTACAGTTAATATTTTGTTGTTTTGAATTTCTGACTGATGAATGCCTTCTACCTGAGGGTGTGAGACATTGAACACATCATTGGAGTGCAGTGAAAGTGAATAGTTATTCTTTTGTTAAACCCCTCACTGGAGTTTTAACTTTGTCAGTACCGTGCTTGCAACTGAGTTAACAGAAATTGGAACGCTATGCCTTCGCTCATAATCAACCAGGAATGGTTGAAACCGTATTCGGATTGTGGCGAAAATTGGAAAGAGGATGACAAATTCCAAGATAAAAGCAAAAAAGCAGTGTTTTGTGACGGACCTTTTTACAAGAAATAAGTGACATCATATGTTGAGCTACTGCCATAAGTACAATTAAAAAAAATACTTTCTGAATATTTAAGATTTCATTGAGGCTGGGGTGTAATGTGCAACCATGAGAGTGGGTTTCAAAACATTATTATTATTGTCATTAATTCTTAATTCGAGCAAGCCTACAGTAGTTAGATTATGTAATTAAATAGATTACATTGTCGATAAACGTAAAGTATTGGTGCCCTTCCCGTTGAGCTTATCCATGCATGTTTAATTTACTGAAAACAAAATTTGTAAAAATTTAATTTACCCTTTTGATTTTTCTTATCAATAATTTCCTTTTTGTGAAGGGCTCCATAATACTCTACAATTACCACATTGTCATTACACCACAATTTGAAAGGATGATTTTCCCCTTTCCCTCTATCCTGGACACCTCTGTAAGTTGGACGCATTATCATGGAACCGCAAGTGTCCAAGTTAGAGAGGTTTTACTGTAATAGAGTTCCGTAATCGTTTGTACTGTAACTGGTCAAGGAAGTGCGGAAGCTTGAAGTCCATGGTCATTGGACCTGCATCCACTCATTTACTTTCTAAAGGACCCTTGAAGTCAGTAGCTTATGTAAAAGATTTACAAAGAGTAACAAAGCTTGTTTATTCATTTATGGAGCCTCTACTATCATGCAGTTGTACCATTTAAATGAAACCCAGCAACAATCATACTGTGGCGCAAAAATGAAATCTGAAGCAGGTCCATCCCCATGTAATATACTATCCCATCCTTCCCCTGACACTCAAGCAAAAGTCATCCATCCTAGTTGATACAGTATTGTTCAAGTCAGTTGTGGAGAAGCTGTGCAAGTGTGAAAATTGAGTGTTCATTTTTAATGTTATTTCACATTGCAATTGTTTGGTGCTGTTCGTGAAGCATTTAGCAGTGTGTATCCTGACGAGGAAGTACTGAATACAACAATAAACTGACTGGTAACAAAAGTTTGGGATGCAGGAAGTATTTGTGACAGGAAATGTTTGGCATCCAGGATTGCTGGTTTAAACATGAGGGGGTGACAGCTCACACTGTGAATTTAACTTTAAAACATACAAGGGTTCTCTGGTGAGTGCGTTGTTGAGTATGGGCTTTGGCCACCATGATCTCAAGATCTTGACCCTGCTAGACATCTTTGAGAATTTCTTAAAGAAATAACCTATGAAGCTTGCAGAAATTGATTTAATATTGAACAGACTGTTGCCAAAATTGATCAGAAAGACTTTACAAAGTCACATGAAAGATGCCAGAAAATTTTGATGCTTGTTATCAAGAGCTAGCATCAGCTGTAAAGCTGTTCTGTAAGCTCTTACCAACTATTTGTTTATCTTGTTACATTAATTTCACCTAAACTTACAAATAGTTTTGTAGGTAGTGTTGTATTGTAAACAAAACATTCAGTACATTACGACCCTCGGGTTCTTTAATGAATCATCCGTTCTCTCGTGATCAGGGCAGGATGTGCTTATAGTTCACAGGAAGCCATTGTAACTGCAAGGTGAAATTAAGTGGTATAATGAGTTTTGAACTGCATTATAAACAAGTACTAACTAAATTTAAATTTGTTGTTCACATAAAAATGTGTGCCAGAAAACTGTAAGAGATGTGAAAACTTGGGGTGATTTGGATGTGGCTGGGATGATTACGGAAGTAGATTGAGACTCATGTGGTTCAGGATAAGGTCTGGTGAGACAATTTCTTGGCTAATTGAGTGACTATTAGCTTCTCAAGAAGGATTCATGCCTCATGGAATATGATAGCTGTGTAGAATGGTACAAGTGCCAAACATATTTTTCAGAAACGTTGCACATTTACCACAGACAAGTTCAACATGGATATATATGAAGTGCATTCTAGAATGTAATTATTACCTTTATTCTAAAGACTGAGTAAGTTCTACCCCTTGTTAGTTTTTGAATGATTGTCTTAGCCGTTTGTTATGATTCAGAAAGTATCAAATTTTTCAGGTGGTAACACCAGAATAAAAGTATTTATAGTAAAATACAGTATACTGGTACTAACCCCTTGTAAGTAAATTGGCAGAACATCGCTTTCAGGGTCCCATAATTATTCATTAACGTGAGAAAGCATGAGGGTACAAAATTGTTAGCGAGTAGTAGTTCACGCTATTACCGACTGAGCTGTGGCCACCGTAGTAGATAGATATCGCTCTTAACAGTAGATGACAGTGCAGTATTATATGGCTTCGTTCCAGTGAATTACATTGCGATACCAATATCTGTTTGGTATTGAATGTTTCCTGCTTTTGCAGTGACGTCATAATTGTGATTACGATATCAGCCAATCAGATGTTGGGTATTTTGTACAGGGGTATGGTTGGTGTGGTGCGTGTGTGTAATTGTTTATTAATTGTGCAGTTTCGTACAGTAGTGGTTGTGGTGTTGTTTTTTTCGGAGCATAAATGTAAGTATTATATTGTTATGTCTATGTTTGATACGTAGCAGACCTATCACGTGGGCATGTTGTCTTGGTATATATGAGAAAGATCTGCCGGCCAGGCCCGTATGCCATTAAACAGGTGTTGTAGATATGCTCGTAGGTATAATGACGTTTTTGTTAGCGCGTACGAATGTTGTAATTTTTGTATTGCATTGGCCCCGCCATCACTTGCTCGTATTATGTAGCGTCGATTGACTGAGTGGTTAATAAAATATTCTCGGGTAAATTGAGTGATTAGCAAATAATTAATTGGAAAGAATGTGTAAGGAAGTTGCTGTAGACTGATTTAACGCACTGTCCCGTCATGTACTGAAGAGACTGAGAGCATGAAATCCCTGTAATGTTAGCAGGTCTCCGCGCAGAGATTTGAACCCAGGACGTCTCGAAGTAAGAGCAGGAGTGCTAATCACTCTATTGCTACGTCAGGTGATAGCAAGCTTAAGTGATTAATTATAATTGCTCTGCGTTGAATGTGCAGCATACTTACAAAAGTTCTGACCGACGAGGATGTACGAGGTCTCCAGAGGAACGAATACACTCCGTAGCTTTTGTTGTAAAATCTAAGGGTTGCTGATTAGTCATTATTACGTTTCCCGACTTGGGAGTGTTTTAGTTATCCTCACGCCTGATGTAAGAGAAGAGAACACCTTGTGGGCAACTTTCACGTCTTTCAGCGAGGTTCCACAAGGCTTTCTACATAACTTATGCCCCCCTCCACCTGGGCCTGGACACTCCTCGATGTCCGGTATATCAGGTTAGATAAACTTCGGCCTTGGCGACGTCGGGACTACCACACAGGGGCCTGGTTACCCATTTTTTTTAATACTTCGTATTTCTGTACTAATTTGTAGACATTTCAACGACATTTATATTTGAGCTTGTGGTATAGTAATTTGTCATTTTAATTAGTATTTTTAAAAATAACCAAAATTGGCTTTAATTTTTTTAATGCTGCCAGGAGGGGTTTCTTTGCCAATGGATCCAACGGAAAAGTGTTCTTGGACTGGGGGGGGCCTTGGACTACTACGGCTTGGCCATCTTCTTATTCTGATTGCCGCCATTATGCCACTCATCAGACAGCAGCCACTTCTAGGCCCAAACCCCAGCCTCATCCCTTAGCTCCAGTGCTTTCACTTGTCTTGGATCCATCTCCTATACACCAGATGAACCCCCTTCTGTTATCATTCATCTCTGTCAGGAAACTTACGTCGATGGTAGGTCCTTTAACTATCTTGAGGTCGGACCTTGGCAGATACCTCATTCGGCTTTGTTCCCTGTGGTTGATTGATGTCTGTGCGTCCCCATAAAATATTGTGGGCGTTGGCATCGCCCATGTCTGCTTTGTGGGCGGTGGTCATAGTCAGTGAGCCCCTTCTTGTCTCTCCTCTTGCTGAATCAAATCCTCATCGCCTTCATAACCCTGCGCCAGAAGACCAAGCAGGTTCTTGGTGTGCCCCAGTGTTGACGGATCCTCTCGTTTGGCCCCCTGTACCCCTCTGTTCCTGAATAACTGAGTTGATTTGGAGAAATCTAATTCTCCCCATTGCATTCTCGAAGACTGATTAAGTAGGGTCTCCTCTTTGCATAGATCCTCCACCAGAGATGGGATATCTGACGAGTCTCCTCATCCCTGGTTGTGGATTCGGCAGGTCTGGAGGTTTTAGGCCGTCGGGGTATCGGATGCTGTGTCTTTGTTAATGCCATCATCTCATCCCCGTAGGCTCTAGTTGCTGGGCTCTTTCCTTGTTCATCGCCCCCTCTAGGGTCGCTCTGAGGACAGTGGAGGATCCTCCCGACAACCACGTGAAGACTTATTAGCGGAGTCCCGGTCTGCCAGCGGGCCTTTGGAGTAGGCATCTTTTCGAGAAAACAGTACACGCTTTAAAGGACACATATTCAGACATCCGGATTCGAACTTCAGCTTTGCTATTTGACACCTTCGCATCAGCGCCTGTCCGCTGATCTTCCGGCTGGTCAACGAGGAACCAGCCAACCAAAGTTTTCGGAGGACTCGGAAATGTCGCAGAAATCTATTCGCGTTTTTTCTTAAAACCAGGCAGACATTGGTGTCTTTGTTGGCATAAATCATTGTAGTTAATTGAAACCTCGAGCTTCTAACACTGATCGTCATGTCGCTCTACTCTCTGAACAATTGCGAAGCGGAGAACGCATTATAGCAAAGCGTTGTCTGTTATTTAAATTTCAAATTAAAATTCCTGATCTATAATATATAATGTAAAGTAGCAGACAGTGGATAATTCCCTGCAGGATATCATAATAGTGCGTGTGTACCACTGCGAAAAAAAAAACAGTTTTAAGGAGCGTGTGTGAGATTTCGCCCGGCCAGAGCAGTGCCTGATAGACAGTGATGACATTGGCAGTGGTTGGTTTAAGTGAATAGCGGTCACGGCGTGTGGGTGAATGTTCCTTGTGTTGTAAAACAGAAAAAAAAAATAGATAATTTGAAAAGTGTATGACGTACGTTCGTGATTAAAACGGCATCCAGGAGCTCAGACACGAACCGTGAGTAATGGCCGGACATTTTTTTTACTGTAATTTCTTCGTATGTGATTCGCCGTTTCCACAGTCGGATCAATATCGCGGAAGGCGTGACGTCAGTCCAGTGTTTCGAAACGCTGGAGCAGGAATTATATGCAAATTATTCGTGTTTCGCCACGCCGAAATGTTTACGGTTCGTTTGACATCAGCGTTTGTTTCTTGGCGTTCATTACCTCCAAACGCCACATTTTATAAATAAACAAATCAGCCATTAATTTAGGTTCGTTTCGTAATGTACCCGACGAATATCGGCCAGATTCGGTATGGAAGAACCTACTCTAAATTTTAGTTGCTTGGATTTTTGTAGATCCATAATTATTTATGATACTTTTGAGTCATTTGCCTAACTTTGATGAAACTTGAACTATGTTACCATGTACAGTTAAGTTTTATTCGTTGTTTTTATTGCAGAGGATAATCGAAAAGTCACGTAATTCCTTTTCAGTTATTTATTAATGTCTGCAATTCAATACAGTTGACTGGATTACAGTCGTCATGACCATACAAGAGCCCATGCAGATCACGTCATGTTATAACTTGCTCAAACCTGTCTGCCCATCCAAGGTTACCTGGAATCTCGTAGTGGACATTTCTAGCACTTTACATAACGTTGCTCTTTTCTTTTACGATTATGATTTCAGTGTAATGTATTTTTTGACAAAAACAGAACATGTCTCAGGAATGAGTTGCGTGACTTCTCAATCAGGAAGTATTTAATAATTATTTATTTTAATCCGTCTTATCACAATATTTAAAATTTCTTATAATTAAGATAATAAAATATCATTGATGTTCCATATCGATTGATCGATTTACATTTTGGAACATCTTTTACACAACATGTTTCAGTTTTTATAAAACCATCATCAGGTGTAAAATATTTACGAACTTAAAACTCAAATATGATTCCATTTGGTGATGTTTCATGCCATTTGTTTTTCAATTTTGGGCGAGGTGTTGTCTTTTCTTAAATTTTTTATCAGATGTACATATCGGTCTGTAAGTAGAAGATTGAAAGAAACACTAAAGAATTTGAAAGAATTTATAAAAGAATTTAGAGAATAAAATGCAAAATATTTAATCTTTTCAATAACCTTTTACGTACCAGAAGAATTTTGGTGTTACTTTGATTTCTGCATTACCATACTAATATAAATTTAAGAGTCAAGGAGTTAGTGAATTAAAATCTAACTTCCCTGGGATTTGTAATGATCATGAGGGTCTGTAGTTGCATGATATTCATTTTGATGATTTTTTGCTGTGTCAGAACAACGTGAATTAGCTCTTAAAACAGTATTCTGCAGACATGCCTTTCAATCCTGCTTAGTTAGAGGCCACCAGTTGTCCAATGTAAGGGTTTCTGTTAATCAGCACAACTTTAGATCTGTAATTGATAGGAAGCAAACAAGCTCGCCTCTTCATAGCAGAGAAGTTTCATCTAACACAAAAGCTGATGGTTGCTTATTTATACTAGAATCATAATGAAATCTTTACATTTCTTTGAATCGTGCTTGTGTATTATTATGATGTACTCCACATCATTTCATCATCCGACTAATGTGTGGATCTATGGAATTTAATAAATTTGCATATAGACACAAAATTTCCCTTATTATGATTCTCTTATGTTGCTTAAAGTGTGTCTGTGCGTAGTTCAGGTTGTGGTACGTTCCCAGTTTCACTGAAAAGTTGTTGGCTGAATGTTTGTCAAGATTAGAATTTTCAAGGTGCCCTATGTGAAAAGAGGGGGGAGCTATGAAGTTAAATTTGTCCTCTGATAATCTTATTGTGTGTCTAAAAGCTTACTAATTGTTTTGGTGCTAATTAGTTCCAGGGGTAGTACATTGGAAGTAGTCTTACTGGCATATTCAAAATTTACGTACTCACAATACATTCACCTTTATTTATTTGTTCATTATGTCTCCTTCTTAGACTTTAGTATTGCAAAGAAGTGTTTTGTTGTCCTGGGTTTGAACCTTTCCTTGTCAAAATCGTGGTGGGTCCTAGTAAAAGGATGCAATTAGTTAATGAAGAAATACATGATGAACTATAGGAAAAAGATGAATTTCTTACTGGTGGATGCTGTACCTCTCACTGTACCTAAATTGCAACTGAACTGAAATCAGTTGAATTGCTGCATCCTTCAAGTAATTCCACAAGAGTTAAATCTGGCAGTCATGGGGTTACTCAACAAATCCTCTTTGTCCTGTTCATCATTCAGGAAAGTCATTGTCAAGATAGGTCCTGACATCACGATGATGATTATGTGGGGGTGCCCCATCTTGTTGACACCACATGTCCCCATATCCATACAGGTGGTGAGCAGCGTTAACAAGTCCATATTATAATGAGTAGAGTCCACAACCGTAGTCTTGAGACTTGCGGGGCGAGGACGTGGGGTGAAGGAGGAAGGATAGCGTCTGCCTTTAACGCTACTGACTTACTGCATTCCTTGCAAGTCTCAAGATTACAGTCGTGGACTGTACACATCTCTTTGGGACACACTTAAAGATTGTGGTGAAGTATGGATCCATTGCGGATGAGATGGTTTTTCAGTCTGTGGGTTGTGAGAATTGTTTGAGCCTGAAAATAAACTGACTGAAACAGTTACACTACGAGTAGAAGGGGAAAATGATAGCAGTAACACCATAGTTTGTTTGTGCGAGAGAGACCTAGTTCAAATCCTGACTGAGCAACATCATCTTTCTTTTTTGTGGTTTTCTCAAGCACAAAAACTGCATCCCCCCCCCCAAGTGTTTGTGCGCTCACGAGTCTTGATTACGTTTCCATCTCATTTGGTGCTATATGACCTCTACGATTGAAGTAGCGTGTTTAAATAATCTGCAGATCACTCTGATAATAGAGTGAAAGACTATGAGAATGAGAGAATAGTCCAGAGACTCAGTAATCCAGATTATAGAAGTAGATTTAGGAGAAGAAATGCAGCGGTGGACTGAGAAGAATATTGGAGCTTAAATGATGTCATAGAAGTGGATTGTGAGAATGTGATTTGGTTTTTGGCAGTTCAGGCAAATGTGCGATGGCATCTGTATTATTAATGGTGATGTTGAGTATTCAAATTCTGTTACCAGATAATTAATTACTTATGTTAATTGGCAGGGTGATGATGACATCAATAACATGTTTCATATTTGGGAGGTCCTAAGTTCAAATCTTGGCCCGACTGAGTTTTTTATGGTTTTCCCCAGTCCCTCAAGGGAGATGTCAGGATAGTACCTTAAAATAGGCCATGACCACTTACTTCCAAACAATAATGTGCTTCATGAAATCAGTCTTTACAGTTTTCAGGTGATTTTGGTGATTATTGTCATCTTTATTAATGCCAAAGGGCTGCGTAGAAACATGATTGAGTGCCAGGCTCTCAGGTATTTGTTCCGACGACTTCAGATATTAATATAGTGCAGTTTCATCATGTATGTGGATTTTTAAAGTTAAATGATTGGTTAGCACACTCAGTTGTACCCACAGGGATTGAACCTTCATGGATTTCCCTTTTCGTGTAAGTGAAGTGACGTTTTCATGTTGTATTGACTGGCCGGCGGGCCGGCCGGCCCGACCTCACACCCCTCTGACTTGTCTTGTCTGCTACTCGCCGCATGCTATTGATCTGCTGGCTGGAAGGAGTGGGGAATGAGGTCAGCACTGGAGAAAGGAGGCTCTCCAGTTAGGGGTGGAGCTCTGGAGCTGGTAAGACTATATTTTGATGTGGGGCTCCTGGTGTTTGTTTCAGTGCGAGTTGAGATTCTGAATTTCTGCTAGAACGTTATTCTTAAAGAATTGATGTAGTGAACGACATAAACTAGGCATTAAAGATTGATTTTTAAAAAAATAGGACTTTTTGTCACAGATTCGTAGGTTATGTATATTTTATTTCTGTGCACACAACTGGCATTTGTTTTAAAAATGATCTTTTGTTTGGTGTTTGATTTCTGTCTTGGTTATTTAATGGTTGTTGATGAGCTCCATAGCATGTGGGGTGTTGAATTGCAAGGGGACTGTGGGTAATGAATTGGGAAGGACATGCAATGGAGGTATTAAGGAAAACTGCAGAAAATGTCAGTTCAATTAGCCAGTCTGCATGCTAAGGTCTGAAACCTTGATGTGAAGTACAAGTGTGTTACTTGGTCTTCTTGGTATACAGTGGAACATTTTTAAAAGTTCAGTATAAACTCTTTCAAATTGACCAGAATTTAAATTAATTACAGTTTTCTCAGTGTTATTAACAAATATGGATGTTAAAGTTTTTAATGCTTTAAATTTAACACAGAAAAGAGGGAAACTATTTAAAAGTCTGTATGCAGTGTGTAAAAAAGACACATTTCATATTCATGTGTTTAGAAATTCTTATTTAATTTTTTTTTGTTCTACAGTCATCATAATGAAAACGTCGTTTGAAGAAAATTTACGTAGAGCGAGATTTTCACTGTGTTAATGGCTACGAATTTTTAAAAGTTTTTTCTTGTTATTTATCTTGTTGTACCAAAAAGTATAGCTTATTATCATGTAAAATAGAATTATATGTGTCGATTGTGGACCAAAAGATTTGGTTGATTGGTGGTAAATTTTCATAAAGGACCACACAACCAAATTTTGTAAAAATCTGATAAACTGGGGTTGGAGTTTTTGTGTGTGTGTGGATGAACACAGTGGAGCCATTGTGAATGCACTTCACAACAAATATATTTGTTGCAAAAATCTTATCTCCTGGTTGCATGTGTTTTGACCTAAAGATTGGAACATTCGTGATAGATGCTTATGTACTGTGGCAAAATATGCTTACAATTTGGTGTAAAATTATGATTTTAAGTGTGTTCTTGTAGCAGTTATAAAATACTGCCTATTAATTAAGATCTAGGAAGAATGATTCCTGCTTCTACTTGTACAGAGACCATAAAATTCATAATTATGTAAGTCAATTGTCTTTGCGTACACATGCATTGCTGGTAAAGACATGATTACCTAAAAGTGGTGAAATATACCAGCATTCAACTTTCAACATATGTAAAATTATAGCTTTGTTAACCTGTCTTAAGTAGGATTTGAGGTTTTCGTGGCAGTGAGTGTGAAGAGGGTTGTCATCCGGATTGTTGCGCCATGTAGTCTGGTAGATCTTTACCATTTCAGAGGTCCCTGCAACGTCGGTAAACTTCTACCAGACTGCACAGTGCAAGAAGCCAGAAGACAACCATCTTAACCTGCCCTGTTTGCAAATTACTGAGATGGTAGTCTTGAAAGAAGTATTCTCCTTCCGCAGTTGTCGGAACTCAGTATTTCACGATCCTAAACATAAGTATGCTTACAACCTACGTAGAAGTTGAAGTAACCCCCACATTGACTGGTTGAAGGTACGTTGTTATGGTGGCATCTCTCTTCATGATCTTGCAAATGAATCTGTGAATAATGCACGTCAGTCACACAGACATGAAGCGTATGCCGTATGATAATTTTTCTCTTCAGAAAATGTCTGGACGTGGCGTATGTGCCGCATTGAGTTTGATGTTGTATTTGAAAGTGTTCTTGTCGCTTATCATAACCACAATCAAAAGTTGATGTTTGTTTTAGCAGAATTACTTGAATGGCCTCTGTGTCTCGTCACATTTGCCACCTTAAGTTGCTGTAGCTGCAGTGGTTGGAGACTGCACTTATTAAAGTGCATGTAGATTAGTGGGAGTATGTTTGCTTGTTATTTAGGATTTTGTCTTCTTGATATTTTTGGAGATTACCTCCAAAAATTTGTAAATCATTTTTTATTTTCTTCTTAAAATGCCATATTTCCGAACCATGTAATACAGTATTTTTTATTGTTGTGTTGTAGAAGCTGTGCTTAATATTCCCTATAATGATTTTCTTCCATAATGTACAACTTATCGTTAAAAATTTGTTGTCCAAAAATTTACACGGTCCTGGATTTCTGAAGCATGTATTCCACCCTCACTACTTTTCACCCCAAAATATTTATGAATTTCACAGATTTTTATAACTTTTTAGAGGTAAAATGTGTCCAGGATTTTCATAAATTTAAATGTCAAGTCCTATGCTTCTGTCTTTGATTTCTTAAGGGCAGCTACGAAGTAGAATAAACAGGTTTTTGAGGCATAGGATCATTGTTTGGGTTGGGAACATCAATTCGATTACCCCTCAGATACGTCTGACTCCTGGAGGTAAACACTGATGGAGCCTGAAGCGATCACCAGTCAAGTGTTTTTTCCTGGCCATCCATCGTGGATATTCTGTATTGGAATGCCAATTACTTCTGACGATAGGCGGAGATCAGTTTGTGGTGTGTGCACTGGATTCGATGTACGCACCTCTGCCTGGATTTTCATTTCTCCCCCAGACATAACTCGTTGTATACATTTAAGACGTTTTAGGGCTTTGCATCCTCACCCATCCCCCTTTCAGGGTGTTATCGCCCTGCTATTTGTCCCGACGGGTACATTTCTGGCTCTCATCCTTGACAGCAAGCTCTCGAGGGAACCTCCGTTGAGGTGTCTACGCTCTAAATGCGAACGGTCACTCAATGTTTTAAAAGTTAGTTCTTTTTTCTGGCCGGTCGTGGCAGACTCTGCTCCGACTTTTGTTTTAAAAGTTACTTTTTCTTTTTTCTTTCTCTCTGACCGGTCGTGGCAGACTCTGCTCCGACTTTATCGTTCATGAATCCGCTCACAGATGGACTATGGCAGCTTCGTGCATGGGTCCGCCACAAAGTCCAATAGACCCCGTTCACAACACAGGAATTCGCCTCGCCACTTTCCGCTATCGCGCATGCGCCATCACCGCTCAGGAAACTTCTCCTTTGCAGTCGAGTTGCGAGGCTGGCGACACAACGCAAGCACCCGACGTACACATCTGTGTTTTATGTTACATTCGGTGGGAGATACGAGGCCCTCACGTCAACTCCATTGGGGCTGCGCCTTCAAGACCTCCTACGATTCGGCACACACCTTCTCCGTATTATCCCTGGAATACCATGCGCCCTGCCGTTTAACAGTATATCGACCGCCGGTCCTCGTGACAGCCTGTCGTTTCTAAAATTAAACTTAGGTTTTAATGAAACCACGCTACGTTTGAGGAACATTACTCATTGAAGCCTCACTCCACGGGC
>NW_019060190.1:126582-154748 GCF_000696155.1 Zootermopsis nevadensis
TTAATACATGTAGGGAACCACCGTAATATCAGAACTGTCTTCAAGGCTGACAGTAAGGTCTGAAGATTTCTGTCCAAAATAAAGCCACAAAAATTGAATCCTTTCCAGCAAACTGTGTATGTACATAAGTTGATATAATTGCGTCATATTGTGAATTAAAATTTAATTATTCGTGTTTTTTTTCCGTCTAATCACAATTGTATATAAATAAAATTATACATAAGATATTAAAATATCATTTACATATTTGGTACAACTTTTTACTACATGTTTCGGTTACATTGAACCATCTTCAGGTATAAAGTTAAAAGTTAAAAATTATAATCTTATAAACTAAAACTTAATTACTGTTGTGTAACTTCTGATGATGTTTACTTCCAAATTCATTGGAGTGAGGGTATATTTTGAAGTGATAGTGGTTCAATAGGTAGCCTGTAACGTAAATAATTTAAATATTTTTAATTATTACTGATCTTGAAAGAACGAGTATAGAAGACAAAATGTAATAAGGTAAAAATATAAATAAAAATGGCAGGTAAAATGTAAAAATGAACATACCGAGGAAGAGCGTAGATATGTCTTGAAGGTATTCAGAAGTACTAACGTATCCGAGGAGAACTGGATCAATACTGATCACTTATAGAGAGAGTAGGTGAAAGGTGGTTGTTGAGATTGGGGTCAAGTGTCTGAAGGACATTGAAGATCTTCGGATTAGATGGAAAAAAAACCACGAATAATTGTATATGTACAGTTTTGTATGTGACTGAGTTGTTACACAGGAAAAACTGGCAGACCACGGGAGTTGGAATTAACATAAGCCTTTAAAATAAGGGCAAGTATGAAGGTTCATGTGTTTGAAGACTGTAAAATAACGCTGGGATGACACTACTGTATTACAGACTGAGCTAGATGTAGTATGCAGGAAATACAAGTATTCATGGCCATTGCAGAGAGTTTGTTTGGCCAGCTGAGTGTCACCTTCTCACTTATACTGTCACCGGTCATCAAGAAAGACGTCGACATTCTCCAGTCTCAGTCTCAAGTACTGAAGTAGTGGACCTACCAAGTATAGAGCAAGGCCATCTGTGGGAGCAACCAAACCATTGCATACACCACTGAAATTGCTCTGTGTCGTCTGCCATTTTCCTTTTCTTTTGTTCAGAAGTTTTGTCTGATTGGCATTTAAATATCTTGTTTTGGATATGGGCTTTTCAAAAATTATTCCATCAGTCATCCTGTAGTCTGACCCACCGCAGTTTGTGTCACATTTGTTTCCGTGCTTACCTCCCCACAGGCAAGTAGCTGCAATCTCCCTTTGTTTGACTGCTTCTGTGCATTTGCTTGGTGTGAGTCCCTCCCACCAGAGGCAGTGACTCTTAGTCCTCCTGGCATGACAACAGACCCATTAGTGTAAGCACACTCCCCATTTATAGTTACAAGGTACTGTTTTCAAATTCAAGTTAAGTATTTCATACACGGGAATGGTTTATCGTAGCAGGGGACGACATCTTGTGCTTCACACAACATTGATGAAGATTAGCTTTATCTAAAAGGCCTCACAGACTACCAAGCTCCAAAATATATTGAATTTTAGAATTTTTACATTTATATTGGTTTGCTTTTTTGAAACAATAGACAATGTAACAATGTCCAAGCAAAATATCATAATTGAATGTTCAGATTTTATGCAAGACGGGGAACTTCTTCGGAAGGACTCTTTTCCATGGACATAGTAAGTTATGCCATAACCATTTTCTGTCCAAATAATCATCGTTCATATACGCCATTTGAATGTTACAGAAAGATAGAGAATTACTGCGTAACTCGTATTTCTGTATTTGTTACTTCGCTTTGTTTTACTGTTTTTCACAAGAAGAGATCTACCTTCCCTCTTTCACAGTCATCATTTCCTAGTGCTGGACCCAGAAATGACCACCGCAGCAGTCCGCCCAGCGCCTCCCTGCAGCACTTTCTGATTCTTACAGTACTGTGTGATATAATTGACATTCTTTTAACTTGTAGTGTGGAATCTTTACCAGCTAACTTGTTGGGGAAACAAGGAATGCTTACAAAATTGTAATTTGGAAGCCTCAAATGAAGAATTTGGCAAAAGTGGGAGGATAATATGAGAAAGAGGTTTTTAAAATTGTAACTTGTGCTTAACTGGCTCAGGGTAGGATAAATGGCAGGGTTTTATTGACATGGTAATGAAACTTCAGGTTACATAAAAATAAAATCAGAAGGTGTCTTAACCAGCTGAATAATTAACAGATTTTCAGAGAAGGTCCTTTACCATGAAATTAGTTTCTTATGGTGTAGAAATAATGTTTATGTCTTCTAAAGAAGATATTTAAATTTTGTTTAGAGTATCATGGGTGAAATCATGCGCACACACGTTGTGTGTCACTACAGAAGAGATTTGCTGTCCCCATAAGAGATTTTTGTAGTGAAGTAACAAATTTCTGTCTCGATTGACCTTGTCATGTGTTTTTTCTGCAGCATGAGAACAGCCGTGTTCCTGTGGCTCTCATCTCATCAATGCCATGACTCCTCGTAGACCCAACCCTACTGGAGGAAGAAGCATCAGATGGACTCATAAACTTTATCATCATATGTTCATTGTGCGGTGACCCCTCCACATCTATGCTGTTTTCATGGGATGAATAAAGGGAATGGTTTTTCACAGCCATTCATGTTGCAATAAATGATTCTTACCTTTTCTTTAAATGTGAATATTGTAAGATATTTAGTCATGTTTGTGCTCTGCGAAAAGTTTAGTTATCTTCAGAGGCAGAATCTGTTAGTGATGGTACAGTGGCTGTACGTTTGTTCGCTATCTGCAACGTAGTGCGTGACATGTGAGTGTTGCCTTTTTGTTTACTACTATCAAGCTGTGCTCATTTTGACTGTTATGTTAATCGTACCAGGGGCTAGAGAACATTAGACTCTTCCTGTGAGCTGAAAGATAGAACTCTAACAATGTGTGACATCCAGAAGAAATTCTTATGTCCTCGTCTTGTGGACTATCTTGCCATCGTGGGAGCTCGTCCCCAGGGAACTGCGCGTGCCCGCACTGGGTCGGCAGTAGGATCGTCTCCGTCTGTGCAGGCGCCCGAGCTCTTGCGGAGGTATCCCACGGAGGACCACAAGGACTTCCCGTTGCCTCTCGACATGGTGTACTTCTGCCAGCCCGAAGGGTGTGTTTCTGTTGGACCACGACGCACTGCATTGCGTGAAGCTACGTCATTTGTGTTCACCCTCACTGAGAAGGACTCAGGTAGGAGTCCTGCAAAATGTTGTCCTGATCAATAAATTCTACATTACTCTGAAGTTGATTTAACTTATGCTATGTGACTAGGTACATTTCTTTTTCTTTTAATTTTGAGGGTGCTGGGCTCAGTCCAAAATTAGTGTGCAACATGCTTTTGCAGGTGTTTCATAGCATTTGAGAGAGAATTACTTATATGGTACATTTATCTGGATGTAATCAGTTTATTTTAAGTTAAAACTGTAAGGTTTACTCCGACATTTGGTTAGAGCATGATTTTATGAATGTTGGTATGGTAAAGTATGAAGCGGGCTTAAATAATACTGATAGTTTATGAGTAAATGTTTGTCATATTATCAAGAAAGCACAGATTTATTACGAGGTTGAACTACTTATTGATGTTTAGGGAAACAATCAGTTTTTATCCTGAGAACAAAACAAATAAACTGTGTGTTAAGTGAACTGGTTATAGAGGTCCAACTGATGAACACTTGCAGTAATTCTCGAGATACTTTTATTCTATTTTTCGGCAACTTTTTTTCTAAAACTTAATGATCTTGGTTATTTTCATAACCATTTTACTTATATTTTCCACTACTGCTTGTACAAGTTATGCTGTTTTGCTTGTTTCAACATTTATTCCTTTTCTTTTATCACATGTTTTAGTGCAGATAAATTGTTACAGTGTTGTAAAATAAAGACACATATTTTAAAGAAGACGTTCCTTCTGTACACTACCACGTTATTTTTTTATTTTTATTAAGTGTTCTGTCTTACGACAGGTCCATTGCTCTGCCCAAAAAGAGCTCTCCAGTTGTCCCTATTCTCGGCTTCTCGCTTTAATTCCTGGAACGTCATCTTCTTTCCTTGTTTAAGGTCGTCGGTTAGCTGTATCAATCTTCTTCCCAGTCCTCGCTTTCCTTCAACCTGGCCTTCGATGATATCACTCATTAATCCATTCCTTCTCATAATATGTCCCAGCCAGTTAGCTTTCCTTCGTGTAATCTTTGCTCGTTGACTCTCCTCAATACTTCTTCGTTGGTCACTCGATCCGTCCACCTGATCTTCTCTATTCTTCTCCAACACCAGTACAGTGTTGTTAAAGCCAAGGATCTTGAATCATTAACTTAGAGCAAGTCCAGTGGTGTGATATTTCTGTTGTTTTTCATGAAATTCGGTTGCCGTTATGTTTGCACAGGGAAAAGTCGATATGGGATCTGCGTCAATTTTTATCGTCCCTTGGAGCGAGTCCCTCCAGGTGGAGGTTTAGGGGGCCCTTGTAGGGACCGGCACTCATCCACTTTCCGGAGAGAATCTTGGAGGAAAAGCATGGAGAAGAGCTCCGATTCAGCATTTTCAAGGTTAGCGACCCATTCTTTTACAAAGATAGGTGAGTTTCACTCATAGATGATGTGAAGAAATGTTGCCCACATCGTAGAGGCAGGGAATGCTTTTAATTTATGTAGTGAAATTTTAACTCTATAATAGATAGAGACCAAGGGAGTTGAGGAGTTACTTGAACCATAGATGATGAAGTGAACAGAAGAGAAAGATGATAATTATGTAATTAGGAGCTTCTTAATTTGTATTTTTAGAGTAGTTAAATGAAGGTAGGAAAATATTTTATGTGTGCTGTGAAAGTTCGGGAGATTAGATGATCAGAATACAACTATATTATTTAAGCATTGACTTTGAAATACAACTTTATTACCTGAACATTAGTATTGAAATGTTAATATTTAAATAATTAAATTGTGTTCTGGTGGTCTACAGGTAATTGTTTTGTGATTCACTGTCATAAACTGTAAAACCACGTCTGTAGTCAACATAAGCCAATTATGGTAAAACTGTAAACCAATACATGAACACCAATAGAATGCTGTGGAGGGTAAATTCAACATGTGTGAAATCATGCAGGTTATTCCAAGTTAAATGAATGTAAATGTCGTGGGGACATGCGAAGTAGTCCAGAAAACAAAGGAAACAGCTACTAAGTAGAATAAATAATTAAAAGTGACATTAATGTTTAAATAATAAAGTTGTATTCCAGTGGTCTAACGAGTGAGTTCTTGAAATCCAATGGCACGAAACATAAAACAGATTTTAAATGTGTGAGGTTAGTTGAAATAAGATTGTTAAATGAGACTCACGAACCCTGAGGAGAATTGTTTGCCTTATGATTATTAGAAAGTGTGAAACATAAATATTCTCTGAGGTTCAAGTGGTTAGTTGTAAGTAACTGACTACCTTACAAACTCACCTAACAAATAGGAGACCTAACTTCTTAACCAAACAACATGTAATCATTGACATACTTGACTGTCTGATGAAATGCATGGTGCTTGGTCATGCTTGAGCAGTTGGTAATTATTCAGCTTGTTTAAAAAATTCTTTTCTTCTGGAGTCTTGATTACAAAAGCTTAAAATTTGACCTTGGTGCTGAATCCAGTTCAGATTTATTTCTCTATCATCCTTCTGTCTGTCTGCACCTTTCCTTGAGATTTTCAACTTCATCTCGTCTCCCCGATTAGAGTCATTGCCTGACCCATGTTGTTCTTAGTGCAACAGTGCTAAATAAGTACGAATTATGAAGCTCCTCTTTCATTCATCTCTCTGGGTAACTTTCATTACACAGACTTTTTTTTACATTTTCTTTCACATCATCATGACCAAGATCTTATTTGGAACACCGAATACTGAAATAATGTGATCACAGCACATCAGTATTCCCAGGGTCTCAGGCCAAATCTCTGCCAGAACCTGAAGATCCAAGAAAAGAGTTCATTAGAAACTGGACTAAAGTTTTTTAAATTTATTTAACAATGCCTCTGTCAATTAAATATGCCATACAGCATTAGATGATGTATGTGCTCAGGGAACTATGAATTCCTGTCTCTTTGCCAAGATCTGAATCTGCCGTCTCTGAAATCTGAAGCAGGCGTGATGATTTTTAAAATGTAATAAAATTAAATGTTGATTATTAGATTTTGGGTTCTGATGGGAGTGAGTACAAAGATAGCTGTCTTCAGGGTTGTTGCGCTGTTTAGTCAAGGAGAAGTTTGTCGAAGTTTTGTCATCACGGTGATGATGATTACCCTAAAGATGGGGGTGGCAAGCATCTCTGGCTTCTATCAGACACAGTGGAACACCCCAGAAAACAACCATCTTCTTTAAAATATTTATGACATTTATAGACATGAAAGCTGCATACTTCTGATACCTTGGAGACATTGTCTGATTGCTGTTATTACTGGCCTTGCATTAGTGTGCATCGTAGGTCAGAAAGACCGTCTCATAGTTGTGTCTTGTGGTATGACCCTACCATCAGCGACTACCGCAGCAGCAACGTGGCTCCCAGTGACTCAGATCGAGACTGTCCGCCAAGCCGGCGTGACTCTGAGACATCGCATGGTCTCCACCAACAGTCTTCAGTATCTGGCCCCCGCCTTGGAGTGACCGTCCCGAGCAATGACTCGGAGAGCGGAGGTTCCCACTCGCCCTCGCCAAGAGCAAGTAGAAGAAGACAGGTGAGTTGTTATAGCGAGCATCATTGCGGCTTGAATCATTCAATTTTAGTAGGATTTGAGGCTTTCACGGTAGTGATTCCAATGATTTCCGTCTTCTGGCTTGTTGCGCTTGTAGTCTGGTAGATCGTCCTATTTCGGATTTAAATTCAGGTAGCATTAGACGCTATTTCACAATTGCTCAGCCTTTGGGGCAACTATCAGCATTCTGACAATGTTGCCTGAAGTCTACACACAACCTGACATTGGGAATTATTGTAGATCGCATTTGCATTCATTCCTGTGTTTCTTAAACATCATATCAATAGTTCTTTGTCCCATTTCTGTAAGATAGCAAATTTTTAAATTTAAAGGGCACTTGCTTTGTTACATTACTATATCTAGTGCAGAGATTTTATGATGTAAAATGATGTGGGAAAATGGTTATGAATTGTGAATAGAACAATCTGGAAGAATGTGGTCATTCCCCGTTTCAAGGTACTATTTGTCTATTCACTTGGAGAGACTGAGGAAAACGATAAAGTTTGGTTGGATTAGCCGGTAACGTGGCCAGAATTTTAACTGGGTTTCTGTAAATGTATGGAGTTACTGCTGTTCCAACCTGCTCGTTACTGCCTAGTATTCTGTAGAATTGTCACTTTTTTTAAGTTTCTAATTTTCTGGAGCCACTGCCACTACTAAATGGAAACATGAAGGTTCATTCTATGAAATGACAGGCTGTGATAATGGATGGACAAAGTTCTTGAGCTGTTCTGAGTACTGTCATGTGAAAGTGGCCAGAACCTGAAGCTCCATCTTAGTTCATAAACACAGGTATTTCGAGATTCTTACCTTCATCTTCACGTTGTATGGGATTGATTTAATGTAATTTAGCCTGTTTTTAGTCGCCTTATTACCTGAAGGAACTTATAAAGTCATGAAAAGCAGTCTGTGTAAGTGCTCACTGGTTGGCATCTCCTGGAAGAATGCTAATGACTGTACTACAGTATTTTGGTGTGTTAGTGTAATGAAATCAAGGAGTTTATGATGAATTTTTCAGAATTTTACAGAATTGTAAATTTCCATTACCGTATTCTCAGCATCTTTCCCTGGGTTGATATTCTTTGAATTTCTTGGAGATCATTCTTTCCACTTTCTTCTGTAGTGCTGTATAAAATCTTTTGTGGTTTAAATTTGTAGCTCTTTTATTATTTGTTAGGATCTTTTATGTATGTAAGGAGGTGCAATGTGTAGTTCAAATCATGAAACATGTTCACTTTTGCCATGACCACCTGCTCTGGAATTCTTGCACTCACACACACATCATCATTTTCTCATATTGCAATCTCCGTTGTAGTGGTAACTTGCCTGCTCCTTGTTACAGCGGGTTCGGAACCACTCTCTGACGTCTCTCTGTCTGTTGTCACACCACCCCTTCTTCTCAATATTCCGTGAGTGCCTGTTCATTTTGAAGAAACTCATTGATGCCTGCAATGAGAACACATCACCACGACGTGTGGGTGCTTCCAGACAAGTCTCTAGGTAAATGGTCTGATTTGTGGTGATTGGTTCTTTTGTGAATTTTGAGAAGTTGGCTGTTTATCACTGAATATTTTCTGCACAGGGACACTGTATGGAGTGTCCTGACGGGACGCGCTTACGAAGGCACACCCGCCATTGTTCTGCATGATGTCCGAGAGATCGAGACTTGGATTTTGAGGCTACTCAGTGCACCTGTACCAGTCCCAGGGAAAACAAGAGTTGAGGTATGTCTGCACTCGGCGTTCTGCTCTCCAGTGAGACTGTTGAAAGGAATGCATGCAACCCTCACTTTATTGTTGCAGATTGAAATCTTATCTCCCACTCTCCATCCCTCACTCATCTTCGCACTGCCAGACCACACTCGATTCTCTCTGGTGGACTTCCCCCTCCACCTGCCACTGGAACTGCTGGGAGTAGACATGTGCCTCAAGGTGATGATGCTGATCCTCCTGGAAAACAAGGTACCTTGGTGGGGCTGAATGGGGAATCTAGGTGTTGATGAGATGGCGATTTTAAATAGGAGTGGAGGAAAGATGCAAACTGGATTGAAGTGACTCTGCATGTGGTTGAGTCTTTGAATTTTGTGATCATATTAATGAACTTTATGGTTCCATAGTAAGAAGGAATTTATTGACCAGGTGGGTAATTATCAGTTTCTCATTGAATTCTGTGTACTGTGGAGTTGTTAAGTTAGTTGTGGGGAACCGACTTGGAAGGCATAGGAGATGTGAGGGTGTCATTAAGATGGAATAGGCCATGACAAAGTATGGGGGGTGGAATGCTCAGGGTTGTGTCCAGTCATGGGTTTTGGTATTAATGATGTTGTATCTTGGAGTTTCTTTACCACAGAGTTAGTTTTGTAAAACTAAACAGAAAATAGAAACAAAAGTTTATTACAGAATTAATTTTGGCCAAGTGTAAACAAGAAAGCAATGTCTTGGCACAGCTAGAGTTTTTGGGGCAACTGGAAAACCTGCGGAATTCTCGCCAACCTGAAAAAGATCCTCGGATAAACTAAAAATAAGGCTGTTTCTCGTAGCCTCCTGAAAAACATCTAGGATTGTCTTGAAAGGCTCTGTGTACAATAATTCATAATATTCACAATCATTGACAAAACTTAATGGGGAAGGAAAAAAAACACTCAGTCGCTCGCTGGTTGGCTGTCTGGCAGACTGGCCAATGGACCAGCTGACTGAATGAATCTTGTAGTAAAGTAAAAGATTGATTGAGGTGTGGTTTTTGAGACAGTAAAGTTTGAACCTGGAATTACATTTTATATCCAGAGTGTAGGTGATAGAGTATGAAGCACTTACATTCATAGTATTGTAAATGTTACAGAGAATTGAAGTGAGAACTTCCACAAAGTGTTCAGTTCCACTAAAATGCATCACTGTATGATTTTCCTGTAACCTTGAAGCATATAATTTTATGATGTTCGTGTAATGAAACCATATTTATTGCATATTATTTTGGACAAGACTGCTGCTTTATGTGGAAAAAAATGCACTGCCAAGTGTAAACAAACATTACATTGTGAAAGTTATGAACTTCTCAGCCCTTGTCTCTTGAAGCATGTGCTGCGTTATTAGGTGCCCTTACATTCCCTTAAGTCTGAACTCTCTGATGTCACCACTTTGTTCTTTTGCAGCTCGTGCTGCAGTCTCGTGACTACAATGCACTTTCCATGTCTGTGATGGCGTTTGTCACCATGATCTACCCTCTTGAGTATATGTTTCCTGTGATACCACTGTTGCCAACCTGCATGAGCTGCGCTGAACAGGTATTTGAGTGATATTTGACGCTGCACTGTGAACTAACTATTTACTCAGTGGAAAGAAGGGCCGGCGTTAGGGTAGTTTTTAACCCCAGGACCAGCATCCATTACTTTTGACAGGCGTATGCACTGTTTAAATTCTCACTCTGTTGCTTCACTTAAGATTGTTTTAGCAGCTGTGATGTTAGCTCAGATTACTTGTCTCAGATGGGGATTTCCAGCCAGCTATGTGGTATAAGAGAGAAGTTATTGAAGAATGTAAATCAGAATTTTAAACTACAAAAAAATGGTGGTACTGTCTAAGGGGCTAATACTCCAGCCTTATATTTGAGAGACTGCAAGTTCAAATCTTGATTGACACTTGACTGAGGATTTTTATTTTTTCCTTCAGTCCCTCCATGCAGATACTGGCAAGTGCCCGAAGAAAATGCTCTGAAATTATGTTGATATACAGTGTATGATTCACTGCTGCATAAGAAACATTATGATTTCAAAAAATGGCACATTGAGCTTGATTGATGAGTTTCCAGGACTGTAGGTCACAAGATGCTTACGTCCCATATGAAATAGAAATCTAAAGAAATGTGTGAATAGTTAAAAGAAGGGCACCATTTTTTGTTTGTTGTAGCTGTTGCTGGCACCCACACCATTCGTCATAGGCGTACCAGCAAGCTTCCTGCTGTACAAGAAGAACTTTAGGTATGTTTACATGTAATGTCTGAGAAACATATGATTTCAAATTTGAGGTTACGAAAGATCAGTATTGCAGAGCTTTCATAGCTAAGGCTGTCTTAAGATTGGAACTTCAAATTTGTGTGGAATTAAGGAAGAAGAGGCACTTTTAATTGGCAGCTGCATTGAATATTTGAAGTTATATAGTGTGCACTTTGAGCTGAAAAATTTAATGGCATGATATCTTACAATTTTAAATGACCGTACAATCAATCAATTAATTAAATGATAATTTTGGGCTAGAACGTCTTTTCCTGTTATGTCGCACATTTTCATTTGCCTGTCATTGTCAGGCTTCCTGATGACATCTGGCTTGTGGATCTGGATTCAAATAAGATCACACCACCATCTGGTCCTGCGGACGATATCCCAAACCTTCCAGAGCCTGAGGGCACAATCCTCAAGAACCACCTGAAGCAGGTGAGTCCTTCATGGTGACTTGATAGACTGAATGAGAATATCGAGGAGTACAGGCATGGACTGAACATTTTATGAGCCCCATTTGAGTTCCTGCCTCACCCATCTCTGTTTACGTTAGATCTAATCTGAAGGAAGCCCTTGAATGACCCCTCTAACCTGTTCTTATGGTTTGCATTCTTCTGTGGAGCCAGCCCACAGTTCTTCCCAGTTGGGGACAGTTTTGTGTCTTAAAAATATTTTTTTATTCTCAAAGTATTTGAAATATGTTTCCTTCGTACTTGGATTTTACATATTTTCTGTTCAAAATCTCACTTTCATATGGCAGAATGACAATTTTCCATGTTCCTTATTTGATGTGGAGATAGTTTTCTGGTCATTTAGGGATGAAAATTAATAACTCATCATTTGTATTCTCTGAGTATTTCACTGCATTCTGCAGCTATGAAGAAATTGAAAAATTAGTGAATTTGTGCAAATATGTAACCTAAGTATAACAAGTTCTTCTCTGACTGCCAGCCATGTCAGGTGGTTGAAAGATGAAAAGACTGTCATTGCGAGTACCCTGACAACAAGGATGAAGAAGGTTCTTGAAATGTTGGTTTTTTCAACTTTCAACCTCCTGACATGGCTAGTAGCCGGAGAAGAATTTGTTATGTTCAAATATTATTTGATGTTTATGTCTTGTGACATAACTAGCAATGAAAGTACAAACTCAAAACCATCATGGAAAACATAACAAAATATTAATTTTTTCCTTTTTATATAGAACTTCAACTTCATTATGCACAGAATGTCCATAGGATTATGTTTAGTATTTTAAAGGTTATGAATTTGTTTGTTTATTATACATTTCAAGGTCTGTTGAAAGAAGTAAAATATTTCCAGAATACAAAACTGATTTATATCAAGCCAGTTTGATCCTGCATTAGGCATTGAAATGTTGGTAGACTTCAGATAGCACAGACCTTAAATATCAGCTGCAGTGAACTGCAGACGTAAAACATGGACGTTGTAATTGAAAGTAGACACGAAGTGATGATAAAAAATAACCTATTGCCTGTTATTCTCTGTCAGTCTGTCAGCTGTAGAGGGCTGTGTAATAACATTTAATTTAAATCACCTTCTATAATTTAAGCTAAATTTTACTGTGAATGGTTGGTACAGTGGTAAAAATTAACAGATTGGAAGAGGACTATGTAAAATAAACAATAATGTAAAACTTCAGTGCATGTCTGTTCTTTCAGAAGTTGAAGTTTATAATTTATTCTGAATTGATGCTATTATTGAAGATGGCTGTGTTTTTGATATGTTGCATCATGTAGTTTGGTACATATTGGCCGAGGCTTACCGTCCTCATCATCAGGAGACTGTAAGCTCCTCTGAAAACGGTGGTCGTTGTCTATCAGACTATGCAGTGCAACATCCCAGGAGACAGCCATCTTCATAATCTTTACCATGAAAACATTAAATCTCACCATGTTATTATATGTTTGTGTTTACCGTCTAGTTGCATCGAAGATCAACGTAAATGCACCACTGACTGTTACAGACATTAAAGGATCTTTTTTTTAATACTGAACTTATCAGAGTCTTTATTCCAGAAATAATGTTTGGTGAAATTTAGAATCGGTCAGGCGCTTCTTTTGATGTGAGGTTTCGTTTAATAAAAATGGCCGCAGTTGCCACAAATAGCTATATTCAGTTTCAGAGAATACGTTCCATTTCTTTGTCTTTTTGGTTAGCAGCTGCCCAACTCTTTATCTGTCACATTTTACTAGCAGGTGAAAGAAAATGTTAAATTTTGGTCTTAATTACACTTCTTTTCCATGTATTTCACATATAGCTCATTCTACTCATTGCACATAGCATTTATGGCTCAGCTGATTTACATCAGGTAATTAAAGTTTGCATCATCACAACTTACTTCCCCAATGTTCACTTTGGCGTTATCCTGCCATCTGTGCCCCAGTGTCACGAGAGGTTTCTTTCCATCAGATATTCCTCTTTCTTGGATACTCCACCCTATTACTTTTTGTTCACAAACTGTATATAATAAGCATCTAAACAGGGAGTTATAAAATACAGTCCATGTTAAAGGAGATAAAATTATCAAATAACTGATTAAGTGGTACCTAATTTTCTGTAATTATAATATGAATTGTGAAATAAATTTCGAACTATTTCAGTATGGGCTGCAGCATGGAAACTTGTGTGTCCATGTAATACTTAACTATATATTGCTCTTTGTGCTGGTATGAAATCATAGTTATGAAAGTTTTATGGGGATCTTTGTAATGTGTTTCAGAAAATCTCACAGTGGCATGGCTGCCACACAAACTTTGAACATGGTTTGACAATAATGCCACTTTTGTTAATCCTCTCCTGGCCCGAACACTCCATATAAATTGTCACTCCTGACGCGTCTGTTCCAAAGCATTGCTTTATTATATAATATTTGGAGGCAGTATTTCTTTCACATATTAGCTCCAGTTTCTGAGTTATTTGCCTTGACATGAATTAATGTGAAGTAACTTACTACTTACTCCATGGAGCTGAGCCCTTCCTGAGAGGCCAACAGTCACTCAGCCATTCAAGAAGTTGCCCACCAAAATTCTATATGCATTTATCTTCTCTCCCATGCATGCTAAATGCTCTGCCCACCTCATACACCTTGACTTGGTCAGTCTCATTATATTTGTGATGAGCACAACTTATGAAAGTCCTCAATATGCAACTTTATCCATTCTGCTAGTAATTAATCCCTCTTAGGTCCAGATATTCTCCTCAAACGCCCTCAGTCTACGTTCCTCCCTTAGTGTCAGAGACCAAGTTTCATATCCATACAAAACTACAACAAATTAAGTTTTGTACATTTTAATCTTTACATTTTTAGACAGCAGATGGGAAGACAAAAGGTTCTGAACTGAATGCTAGCAAGTATTACCCAAATTCATTCTGCTTGTAATTTCCTCATGAATCAAATTTTCATTTGTTACTGTCACTCCCACATATCTGAACTTCGTGACATTTTCAAATGATCCTTTAGCTATCTTTATGTTACGATTTTTCCCCGCATTCTGGTGTTGAGACATTAGTTTTCTCTGAGTTTACTTCTAGACCAACCTCCTTACTAGCGTCAGTTAGAGCATCTTTGTTTTTTCTCTATGGTTTTAATGTTATCCCCCAGTAGATTTACTTCATCAGCATACACCAGAAGCTGATGGGACACATTCAGTTTCACCCCCACTTGGTTTTATTTGGCCTTTCCAATTGCATATTCTAAAGCAAAGTTGAAAAGGAATGGTGATAATACATCTCTCTGTTTTAGACCACATTGAATAGGAAATGTGTCAGACAAATGTTAACCTATATTGACTTTGCTATAGGTTTTGTTTTTTCCAAAATTTTACAAATGTAAAGTAATTATTTTTACAATATTTTATTTTCCGTCTATACACAAACTTAAAATAATGTTGTTAAAATTACTTAAAATTATAACATTCTCAGTAGATACTGCATCTTGTTACATTTTTTGTTATCGACGACATGTTTCAATGTGTATTACATCATCATCAGGTCGATCAATTTTAATATATTTTAAAAACTGTTGTACATCTTGCGTTGCGTATATTGATTAATTTGATTTGTTTAATTTTAAATTTTTGTTTGTAATACACATTGAAACATGTCGTCGATAACAAAAAAAAATAATGTAACAAGATGCAGTATCTACTGAGAATGTTATAATTTTAAGTAATTTTAACAACATTATTTTAAGTTTGTGTATAGACGGAAAATAAAATATTGTATCAATAAAACACAAACATGACGCAATTAAGATATTAATTATTTTTATAAAATAATATGATAAAATGTGGGATTACAGTCTGTCTGAGTAGGGTCATGAGATAGTTGTTATTTCTCTGTGAAAGTAAAAAATGATGGGTTCTCGTGAACATGTTAACGAACCTCTGAGTTCCGTAAAAGACTGACAATTTCTCGACTAGTTGAGAACGCCGTTAGTTCATTAAGAACTGTGCTGTGCTACAGCCTTCGGAGTTCAGAACACCCTTTTCCAGCCACCCACAGTACTGCCATGCATAGGCTTGGCCAACTAAGGGGTCTGCAAGCCATATAGAAACCTCAGGTCTTCTCCCCAATAGCCCTCCACCGCTCCAACTTTATCATCGAGGCATTTCCTCTGAATGCATTCTGACCTAAGTTTGAGCCTGTGTCACATATTGCTCCACAAACTTTGTCAGGTGGGCCTCTTCCCCTTGTCTTGGCTACTGGGCCTGGGAATCCATGTTCTTTTACCCTCTTTGTTGCAAAAATGTGAACTGAGGTCTTTGTTAGGACACATTCTTGCAACAGCGTGAACCAATGTCATTTCTGGAGTACACTGTTGCAATGTCTAAGGTCATTGCTGGATAATTATTGCAGCAGTAACCTTACGATAACATTGTTGCATTTGTGACTCGCTTGGTCTCCCTAATGGCGTCAGTGCTTGTGATGTACTGCGAAGAATGTCTTTGGAATTCAGTTTGCTCCAAAGAGTACTTTACCAATCTTGTTTTAATTTATTATTTGTGTAATGTTTCAGTTGAAACTGAAGTACGTGAAGGGAAGTATGGTCAGAATTTTTATTGTGTTTAATTCTGTTTGAAATTTGATATTTAGGCATTTTAAGTGTGACGTCTCTGCTGTTGCCCAGAATACCATCTGTCAGATGAAACCTGCATTGCCGGTTAAATGAGTAAGGTGGATTTGCGAGTTGGTTACAGAGAGAAGTTTGTTAAGCTCTTCCATGCTGCAGTCTGCATGAACTTCTGTTTGCATTGTGATTGTAAGATTGGCAAAGGACACGAGAGTTTGATGCTGAAGTTGCAACTTGTTCCATATTTGTTATAAAGTCACATGAGGAAGCAGTTTCTGTATTTCCTAACAGGATGAATGATCCGTCATTTTGGCAACTTGTTTTCCCTAAATACCAAGCCATGATGTAGTGGTTAGCAACCCTGCATCATGTTCAGGAGGTCACATTCAAATCTTGCATTGTCCCTCCCTTGTGAAACGCTGCTATCACAATGACCAGCTTTCTCTTTCTCACATGACGAGTGCTTTGCACTTGAACCCTTCATTGCGGTGGAACTCAGTGGCATGGGATTATTTTGTAGCACTTTTGACTGCTCAGTTTAGGCATTTAATGTATTGCTATCCATCCTTTGTAAGTAGATGGATATTTGCGTAGGTGGGTGCTGGGGTACAGTTGTGGGCACGCGGGCTCTGACATGGTGGTTCAGCCTGAGTGTACCGGTGTCTTACTGTAGTGTCACACGATTCTGTATTAGGAACAACTGGTTCTTTTGTTACATGTGACAGATGCAGAACTTCATGTGACTCCACAAAATAGGCAGGAATTAGAAAATTAATTTCCATGTGTCATATTCACCAGAATCTACGACAGCATTGTAAAATCTAAACAATGCCCTAAAATCGATAGTTGACAGTAGAGATAAAGTTGTGTCCCTGTGTCTAAATAGCTTCCTTTGAGTGGTTAACACTCCTGATTTATATTCGGGAGGTTCTGGGTTCAAATCTGAGGCCAAAGATTTGCTATCCTGACTGGGTTTTTTTGTGGTTTTTCTCAGTCCCTCCAGGCAAATGCCGGGATAGTACCTTAAATTAGGCCACGAACCTTCAACATCCATTCCAGTTCATTATTCATTGTTATCCTCTTTGGAAGCATCGGTGGTTCAGTGGTAGAATGTTAAACAAGGAAAGAAGATGACGTTCCAGGAATTAAAACGAGAAGCCGAGAATAGGGACAACTGGAGAGCTCTTTTTGGGCAGAGCAATGGACCTGTCGTAAGACAGAACACTTAATAATAATAATCCTCTTTGATGCTGTATAGTCTGAACTACTTAAAAAGTGCAGTTAAATAATCTGTAAACAATTAAAATAAGATACAGTTGCTTGTAGGTGAGTGGTATGTGGTTCCATCCTCGTACCCGCTAGCTGCCCGCTGTCTTGGTCATTCAGCCCATAACCAGTGACTCTTTTTTGCAGACATTTCTGACTTGTCCATTTGCCTCAGTATTGGCTTTGCTATTGTTGATTAATGCACCTTTATCATGCTTCATGCTACTCTGTTGCCGTTCAGAAATCTGAATTTATTCTCCTAAACATAAATTTTATGGCCTGCATTGCCTGATATACAAAGATCAGGCTTTAGTCATTTGAGAAATCATTGTTTTTCTGTCTCAGTATTACATAGACTATTCTTTATGCATTCCTAGGTAAGATGTTACAAGAGTTGTTTATTTCTTTCATCCACACTATTTAATAAATAATCTTCGTTTTAAAATAGTAGAATGCAGAGCATCTTATGCTTTGCACACTTTTAATTTATGCATTTCTGAAGATTGCTGTCTTCTGGGTCGTTGCGCCATGTAATCTGGTAGAAGTTTACCGACGTTTCAGAGGACCTTGCTGCCTCTGCCTCCATAATCAGGGCGATCAGGCTCATCGCCCTGATGATGGAGGCAGCAAATACCTCTGAAACGTCGTTAAACTTCTACCAGATTACATGGCGCAACGACCCAGAAGACGGCCGTCTTCAGACTCACTGCTGTGTAAACTTCAATCTTACCAAGCATTTCTGTTTACACCACAGAGGAGCAACATTCTCTTTTCTACGAAGAAAGTTCTGTGACAAGCCACTAGTTGGCAGAATTTACTAGAAAAGTGTTCTGATTATATTCATAACTTTTTAATTATGAACATCCAAAATTTACTACTGTAGTCTGTCACTCAAATGTACGAGTGGGACCTTTTCTTAACTCATAACTTATGATCTTCGGACTGATTGAGAGAAGAAACACTGTCTTATATTTGGGATAACTATGACATGTCTTGTTAAGTGTCTGTTCTTTTATAAGGAAGCGTTGCTGTGGTGCTTGATAGTAACTTTGTTGTACCGTTCTGTCTTCTCTGTCTCTACTAAGGCTATGCAACTCATGGACCAGGTTGGCACAGCAGTAAATATTTCTCTCATTACTTCTCTGAGCATGACACCCTCAGCATGCTGAAACCATGTTTGCGCTATTGTATGCTACATGTCCGCTCAAGCAGTATCTGCTTCTGATCATGAATTTAATGTTTTAGTTTGTCAAGGAAATGGGAAGTTGAATTAGTTATTAAATTCCATACATGTGTAAACCAGCTGGCGGGCAGGCCAACCAGACGGCAGCTGGATCGGCTGGACGACTGACTCACTGCCTGACCCACTGACTGACTGACTTACTAAGCAGCGTACAACAGGAAACATGCACTAGGCTCTCACTGTTGTTCCAGTAATGTCGTACTACATTTATTCACGTTTATATTTCAATTTTCAAGAAATCTTGCGTGTTGATGTTGGCACCATGTCAGGATCACATCTCTCATCTTGTTTCCTTACTGAGCAGGAGTGATCTTGATCTTGACTTCACAGAGCAGTCAACAATCCTTTTTTCTCTAACCTTTCAGAAAAATTACCTTCTGTTGAGACTTGCACTTAGAAATAGTTAACTTCTTACGTTAAGTTTATAGTAGTGTGTTTACTTAGTTCAGGTGGGCCATAATTGCTGAGAGTTAATGCAAGAAATTATGAGGTTATTGACTTGTGTTGTGCTGTCAGTTTATCAGTTGGCTCTCACAGTAGCCGCCACAGAATTAGATGTTTCATGGTTGCAATACCAGCAGCAGAGTCCAGACAACTCCAGTTGAGTTGTATGTTTTGCGGGACGTTTCACTTCATCATGATGTAACATTTTCATTCGTGATATCATTCATGAGGTATTTTTATCACTGCATTAATATAACCGTACTTATAATACATTTCTTGTAACGTTTGATTATTATTTTAATAGGTGGATAATTTTTCTCAGCATCTTGAATTATTGTACACTGCTACGAGTCTTCAGCTTAAATAATATTGCAAATGTATATAATCTGTGATTATCTACAAAGAAAACTTAAGTCCTTGCATTCAAAGGAGTAGAATATTTCAGAGCTAAAACAGAAATCAGTAACCAAATACGAGAACAATTGATTTGTTTTAACTACTTAGGATGTGATATTTCTTATGTTACAAATAAAGACCCAGAAATTAGGTTGACCAAATTCCTGCAGCTACTGGGCACAGTAAAAAGAACTACTAAAAAGAGTAAGGAAAGAAACACTTGTACAATTTTCTAAAACACTGGCTGTCCCCATTTTGCTGTACATTGCAGAAAATTTGACACTGACAGCCCCTCAAAGGAAAAGGATCGATGCTGCTGAAATGAAGTTATTAAGACCATTTGTAGGCTGTACATTAACAGACTTAAAACATGATGATCATACACGCTCTGAACTTGGAGTACAAAATATCATGGAAATATTAGATACTTATAGAATAAATTAGCATGACCACTTATTACGTAAGGAATCGTACCACACACCATTTCAGTTAAATTGTCACTGGTCAAAGGGAAGAAGAAATGTGGGATGGCCAAGGAAGAGGTGGAAAGATCAGTTTTAGGAGGATACTGGAGGCCTAATCCACGAAGTTATTGATGATGATACTGTGAGTTTACGGTTACATCGTACATTCTGGCGGTGAAATATACTTTTAGAGTCAGGTTCTCAAAAACCACATCCCTATAAGTATTTTAATTTGTCGTAAAATACTGTTTACTTTTTGTGTTGTGAATGCATGGTGGTTAATATAACAAATATTATGAACATTTGCAAAATGAATTACAGATTTAAATTCGTAGAATGACAATGTTGTAGCAGGACTATGCGCCCACCTTATATATGAGTGGAGTGCAGACAAATCACAACTTGCAGCGCTGGAAACGCAGAGCTCATAGCAAAGGAAGTTTGCACATCCTGTGGCCTTGAAACATCCAATTTTGTGATGGAAACTTTTGTAGAAGTGTTCTGTCTGCAGCTGTCAGCTTGCAAGAAGTCTATTGCTTACAGAAATGAGTAGATATGCTCAGTTCACCGGCATTGTGTTGGCGCGTACATCATATCTCGTTAAATCAGTACATTACAATCTGTTGTTTAGAACAGATTGGTGCAATGTGGTATTTTAATCAAAATATAATTTTTCAATCTGTCGGGAATAGGAACACCTTTCACACAGAATGAAATCTAAATGGACCTGATGTGGTGTCAACATGAACTTATTGTTCTTTGTAAGTGGAATGACGGAAGAAGTCCGATATGATCCTAGTATTGTGTGTTTGTAGATGTTCCAATTACTTTTGGTCAGAAACCTTGTGACTAATATTTTAATTCTCCAGCGTCTTTCAATTTTTTAATGAAACTGTCATCTTGGAGTCTTTGACCAATCTCCTCTCTCTCTTGTCTTGTAGGTCGCATTTGTACAGGCCTCAGATTGTATCGTGCACCTATTCTATGTAATCAAGCAAATTTCTTTTGGAATCACTTTCTACCATTTGAAAGTTGTATTTAATGACATGCTGTATTTCGTTCTGCTTATCCTACATGCCTTTGTAGCTGTTTGAAGCATGACAACAGCATATGTTTGGGCCTGAGATGACAGGAGACTGAGACAATGGAATTGTACTTGTTTTGTGTTAGTGTGGAAATAGGATTGTTTCGCTCCAAATTTATTGTTGATAATCGTCATACCTTTATTGTTCAATGCTGCATAATCACAGCAGCTTCTGCATCAGTTTCTGGTGGCAGAGTGCATGATGGGAAATATTGTGTTTTCTGTTTGTAATACTGGATCAGTAATGGGCAAAGCAGTAGTTCTTTTGCATGTGTTCTTGGCTCAGAGTGCAGAAAGTGAATACGTAATAGGGAGATCACATTTATACATGTTTCATCTCCAAAACTAATTGGTAGATTTCAACAAAGTTTAATATTGGTGGTGTACACTAAATGCCATGCAAGGAATTTAATTTTGATATCACATAACCTATACTTTATATGAAGCTTGTTAATATTCTTCAGAGCTGATCTACATACAGACATGACATAAAACATAGAGCTTATTAATATCTACATATTTATTTGAAAATTTTGTTTTGTAGTGAACACTTATCATAATACAAGTAAAATTAATTATGGAATTCTTGTCAAAGGATGAAGTTTGGAACAGTGTTTCTGTCTACAACAGAAGATTTGTATCTGTAGTAAATGTACATTATAGCCGTGCAGAAAGAATATATGATGTGGCGAAAGTATGTACTCCAGATGAAGTGCTGCTTCCCACACTTGTTCTGAACATGAACATGTTCAGTTATCCGACAAGGTTATGTGCCTACTTCGTGACATCATGTCCTAGCTTTATTACATGGTTTTAGTAATCATTCAACAGATAACACATGAGCCATGCCATTCACACGCCAAAGATCTGGTAAGAAGTTAAAAATGTTGTTCAGCAATAAAATAATCAATTGAATAAAAATTTTCTTGGATATTATCCATCGTCTAGTAAATATAAAACGTAAAATGACGTTTCGGAGATGGGACTCTATCTCCGTCTTCAGGTTCCTACACAGTTGGGCCCACTAGATAGAGCTAATCCCTATCTCCGGTCCGGAGATATTATCCATCGTCTAGTAATAAAACGTAAAACGACGTTTCGGAGATGGGGCTCTATCTCCGTCTTCAGGTTCCTACACAGTTGGGCCCACTAGATAGAGCTAATCCCTATCTCCGGTCCGGAACCTGAAGACGGAGATAGAGTCCCATCTCCGAAACGTCGTTTTACGTTTTATATTTACTAGACGATGGATAATATCCAAGAAAATTGTTATTCAATTGACTCTTCACCATCGTCAAGAAGTTTTAGATCAAATAAAATAATCATAGTAATGTCTTCAGTTACCTTGGATGTTAATTGTTGTAGGAAGGGAAAAGGGTTTAGGTTAGGTTGTTAATTGTTGTAGGAAGGGAAAAGGGAAAATTTGAAAGTCTATCAAACAGTGTTCATAAATGAGTAATATTTCTGAAAAATACAAGAATGAGATTGTATAAAGCCTTTATTATGCAGTAGTGAAACTTGGAGAGTTAAGCCCAAAGTTATATCCAGACTCGCAGCTTCTTAGATGAAACTTGCATGAGAGAGAACATAGAACGCACATGGTAAAGCGTTGAAAGGAACATAGTTTGTTGAATTGCATCACATAAAGCTTTTCTGCTGTTACCTCTCACAGTTATGACATTTAAAATGACATGAGTTTGAGAATCACCGTTCATTTGAGAACGTGTGCACATTGAATATTTATTTGAAATATTTGCGTGTCAGTGTCTTTCTGACTTTGTTAATGCGGCCTAATATTTATTATATGATGTCAGATTTTGATATAAGTTCTGTGGTGGGACCCCATATAGATAATTTGTTCCTTGCATTATATCTACCTGTAGATGGCTCTAGTTTGTTAGTGCTAGAGCATGATTCAGTAGGAATGATGTGAGATGCAAGTGATGGCACATCCCATTCCTGTTCTTATAGAATATTGATAACTTAAAGTAGTATGTGAAATAATGCTCACTCGCATCAGTAGCATAGTGCATCATGATGGCATGTTACTACTCATTGCCAACTGTTCAGAGGTGGTACACTGTGATGTCTCCCCTGACAGGCTCTGAGCAGCATGTCGGTACCAGTGTCAGGTTCAGCCCCCCAGCCCATGCAGGTGGAGACAATAACGGGGGTGGTACGACGAGACAGTCTCATGTCACCGGTATCCATGCAATATCGTGGCACAGTATACCATTCGCCGTCTGCTGTGACCAGCCGGCGTGAGTCCGTGGCTTCACAGCAGGTACGGTTCTTTCCTGCAGTTTACGCACTTCAGAGTTACTTGTCAGGAATCTTAACTCTGGCATTCAGCATTGCTAATTTCAAAGCTTGCTGAAGATGACTGTCCTTTGTGATGTTGCTCCATGTAGCCTGATAGATATTGAGTGATGTTTTGGAAGTTTACTGCCTCCATAATCACGGTTATGAATCATGGAAAGGTTGTGACAGATACTGGACAAGGCAAAGCCATGGCTGAACCATTGGGAGAGGGAAGAATTGGAGTGAGGGTAGGCAGGGCAGGAGAACTAATGATAAGCGAAGGGCCGTCTGCAGAGCTCTATCGAAGAAGTAATAAGTGAGATACAACATTTGAAGTAAAGATCGGAAAACCAGAATAAGGAAAATTTAATAAAATGTAAGTAAAATAGAAATAGCAATGAATTAAAAATAATGAAGGCCAGGAATACAAGGGGAGGGAAGTAATAACCCTTGATCTAGAAGTCAGGTTATGTGGAAATGCAATATTGTTAAATCCTCCAATGTTCAAGTATTTAATAATGATGGTGGTGGTGGTGTCCCGATTATGTTATTTAGTAATTGTATTATTCTTTCAATAAGTACAAACACTACAACCATATGTCAGTAATGATCCACAGGAAAACGCATTTTGAAAATCTTGTCTGACATTTTTTGATTACTTGAAATGGAACTCCCATCCATTGCCACGATCTTTTCAGTGACATGGTTACAGAAATAAGGCTTTTTGAAGTCTGCAACTAAGGCTCTCTCTGTTGACAACAGAGAGATGACATAGTCTTTCCCATCCTGAGTAGAGCAAAGGGTTCTTTTTTGAAGGCCGAGGAGCCTTGTTCAGCTGAAGCCATTCTACCTCGATCATGGATATTAAAGTAGTTAGTTATGAGTTTGTTAAAAAGTGATTGCTGTGCTGTTGCTATGAAACCATTATAGCATATCATAACAAGATCTTCCTTTGAAGTCTTCTGAGCCATGAAGGACAGTTCTGGTTTTTAGCAATGCACAGTCGAAGAAACCATCATAAACTTTGGCTAGTGTTCATGTAAGCTGTTCAGGATGGGTAGTCTTGAACTTGTGTAAGTCAAATTTCTTGCAGTGTGAAAAGATGAGAAATTCATATTTTCATTTCTTGAGAAACAAGCTGACATAATTGATTAGGTTGTCACTAATTTGTAGAAAATTATGTACTTTTTATCTACATAATTTACTATGTTGGATTTCGCCCCTCTTTGTTTCCTTGGGTTGCTTCAGATATTTTGTGACTCCAGCGGAAGTGGAAACTCTGTGCCACGTTAATTTTGTACGTAACTTTGAAATTATTTTCTTTCAGTGGCACGAAATCTGTGTTCAGACCTTTTGTTTGCAATATGTGAAAGAAAATATCAGAAATCAATGGAAAAGTGTTCGATTAGAAAAATTGACATTTCTTGTGTCCAGTCAGCGCCTTTTTTGTCATTTATTTTCCTCATTGTATTGCGTCAGCTTCAGACAGACTCATTGTGCACTGACATCAAAGTACAAAAAATTTATGTTTGAAAGCAACCAGACTAGTGTACTGTCATCACAGTAATATCACATAAAGGAAAGATACTCGTGCTGTATGCAACACACCATCCAGCTTGGTTGAGGTATAATGTAATTACGACCACACCATCTGGCAAGGTTAAAGAAGTGATACTCTTTCTCACTGCAACCTGGAACCTGTATTCAAGCAGTGAAACTTCTGCTCCCTTGGCACATATGAAGGTTATCAAATGCTGTGTTAGGTGAGCTACATAATTTATACAGCTGAGGCCGAACAAAGAAATGAAAGCATTTCTTTTGTGCTCCTCAAGTTCCAATAACCTGGCAGCACACCAGTAGCCAGATCACAGCATTTGCCACTGCTGATAAGGGATGACATACTCATTGCCATGACATCCTCAAAATCCAGTCAAAGCTTTTGTTGATAGCAAGTTTGCTGAATGTATGTAAGAGGTCCCCTTTTCATGTATGCCAGGGATCCTGAGGCTGTTAATTTTTTTCTCTGGACAATATTTTAAAACAAATTGCAAGTTTTAGTTCTGAATACTGTACTACTGTTTGATGCTACGTAACTGACACCATTGAAGCAGCATTATTACATAAACAAACCTAAGGAATTTTAATGCAAAACTTAATTTCTTTATTTTAATTTTTGTATTATCTTTCCTTATTCTTCTCATCATTCCATGTTGCTGCTTTCAAACAGTTTTCTGCAACCACACGCTGTGACTGCGTGTCAAATCATGTGTGATTGATATAATTGTCTGTCATGCTTCTTCTGAGAAACTAGTGAAATGGTAAGCTTAATAGTGTAACCTCATTGTTTTCAGAGTGATTAATTGAAGGCAGCTGTATGCGTGTATCCTGATTTGCCTCTTTTGATGCCGTCACGCCACGGACCATCTCCTTGTCTTCTATAAATGTAGACCGAGAAGTCAGGTTAGGTTTTCTGTTACAGCTGGAGCAGTCCGTAGCACTACACCCGCATCCCACAGGTGCCGCTGCAATGGGCTTCAACCCTTTCATCTATGGCAATGACGTGGACTCTGTAGATGTTGCCACCAGAGTCGCAATGGTGAGTGCAGTGCCACTGCTAGCGGGAAGGACAGACAGAGTTTTGTGTCTGCTGTTGACATTGCGTTCTCCTGCTCAAACCACAGGACAGATTCTGATGATGTGTGATAACAGGACTTTTCAGGCAAATTTCATTTGGGTTTGTGTCCTTTCAGCATAATTCTTGCTTTGAGTGAAGTTTATTTTGAATATTATATGTGTTCTAAAAATATTAGGCTGTCATAACATAGCCTTCCCAGGCTAATTCCAGGATAATACCTAAAGTTAGGGCACAACTGCTTCCTTCCATATCTTCATATCTTTTTAAATTCATTATTTATGAATAATCCTATTATATCATGCTGTATAGTCTGAGCTGCTGACATTAAATGAATAATAAATAAATAAATAAAACAAAAACAAATGGATGCTGAGGCTAAGAATGCAAGGAACTTTACTTCCAAGTGTACAACCCAAAAGGAAAATGCTCTATTATCCAACAATACAGTACATCTTCAGATTGGCGGTGAAAGTAGAGAAGTTTGACTGCTAAGGTTATCGTCTTTCACATGCTATATTTATGTGAGTAAAGTAAAATAATCAAACAGAAGTGCCCCCAAGAAGTTCAGGGATTCATAAGTGATAGAGTACCCCTAAAAATAATCCCAAAGTTGTTCAGATACTAATTGTAACTTTAACTTCATTGTTGAATATCCTTACAGATGCACCCAATGTTGTAACAAGGTAATTGTGACATTTTTTTTGTTTTTTTTGTTTTGACTTCAGGTTCGCTTTTTCAACTCACAGAATCTGTTGGCAAACTTCACAGAACACACACGCACGCTTCGCCTCTACCCTCGCCCTGTGGTTGCGTTTCAGATCAACAGCTTCCTGCGATCTCGCCCTCGCACTTCTCACTTCCTTAACAGATTTGCTCGAACTCAGGTAAGGTAATGGCTGTCTGCACACCATGCTGCTCCTATAATTTGAATGCAACCTCTTTGCAGCAGTGCTCTTTCTCAGACCCAACTGAATAGGTGTCCCTATCCCCAATTTTTAACCTGAGGAAGGATGCAGATCCAGCTTCCAAAATGTAGTGTTCTTTTTAAGAACAGATGATGAACATAGTTCAAGAATTGAGTAATCACAATTTTTTTTTTTCATTATTGTTAGAATCTGTGAATAGCTAAGATGTGAAGTTAAAGAACAGGTATTCCGTACTTTATAGTCACATTTATCAAAATTGTTCATGTACAAAACATGTGTATTGGTGTGAGTATGTTTTTGGGATCTGCTCGTTACCCCTTAGGCCGGTCAGTTTCCTAATCATTGTCAGTCAACTGTGTATAGTTATTCAGCATCTAAAATTTCAATAACGCTAATTGGAAACAAGTATTAAAATAAATATAAATCTTTCCGTTCATGAGATATACAATGTTTCCTTTCTTCTGTTTTTTATTTGCGTGTTGGTAGTTTAACAGTCCAGTCAATAGCTCAGTTTATTTGTTATTGACATTTAATATAAAATTCTCTAAAGATCTGTGTCAGTAACATTTACTTGGCTTGAGACATCAGCCATATTGATGTATGCTGACCTTGAACGATATGTCGGAGAGAAACCAAGATTAAAACTCTTTAATTTTTTTTAATAGAAACAGTTGATACTTTAGCACTTTGTTAATATATGAAGGAAATATTAAGAATTTTTGAGCCATCTTAACTTCATATGGAGGCCCTATGCTTCACCTAGGAGCGAAAGGAATATGACTGCGTGAATCGCTGCTTTACGGGAATGCTGGCTTTGTCTTTGTGGGTGTATGGAATTGTGGCCTGAGGGGTTAAGTCTCAGCTGTGTTTCCAGCTATCATGGGTCAGAATTTTACTGGAAAGATGACTGTCTTCTGGGTTGTCGTACCATCTAGTGTGGTAGAACTGTACCGACATTTCGGATGCAGCAAGTTGCTCCGTAACGTCGGTAAACTTGTACCATACTATGCAGTGTGACAACCCAGAAGACAGCCATCTTCTTCATGCTTGCTGCCATAGGAACGTGAAATCTTACAAGGTTTTTATTAGTTTCTCTAGCAAATATCAGGACTATCCAACAGGCAACTACTGTCTCCTTTCAAGTCCTTCCCCACTCACCATTCATGATAATTATTCCATCTTATTGCGTACTTAAAACCCTCTGCAGGTGAAACATCATGAGCGAGTAATAGAAGAATAATATAATTGCTTGAAAGGGAGGGTTTCGCTAGTAGTAGCCCCAGCGAAAAGCCAGCATTATTTACACCTTGTAATTAATGTTCCTTGTGTGTGCACAGGCTGTAGAATTCCTTGCTGAGTGGTCTCTGACACCAAGCAACGTGGCCTTCCTACGAGTGCACACGGGAGTGTTTGACCCTACTCTGATTGGGGACAAGTCCAAGTGGTACGCACACACATTGGAGCCAATCCACTTCGTTGTATGGGATCAGTCAAGCTCTCTGAATGGGGCG
>NW_019060190.1:184269-208176 GCF_000696155.1 Zootermopsis nevadensis
AACTCATGGGCTGGACCTTGGAGCAGGAGGCACAGCCATGATGTCTCAGGCTTCCAGTCCGTATGGGAGCCGTGAGAACCTGAAGTCTCCTATCAGCCCACATGATGGCTCGCCCCTCCCTCACCTTGATTTCTATCAGCAGGATTCTGCCTCACGGAAGTCTTCTCAAGCCGGCATCTATGGTGGGTGTTCTGTCTAATGGGCTTTCGTTATTTTGTGCAAGTCCATTTTTAGTCCTTTCTCTGTAGCCACAATAAAGCCACCCCCATTGGTTTTCTACATTCTGCTGCTCTCTGTTTGACCATTTTCAGTTAGCTCCATTTAAGACCGGCCTCATTGTTTGTCCTCTTTCTGTAACATTCCCATCATCTACTTTCTATGACCCTTTAATAAGCTAGTTTGGTTTCATTTTAGTATTTTTTTATTATTTTTAAAGCAGAACCAACATTCATCCACTTTCTGTGGTTCTGTAAGAAGCTAGTTCCATTTTTAATTTAGTTTATGTGAGCTTCTTATAAAGTTTGCCCGGTTGGTTTGACCACTTTCTGCGACTTGTATAAAATTAGAGTAATTTTGATTCTGTTTTCTGGAGATTAGTTGTGAATATATTGAATAATGTGGTTAGAAAGCCATTTCCAGTATCTGTCAATATTCTCCAGCCTATAAAGCTAGTTCCATTTTTAGTTTGTTTTGTGTTTGCTCTGACCTGACTTTGTTCAACTTTCTGCAGTGCCCTGTAAACCTAGTCCCATTTTTTATCCATTTCCCATGAATTCCATATAAAGCCAGTCCACTTCCTGTGGCATACTGCATACAGCAAGCCAATCAATTTTTATCCTATTTTCTATGGTTTCTGTACATCGCATGCATCATTAGATGTATTCATTCTCATGCTCCTTGCAGATTCACCCCCATCAGTGAGGCTGGTTCATGATCCACTCCAAGGACCTGGGGCAGAGGAAGGGCCAGACAATCAGTCTGCAGCTGATATGCTGCGTGACCTCCTCAACCAGAAGAGGCACATGCTGCTTTCAAAACTCACATCTGTCGAGTCTGAGGTAACGTCAAGTCTGTTCTGTTTTGTTTAGCAGCCATTCCCAAACCACAGCAGATAGGCGTGAAACCAAATTTGAGCAAGTGAAAAGTCTACCTCATAGGATGATGTTTTCCTGAAGTAGAGGAATGTGTGGCCAGCGTTTGGGTGGAGTGAAGAAGAATCACGTAGTTTCAAATTATGTTCGCCAGACCCTGCTTCTTTCGTGTGCGATTTTTCCATTTGATTGGCCACAGTTTATGTTCTCTACACATGTCAGTTGTTCCAGTCCTCTCTTTCCTTCGTACCTTCACATTATAAATGTTCTGGTCCATCACTTCCAGCTGCTGTCCTTTGAGTCACATGTTTTGTGCATATATTTATCACAGAAACATTTTATTTTCCTCCCTTCGCAGAATATTTTCTTTTATCCGATCGCTCCCTGTAGCGTTATTCGTGATATTTACACAAGGACAGAGCATTGCTCCGTAGCGGATGTAATTTCTGTTGGCATAGCCAAAGTTCTGGCTTTAAGGTGGTAACATTATCAGAGCAGTCATGAATGTCAGTCACAGGTGAAGCGTTCTGATTAAATTAAGTTTGAGTGTAATGGTGAGACGTAATGTTTTGGTTGAAAGTGTGTTGCAGTTACAGAGAAGTTATGTGAGTCTGGGAATGGCTGTAGTTCCACTGTGTGTTGCAGTTACAGAGAAGTTGTGTGAGTCTGGGAATGGCTGTAGTTCCAGTTTGTGTTGGCTTTTGTTGTTGCTTTGTGTGTTTGTGTGCATGACACTATAAGATGAGGTTTGTTAATTTTATTCTCATTAAAGACTTCAGAGTTGCTGGGTAAGGAAACGCAGTTGAATGACTTGTTGGAAAATAGACGTCTGGAAACTGTGGTGTATGTCAGAAGTCACATAGACAGAGTATTTTATCAATATGAGAATATTTCCGAAGCAGTGGTTGTTAGAGTTTAGACAGTTAAATTGTAATAATCACACCTACATGATTTGGAAATTTCTGTTTTTCATCTTCAGGGTTTCCATTGCGGTGATGAAGCTATTAAACGTTACATGTTACATTAGTGTAAATGTTCTTTTGATACACCGACAAATTATTCTTGGCATTGGATATCAAAATACACCATGACAAATCTGTTTTGGTCTCTGTTAGTGTCACCTTACAGTGCATCACATTTGGTTAATGTGTACAAAATAATCTTGTGTGTTATGAAACAATAACATTACCTCCCTCAAGAACCTCCCTGTATATCTGAAATAATTGTACTTACAAATTAAAATGAATCCTATTTAGATATTGTAACAGTTTGAAACCCTTAGGAATGTTGATGCTATAAAATGTTAAATGAATTCTTCTTGGGCTGCGAGCCATGTCAGGTGGTTGAATGGAGAAAACACCAGCATTTCGACAACCGTCTTTGCCCTCATCCTCAGGGTACTCAGTACGAGGACAAAGATGGTTTTCAAAACATTGTCGTTTTCTCCATTCAATCACCTGTCACGGCTGGTGGCCTTAGAAGAATTCATTATACTTAGTCACTGTGAAAGCTCCATATCATACAACTATAAAATGTTTATTGTAATTCTTAAAAATGGTTGTCAGTTAGTTTACTGTGCTGTTATCCATCATGTCACTTTCCTCTCGCTCCTGTATTTTTTAGTATTGTGCCTTCCTGTTGAAATTTTAGATAACTTTTTTAGTGGCTGGATTAAGTAGTGTGTTTAAATCTGTGGGCCTTGTGCCGCTTAGTCACCGGGACTGTGGGTTCAAATCCCACTCAAGCCTTGGATGTTTGTCGACGTTTTTCTGTGTTGTGCTGTCCTGTCTACAGGTAGAGGCCTTGCGACGGGCCGATCCCTCGTCCAAGGAGTCCTACAAAATGTCTATAGATCGAGCCAACGAAAAAGTTGGGACCCACACATGCTCAAGGCACTGTTAAAATGGGTCACCTAAGTATCCTAAGTATTTAAATCTGTTTTCTGTTTGTTTAATGCGTTCAGATGTATATATTTGTAAACATGTAATTTCTCCAGACTCCATATTCATCCCCCTATGCAATTTTTTAACAGGTTCATTATGTCGTTTATTAATTTCATATTTGTGTTTATAATACAAAGTACATTTAGAATATCATGATTTGTCTCAGTCACATGTATCTTCTTTAAATCTGGTACTAAATTCTGTACATGGGATACAGTGTTACATTTGTATGGTACATTGTGACATGTATTTATATGTACATTTTTAACAGATTGCCGTCTATTATAATTATTAGAATCTTTCTATTAATTATACCATTTTAAAAATTAGTGGTAACTATACATACCACCTACTTACAATTCAGTAACTCTGCATTCTACATGCAGTTTATTTATGGAATTCATATGATTCTAAAAATAAACAGTGATAGTTACCTTAAATATTGTTAGCAATGAAGATGCTTTGTTTTTTCTCTGTGGTAAGAACTGGATATTTATATGTTGTTTACATGAGCTTTCACTTCAAAGGGTTAACTGACATGGTTTGATTGAGTTCTTTACATGTTAATGTCTGATTTGTGTTCCTGTGTAGTTTTGCGCTCCATATATGCGCAATTCTCCTTTGGTCTGCAAGCGTAGTGCATTTTTATAAGTTTTCTGTTAATTGGTTCCTTTTCTCTTGTCATTAGTTGTCTGTTGTGATTAGCCTCTTTGCCCTTCATATTTATGTTATTCTTGTTTTCCTGTGGTGTGTAGTGTCTGATTTGTGTGTTATTGAAGGACATGTAATTCTACTCGAGATTTCTTGCATTACCGTCTGCTCCTTACTTCAGCAACTGTGCATTCCCTTTTATTCTGACCACTCTGTAAGTATTCCATTGCTGTTTTGTTCTTTTGTTGTTCTGTGAGTTTATGTAAATGTAAAATTTGCCCATTGTCTGGTCTGTTATCCCATGAGTATGTTCATCATTTAATATATGAGAGCATAATTTGAATCATCTCTGTTATTTTGATTTCTTTCTTTGTTTTCTGTGTCATATGCTAAGAGAATGCGCAGTTGAACCTGTGTGTGAGTTTTGTCAATCCAAACACGCGAGTCTATTGATTCCTGTTGTTTCATGATTAATACTTTGGGGTGTTGATTGTAGATTCTTTTTAATTGTGTTGTTTGCATATAATGCTGCCTTAAATATTTTTAAAACGTTTAGTAATAGTTCTTACATAACTTATATAAATGTAACGCCTCTCATTTTGCTACTAGGTATTTCATTAGCTTTTTATTTATAATTTAATTGCATAATCTCATGAAATTGCTTTCTTTATGCCCATAATTTCCTGCTATGTTTATGATTGTTATTTTTTATTTTAATTACTTAAAAAATAGCCAATTTTTCAATGGCAGGACATGTAGTGCACATGTGGGAGACGAGAGAAATTTGTACAAAATTTTAGTTGGGAAGCCTGAAGGGAAGAGATCACTTGGAAGAACTAAGCATAGATGAGAAGATAATATTAAGGCGGATCTTAGGATTTCAGTGTGTGGATTGGTTTCTTCTTGTTAAGGACATGGATTTGTGGTGGGCTCTTGTGAACATGGTAATGAACATTCTGGTTCCATAAAATGCTGAGAATTTCTAATATCAAGATATCCAGCTCTGTTTTGAGCTGTGGTTCTGCTTTTGAGGTACGTCCGTAAAATCATGTATCCAGAACCTTTGCTACTGCTCATTCAAAGAGGGTGAGGCTAGAAATGGAAATATTCTCATGATGATATATCACTTTGTAAGTGTTCTGCTGTTGCCAGATGCCATTTAATTTGTGAGTGCACAGTGATCCTCTGTGGTTCTTGTTCAGTTAGAGTCAGGGGCGTAGTGTTTATGTTAACCATGTTAGCCTGGCTAATGCTTTGAAAACTAAAAAAAAGTCTTAACTGTCATGGTTTGGTGGTAATCCGTACACTTCAACACAGCAGGACCTTTCAGATAAAATTTATCTTTATCCATGAAAAATAGAAATTTCATTCACAACAAGCAAGGCACTGATGACTGAAAGAACTAGAAATCATTTTAATGTGAAATTTGCCCAGATAATTTTCATTGTGGTGTTGCACTACGAAATGAAGCAGTGGTATCACATAGGCCCACAGCATTTTCTCGTAAAATGTAGACGAGTCCTGCAAATCTCAGGACTACTTTGAAAGACTTTTAAATGCTGGGAAAACAGCGCTTCGCCTTTACGAGAATAGCAACAATTTGAGACACAGCTCAAGAGGTCAATTATGCAGTGGGAAAATTGATAGCTGAAACAGTGAAACCTCATACAGTGTCTGACGTTCTGATCCTACCAGCTGATAAAAGCAGTATTTGGGAGTGAAACTGAACATGAAGTTAGAAAGATCCCTCTTTTGGACAGTATCATTGGTAGGTGGATTCATGACATGTTAGCTGACACTGAAGAAAATGTCTGTACGATGGTGAAAAGGCATAATATTTGCAATCCAACTAAACTCGCCCAAATTCACAGCACAATCTGATTCAAAGGGCCACTGTAAAATAACAAATCAGTACTCAGATTTGGGTTTCAACAGATGAATAAATATGCCACCGACACTTCAAATTATCAGATATGAGACTGAAGACAATGTATTCCTTTAGCTTATGTATGACTAGATGCAAGGAACCGTACTATTAGCTTTCTGCTATGTGAATGTGGATGCTTAGGTTGGTATGATTCAGTCTGTATCTTTTAAAAAGTAGTGCAGACTTTGACTTTAGAAATCTTCCTGTCATCTACTGTGACACAGAGAACGCAGTGTACTGACATTAATATGGTTTTACAGTTCAGTTTGGAATTTCTCAGGATTTATCAATATGATAGTGAGCTGATGTATGTGAAAAGTTGTTGCAAGTGTGGTATCACTGTTTGAATTAATAATATTTGAGTGTAAAATGTTGTGGATTTTTGTTTATACTTCACAAATGGAACATGAAAAATATGAGAAATCTGTGTTTGAGTTTAACTGTGTGAAGAAGACTGGCAAAGTTAATCAGCACTCTGATGTGATCGTGTTTCGGTATGACAGCAATCAAAATTGGATTTTGAATACTTAATTGAAATAGAAAATGCACTTGGCACTATACAAGCGTATGTAGAAATAAGATAAATACTAAAGTTTGTCATTATGTTTAAGGAATCGTGGTGCATGCATTAATTAATTATTTTTTTTGCTATTCTTATACTAGGAAGTTCTCCAGACTTTCAGCAGGCAGTAATATTCTGGTGATGTTGCAACTGTTATCCCATTTGAGAATTTTGTCCTAATGTGTGTACATTCAGACAGTTCTGTTACAAATCATGACCACTATCACAGCAAAACGATGTTTACTGCGATGACTGCATTGATATCGGCTCCATGTCAGCTGGGACAGAACTTGACATTCTTTTCTTTCTTTTTCTTTTTTTTATTTATATTAAGTTTGTACATCATGGGGAAACATTTTGTGTTAATTTCTGTTATCTTGGCAACAGTGAAGGATGTGAGAAAACCACTGGATGTGATTGCCAGTCCCGGTTACAGTTTAGTTTTGAACCGTGAGAAATAGTCAAAAACTTTGATCTCAAAACATTTTTAAGGCAAGCTTTTATATTTTAATGTTTCGTGATTCAGTCCAGCCAGATTTTAGCCACCTCCAAAATTATTTTTTTAAAAATATTTGATTACATATTCAGGTATATGGAATATATTTTAGACCAACTTTGCAAGACTGAATGATCAAATGTTTTATGCTGTACTTTTTCCAATTACTTGGTTGTTATAAAATAGGCTTACTGCTGAAACATCTTGGAGTCCTCTTTGGTCAATAATAACAATTTGTGTCTCGCTGAAAGATTATGTGTCCTTGGGGTAGCATGTGAAAGTAGGTTTTGCAGTTCAAATCACATTTGAGGCAAAATATAAGTTTTAAAGTTTGGATATCCCATAACACTACTTAAATGTAAACCAGGCCCAGATATCTCCTAGTGACTTCCCTTATGCCACATTTCCATGTTGAAGGCTGACGTCTCAGTGTCTTCTTATTTGCCCCAGATTCGGAGAGGAACATTTGGTTGTGCTGCATCCTCCACTGTTTTTTATTTTGTTTCTTATAGGGTGGGACAGAGAGCACTTTGCACGGCTCGGCTGAGGGCGTCGCATCTTGCAATGCTTCAGATGCAGGCAGCATCATAACCAATCCTGTATTTGCGAGGCAAAGAGTGGCCGGGCACCAGGCCTCATTCCGCAGTACTGTGTCTGATAGCGAGATAGAACAAGGCAACGTAAGTGACTCACCTGAGTAACGAACTTGGAGATGCTTGCTATAGTCACGTGAAATTAATCCAGTTACTGATTTACAGTCGTGCCCCATACATCCAGTATTCTGAACAAATATCAGTCTTACGATATACATGTCAAAGTGTAGCACAAGAGCATTAATATCAGCATAAGTATGCTTCTGTTAAGTGACAATTAAAACTCCTGCTGCTGTCATTGGAAATGTACAAGATGACTCAAATCATCAGTAATCCAACTGTGTGCTAATTCCATGGTACAATATTTTCCTTGAGCAGTTAGTACTTATTTGTCTAGTCCACAAGCTCTTTGCTGCGAGCCCAACTATGATCACAAAAGCCCATTACAGGATCCTATTGAGCACAGCTTCAGTCTAGTTCATATTTGTATTAGAATAATTTGGGATGGAATATTTGCAGATGATTTGTAAGTTCAGGCATGTACCAGAGCTCGCATTTTATTGTGTTGAGGTGGAGGGTGAGTGTTGTCATCTGTTATGAGTACATGAAGCGCCACAGAGGGTAGTAATTTATGTGGGTGCCTGTGGCCATCCATGCTTTTCACTGTAATAATTAATAATGACATGAATTACGTATTACCTCGATTCTAGTCCCTCATTGCAGTCAAACCATTTATGTTCACTGGCCTGATTTCCACTGTTAGTCTACGGTGAGCCGTGGTTGCATTGTCGACGATGCAACCACGGACATAAAGCTAAGTACTCAATTTAGATAATACTCTTGTGCAATCAACGTCCGTGCGGTGTTACTTAAAGTATGACCTTTTATGCTTTATAACAAACCGTCGTTTTATGAATTGTATGATTTAATATGAATTAATTTGTTTGCCACTGATGATGACTTCTTGAGGTCGAAACATGTCTGGCACTAAGGGTCTTTTCCAGCGTAAACAATTTTGTTTGTATGCATGATTTTATATATGTTATCAGGTGGTATAAACAACTGGAAATAATCTAATGTTATGGGTTTATGGGTCATATCACCTGCTAATATGTCTGCATAAAATTTTGTCACAGAATTTGTGTACAGCGGGAAGGAATGTGCTATTACTCCATTTGTGCAAAGTACCATTGTTTTATATAGTTTTATGTGTACTTTGTTGTGTTATTTGTGCATCACTACTTGCATTTCAACTATTACTCTCTGTAGGAATAATGTCCGCATCTTTCTTAACCATGAAATTTGTTGATTCTGCAGTTGGCAGTAAGTTCAAAATTTGGTGATCTGTAACTGTGTGAGATCTGAAGATTGCTGTGCCATGTAGTCTGGTAGATGTCCACATGTGGATATCTATCAGACTACACCACACAACGTCCCAGAAGACGGCAATCTTCAGACTCACCGCTGTGAAAACATTGAATCTTACATGTACGAGATCTGCTTATGGATAACACTTTTACTGTCCCAGTTATGACCATGAGGTCAGTCAGTGTACGGTATAGGGTGTTCTGTCACTAGTACAGCAGTTTTTAAATTCTTCTGCAGGTGGCAGAGACTGATTTGAAATTCATCATGGGAGATGTATATATCCAGCAAGGTCGAATTTGTTTAAAAAGGTATTTCTGGAGATACATGTTCTGAAGTTTGCACCCATGGTGATTTGTGGCATAACCAGAACATCCTCTTTTAGGGGTCCATAACATTATGGGCCCAGCAATGTAAGTGCTTGAACTGGGTACAGGTCCATTGTGTTGTATTCATCAAAAGGAATTTATAACCAGACTGATAGCCAATCAAAATTTTAGGTTAGTAACAAGTTTCGTCTCCTGGCTGTGTCTGAATTCTTCCCAAAGGGCACAGTTACCTCAGATGTTGAAGCGCGTACAGAGACCAGCAAGGTGAAGACTTGGGCACTGGGGTCATGGCACCTTGCATGGTTTTCAGAGGCTGTGGTGGACCAGACCATCGTGTAGTGGAAAAATCTTGCGTTTTGGTTGGTGGGTGTGGCTGCCTGACAGTCATTGAGCTGCTTTACGCACAGTTACGTTGTAGCAACTTGATCGATTATCCCAACACAAAGGATGTGTCACGTTGCTTATCAGGCATTGAATTGAACCTCCTTATCCTATCATTCTGTCATAGTAACCATTTTTTCTTAATTACTTATAATACCAGTATTTAAACATCAGGTTAGTGCTTGGAGTATGAATGTACCTGTACATTTTCTAATCTGTTTGCACTGTAGAGTGCACATGTTCGGCTAATCTATGCTTTGCTGATGACTGCAAGCTTCATACATCTATTTGGGACTGATTACGCCAAGTTCTTAGTGTTTTTCTCTGTTTATATCTTTCTCTCTTTGTGAAATTACCAAAAATTGTGTTTAGGCCCTTTAAATGTCACTCCTCACAGGGCTAACAAATATTTGCCTTTGTCCTTTTATATTCCTGATATTTATAGGTTATGTTTGTTTTGATTTTTGTCAAGCTGTCAAGTCATGTGAACCTTTGGGTTGCATAAATGTTGCAGAATGTTTTGTCTGTCTCGGTGGCTGTTAGCTTCTTGAGAAGGGTCTTGCTGTATGGACTTATTTAGTTAATTTGTCATGATTTACATATGGGCTACTAAAAGCATGGAAGGGGTTTGGACTCTGGGTTTCCGTGACTGTACTGCCATGACTTGGTGTTAACTTTTGTTGAGACAGAATGAATAAGAGGATGGTGAGCATGTTATGACCCTTTCTCCTCCACAGTCAAGAACTCGGAAGTCCTGGCAAATGAAGTCTTACATGAATAACTGTGGAGGAATTTCTCAGTTCTATTTTGGGAAAAAAAATTGTTTTCTGAATCTGGAATAAATTATTTATTATTAGTTTATTTAACGACGCTTCTTCACTAGTTCAGACTATGCAGTGTTTAATGAGAGTAATGAATTAGAAAGGATGTGGAAGGCCTAATTTAAGATAATATCCTGGCATTTGCCTGGAGGGACTGAGGAAAACCATGAAAAACCTAAGTCAGGAAAGCTGGTTTCCAGGCTGAGATTTGAACCTGGGACCTCCCGAATACAAAGCAGGAGTGCTAATCACTCGACCACGACGTTCACTAATCTGGAGTGAAAGTCAGATGTGCCTAACATGAGTGTAACTTAGGTTAACGTGTTGAACAGAAGCGAACAAGCTGAAAACACATATGCGCTACAGCAGATTATACATGTGGGCAATGAGTTGACGTTGAAAAGGTGAAATGCTACTCATGTTAAACACAATCAATTTATTGTCAAATAATGGGTGAGACATCGAGTGCTCGTTTCAAGTATTTGTGTGGTTTTGTCATGCTGTAAGCCGGATGGTGTGTCGTTGCTCTCTGTTCACATTTGCAGATCGTTTATGCTTTGTTTTGTTCAGTTCCCCCGCCAGTCAAAGCAGCAGACACCTAGTGTGTGGTCCAGCAAATCATCTCTCAGCACTGGCTTCCGTTACCATGGTGGCAGCATGATCAACACGGCCACCACACCAAGTCCTGACACTGGCCGGACTTATCTGTTTGAAGGTGTGTTTGTTTCATTAACACTCAGTTTTATTTTCCTCAGTTATTAAAATGTATGGACCTGGATGGTAAGGAACATTAAAATATAATATTTTGTTTTTTGATTGTCCAGTTATGTTATGACAATTTGTCATTTACAGAGGTTATGTTATATTAAATGAAATATGATAAAAAAGACGGTTGAATTGGTCATGGTCTGTGTTACGGAGCTGTCCCTGAGGAAAACTTTGAAAGCGTCAGTCGATATAACCAGCTTCCAACCAGTATTTTAATTGGAAACTTCCTATTAGCCAGGCTGAAATGAGGTTTTGAATAAGGCACCTCCCAGTAGCCAGTTTTCAATCAGAATTTGAATCAGGTTCCTTTGAAATGAGAATAAGGTGTATTAGAACTGTGTAATGTGCCCTGTATCTGTAGTGTAATGCTCCAGAACTGTTATTGACAGAATTGTGTGACAAAGTATTTAAGTATACATAACAACTGTTCATTCAGTAACAGCATTCTGATTGGCTGTCAGCAATTTGTGGTGTGTATAGGAGACATTCTTTCATGGCATCACCAAAAACGTCTTTGCTCTGGTGATTTGTATTTGCTCTGAGAGTTGTAGTGTGTACTTTTAAGTGCTGCATGGAAGCCCTAGAGCCTGTGTTAGGACAGCATTCGTATTGTTTAGGGTCAGACACTTATATTTAATTTGTGTATGACCCGTAAGAAAATAGTGTGAACTAGAGGATAAATTAGAAAAGCTAACCAATTTCCTCAGCCATGACTTCGAAACGCTGTATAATACTTACAACCTAAATATAGAGGGTGAACGTTAATTGGTGTTGATACCGTATGTATGTGAAATGCGTGAAAAGAGAGTTTGTTCTCAGAGGAAGTTATTGTGCGTAAGTTTAAGACCAGAAGGTTTAAATTTCAAACTGTTGTGACAGGTCTGATAGGGAAGGACCGTTCAACCGTGTGGGACCAGATGCAGTTTTGGGAAGACGCATTCTTGGACGCGGTATCGCAGGAGCGAGATATGGTCGGTATGGATCAGGGACCCGGCGAGATGATGGAGAGGTTTGTGTCATTGTGCATTTCTCACAGAAAATACCAGAAATTTCATTGGAGCTTTTAAAGAATAGTGGAATGAAGTGTGCTCCATGCCCCATATACATGAAACAACAACTGCTGAAAATCAATATTGAATTCATTTGCCATTCATTATATGCTAACTTTGTTCAGTTTGATTTCTATGAAAGTAGACTGTCAGACGTAACAATAATACATACTTGCACTATTTTGTTCTTGTAGCATATATGAGTGTGTATAGGTCAGGCTCATTACAAATAATAGGAAGGAATTAGGGTGTGTAACTTACATGTAGCAGGAGTGCAGGAGATCAGTGAACCAGAAGATAATTATACATTTTTTATGGAAAAGGGAATGCTTTTCATCACATAGGGGAAGGCTTTTGCATTCTTGGAGATTACTGGTGAAGACGGTAAAGTATTTTAGGGATAGAATTTTATTTTTAATGTTATAATTTCTTTCATGTGATATTTGTATCTGAATGTTCATACTTCAGTTGAGGATAAGAGTGATGATGCAAAGGATACATTTTATAAGGACCTAGAGCGTGACGAATTTCCAGAGTACGTCTGAAGATGTTGCTCGGAGATTTCGGTGCAGAAGTACGAAGGCAAGATATTTGCCGACAATTGGGAGTGAGAATTTACATTAAATTACTGAGAATAGTGGGATTAAAGTAATAAACTTCACCACACCAGAAAATGTAACATTCTCACATTGCAAAGTTTATAAATGTACTTGAACTAATCCTGATAGGGAGGAACACGGTCAGACTGATTGTGTCTGATAGATGAAAGACACATAATTGTTGTCAGATCGTGTCTTACTTTCCGCTGTGTGCTGGATATAAAAGTTATGGAGACAGTGAACAAGCAAATGTGCAACACAAAAGTTTAATATGGAAATATCTAATTTCAAGAAGCCACAGCATGAAAGTTTCAAGTTTCGTATCACGTTAAAATCTGAAGTCTGATACTGCTCCTGGAAAACATGGATGATAACATCTGTACCGATAAAATTCAGCTTAAACAATGGCCGATGAAGAGTGCTCATATCATGTAAAAAGAAGCTGGCTAAATTGCAGTGGTTGCAGAATCAAAACCATGTGAATGGACACGATCCGAACAATGTACGAAGATGTGAGACTGGTAGAGCTTGGGGGAGAAGGAAATTGGGTAAGATGAAATCAGTAAGCTCAAACGTTGAAATAAACAAGGAAAACATAAATCCTACGTTCTTATTTGCAGATGTAGGTCTTTAAGAAGGATTACCAGCTTGTAGCTGACTGTGAATGGTAATTTCCTTGCAGATTCCCATAGTATTTTGAATAGGTGGAAAAACTGCTTCTGTCAACTATGAAATTTGCATGGGTTAACAATCTTATACAGACAGAAATGCATTCTTCTGAGCAACTGGTGCCAGAGCCTGGTTTCTTTGAGATTTAAATTTATACTGAAAAAAGTATGTTTTGAGCTTTTCATGGCGGTAAGTCCGGAGATGGCTGTCTTCTGGGTTGTTGTGCCACATAGTCTGGTAGACATTTACCGATCTTTCAGAGGCCCTTGCTGTCTCGTTGCCATGATGATGGAGGAAGAAAGGACCTCTGAATGTAGTAATTACTGAGTGATTTCATACTTATGAACTTATACCAAATTTTGGCCAACATTCTTCTCCATGCACAGACAAAATTATTTGGGTAGGATTTGAGGTTTTCATGGTGATGAGTCTGAAGATTGCTGTCTTCTGGGTTGTTGTGCCATGTAGGCAGTACGGACCTCTGAAACGTTGGACATCTACCAGACTACATGACACAACAAGACAGCAATCTTCAAAATTATTTTGGACCGTCATTGTCAATTTTGATGCAATATATTTAGGTTCTGATCAGATGTTCTGTATTCATAAAAATTGGAGTGAAGATTGGAATGTGATGGCATAATAAATAAGATGTTCAGGAAAGCATTTAATTCAAGAAAGAAGTACTGTACACATTCTAGTTTAATTTTGTATACCCATGAAACTGGTTAGGCTAACAAAAATGTGTTTGTATCAAACCTATGGCAGTTTTGTATGGGTGAATAATTACATTTTTGTGATTTATATCATTTTCAGAATGATCTCAAATAAGAACCACGTCTAGACTTGTCGCACTCATACTGGTTAGCATGCTGTATATTAGGAAGCTCTCTTATAGATGAAGTGGATACTGCCCTCAATATTTATAAGACAATTTGAAATATACTCTAATGTCACAGAGTGATTCGTCTTTCTGTATTTGAGTAAAACCTGTTTCATGTTGCTTCGAGTAGCACTGCATTTGGCGTGAGTAAGCAGTAATTCACGTAACATCTGTGGAATTCCTTGACAGTAAGAGAGTGCAGTTATCGTAGGAAGCAACGTATGAGACGAAGGAAGATTCCTGGCAGAAATTACACTTGTTCATTCCACCCAAGATAACAATCCACTTTCTTACTTAACTCTAAATAAGGAGTGAGCAACTTACATTTTTGCATGAGGATACATTTAAAATGTTCAGGCACAATTCAGATGATAACAGTAACATCTTGTATTGAATACATTTTATTATTATTTGAATTAGTAGAAGTTATTACTAATTTAACCCATGTCTTCTGTTTTAAAAGCCACACTTTATGAACTTGGAGCTGAATTTATTATTTATTTATAGTTTTAGCAAATCTTGTTTCAGTAGTTCAGACTATATAGTAGCAACTCTTGTTTCAGTAGTTCAGACTATATAGCAGTGATTGGAGCTGTAAGATTGTCTGAACTTTGTTCAGACTGATGGACAGTTCTTTTACCTTCCACTGCCATGAGTCTGGCTCAGTATTAGTACACAAGAAAAACAGTATGATGAAGAAAAATGCCGTGATTTATATCCTTTAATACGTGGGTAGAACAAAGATCAGTGAGATATATGACACTGCTTCTTTGACACCAATTTATAAGTACTATAATTTTGATTTTATGTGAATGAAAATACCCCTTTGGGTTTCTCAGCATTTTTCTAACTGCTGTCACGTTTAAGAAGGTGCATGCAATGTCATCTTGTATCTGCCTCAGGTACAACTCTCTAAGTGACACAGAGCGCAAGCGTCTTGAACACGACGAGGACCGTCTGCTGTCAACAATGCTGTACAATCTGGTGGCGATAATGGTGATGGTGAACGTGAACAAGTTTGAGCTGAAGCGCAAGGTGCGGCGACTTCTGGGTAAAAGTCACATTGGCCTCGTGTACAGTCAGGAGGTGAATGAACTCCTTGACCAGATCAACAATTTGGTAAGAACCCCTCCCCGCGCCTCATATACCTTCTTTTATTACTTTTAGGGTATGTCACCTTCAGAAGTCAGATGGAATAAACAAGAAACACGTGCAGAATTTTGATTGGGAATGCTGTCTTGATAACCAAAAAGAGGGATTAGAGTATATTACTGACTTTGTTCTTTCAAATGTTGATATTAGTCTTTTGCACAAGAATAGAGGATGTGAACCCCAGACATACGGAGCGCTGGCTCAACTTTTACTCTGGATTTTAACGTTCTAGTTATGTGCTCCCGCAGAATTTCGCCAAGTGGACCGTGTCTAATCCGTGGCACACTGGTGGTAAAGGTTAATAGTATAAGCAGGTTAAGTTGGCTCAAGATATAAGCTGATTGTGGGCTCCTGTGTAAGAGGAGTTTAATCTTGCTTATAATACCATTTACTTTGTGCATTGCATGGTGACCTACTTCTTACACCCGAAGCTAAGCGCGTGGTGATACTCATTACAGCATGGTAACGACATTGACCTGAAACCCCTGGGTTCACGTCAGGTGCATAGACAAAGCTTCACAGTTCATGCCGGTGTTGACGCATCAGGAGATTTGTTATTCCTAGAAGTGCGAGAGGATGGCCTGGTGCTACGTTCTGTTAATGGAACTATCGTTGAACGTTGGTGGTTTGAACGTCTTGTTAATATGACATACAGCCCAAAAAACAAAGTTCTCTGCCTTTGGAGACGGAACGGAGGACAAACGCAACTCCACAAGTACTACACAAAGAAGGTAAACTGTTGTGGTATGAGATTTATGGCTGCTTTTATGTAAAATTAATCCTCACCTCCAACAGGGTTGGCAATAAATTTGTAAATGTTTCTGTTTTTTTGATAATTCTAAGTTTACGTCCTTTTTGACTTCAGATATGTACAGATAGCAGTTCTTTTAGTTTGTGGTTTGTTGCTTTTTCTTAAAGAAAGATTTCAGGTTCTTATAGTGGCTAGTGTGAGATGTTGCATCATGAAGTCTCAATCAAATTGACTGACATTTCAGAGGTGTTTACTGCCTCTGTCATCAGGTCACTGAGGATGGAGGCAGTAAACACATGCGAAACATATGTCGGTTTGTACAAGACTACATATTTTTACTGTTTTGATCAGAGAAGCCACTTGAGACATAGGCTTACTCGTGGGGATAATTCAGCTCAATGCTGTGGCCAGCTTTCGTGTTCCGTAAGAAACGTTTCTCGAGCACATGCATTACTGTCAGTTGCTAAGGAAACTCTTTGTACAATTGTATGCAACTCTCACACAGTAGTGATTATTGCAAAAGGAAGAGGTCCTGACATTTTCTTCATGTTTGCAGTGCAAGGAACTGTACTACGCCATAAAAGAGGCAATGGAGCGAGCTGCAGCTCGTGGGAGCGGCGTGTTGGCAGGCGTGGAACTGGGTGGGGAATTCCCTGTTCAGGACATGCGTACAGGAGAAGGCGGTCTGCTCCAGGTTTGCATGGAGGGCGTTGGTCTGCTCTTCGCAAACAGCAAGGTAATGGTGTGCAGCGCATTGTGTGTGTCACCCCTCGTGCAAAACTGCTGACCTCTGATGCTGAAGATGGGACAGAAGAACACTTCGAACAGTGTTCCAAAGTGATTTGTTTGTTGAATTTTGACGACAGATTTGCCTCTTCCAGGGCACTCTTCTTTCCCCTTTCAGTCATTGTCAGTCGTATTAACTGATTCAGGGGATAAAGGGGATTTTTTTCTCTTTTTGGGGGTGGGGGCCAGTATGAGAAGATTTTGAAATCAACCAATTGATTTTATAAAAGAAAATTCAAAAACAAATTGTATTATCCTGCACATGATTTAAGGTGCAAAATTGTACTGTTCAAGGCATTACTCGTATTTATTTTGTGATTTCTTTTTATTACATTCATATAATATGGCCATATCTGCCTTGCAATTTGTAAGAAGAAGGTGGATAGTCTTGACACTTGAAATTTATGCAGTTTTGTTGAATACGGGATCTTTCATTATCCTGCCTGTTTTTAGGAGTTATCGATTTTGTCCCCAATTTATAATCTGAATTTATTTATTTATAATTTATTTATTGATGCTTTTACGTTAGCTCAGACTACGTAGTGTCAATTATAATCTGAAGGAGAACAGTATTCATACACATGATTTTCTAATTGTATGCTGCACTCGCTATTTGAAGGTACCGTCTTACCATTGTCCTGGAGAGACCAAAAATATTTGCCATTGTAGCTACTTTGGTAGTCAAGACTTGAAATATAGGGCTTTCAAATGCAAAGCAGGAAAATAAAATACTCACAGTTATTTGTATTGTGTCACAGAGTATATTTTTTGTGATTTAGTCTATAGAGTAATATCAGGGTGATTAAGTAAAAGGAATCAATATAGCACTGTAGAAGGAAGTGGAAAGAATGTGTCGAAACAGTAAACTCCTATTAGAATCCCCCATACTTTAATGGTATCAACCCAAAGAAATGCTACTTGTAGGAAGACGCTGCAAGGATGGAAAGATTTTTCTTTGTAGTGGTTGCACTGATACAAGAATGATGATGTGGTTTTATATCTTTGCACTTTTACCCGGTGTTTTTGTGATTAATATTTTGGGGGTTGGCCATTATGATAGAGGCAAAGGGAGCGTCACTGCCTGCATGCTGGTAATGCATGAGGATCTTGACATCAAATTCGGCAGCAGAATCTGTTCTAGTGTCGATGTGCAGACCGAAAGTTTCATTGAAATGGATTTTTCGGAACTGGGATTTATGTAGATATTGATAAGATATTAAAATCAGGAGATTAAGGTGTCCTTGACATTGAAGGACTGCAAAATGCTTGTGCAGTTTTGAGAGAGAAATCTTCCAATGTGACCGCACAAGATACTTATGAAATACGATAATGGCTGTTGGAGAAATAAGTTTTGAGGGTGTGGATTAGATTGACCTCTCTCACTCGCTCATTCTGTGGTAATGAACTTCGAGGAACTGACAAGAATATTTTCACCAGAGGATTAGTTTATACTTTGTTATACAGATCTGTCCGCTGTTTATGGGAAGTTAAGTTTTTCATCTGTTACATTGTTTCACCAACAGAAACACAGATGAGTTTCATGGCTGAGAATTGAGTAATAAAATATGTAAGTAACTGAGAATGTAAGTCATAGAAGTCGTCTGAGGATATGAGCCACATCATGGTTTAATAAATTGTGGTGTTTTAACACATTCACTGCAAGTATTAAATTTTTCACCTCTCGTTAAATACCAAGACCGTGGGTGCTTTTTGTTTTATCTGAAGAAATAAAATATTTTACCAATTTTGGGAGAGAAAATAAAATATTTTGGTAGAATTTGAGGATGCGGTATTGTGTATAGCAGCTTTTAGGATGCAGCCAAACTCTGCACGGAGCATAGGGAAATATTGTTTCTATCTTGATATTCTTATTGAGTTATCGCACTATACAGTGGCTTGCTGTGTGTCGCCTTTTATGGAAGAATCGTGAATGATCTTATAATTCTTCTTTTCGCCGTCCAGTTGACATTCAAGATCCTTGTTACGTGTCCATTTATACTCACAGTTATTTGTATTGTGTCACAGAGTATATTTTTTGTGATTTAGTCTATAGAGTAATATCAGGGTGATTAAGTAAAAGGAATCAATATAGCACTGTAGAAGGAAGTGGAAAGAATGTGTCGAAACAGTAAACTCCTATTAGAATCCCCCATACTTTAATGGTATCAACCCAAAGAAATGCTACTTGTAGGAAGACGCTGCAAGGATGGAAAGATTTTTCTTTGTAGTGGTTGCACTGATACAAGAATGATGATGTGGTTTTATATCTTTGCACTTTTACCCGGTGTTTTTGTGATTAATATTTTGGGGGTTGGCCATTATGATAGAGGCAAAGGGAGCGTCACTGCCTGCATGCTGGTAATGCATGAGGATCTTGACATCAAATTCGGCAGCAGAATCTGTTCTAGTGTCGATGTGCAGACCGAAAGTTTCATTGAAATGGATTTTTCGGAACTGGGATTTATGTAGATATTGATAAGATATTAAAATCAGGAGATTAAGGTGTCCTTGACATTGAAGGACTGCAAAATGCTTGTGCAGTTTTGAGAGAGAAATCTTCCAATGTGACCGCACAAGATACTTATGAAATACGATAATGGCTGTTGGAGAAATAAGTTTTGAGGGTGTGGATTAGATTGACCTCTCTCACTCGCTCATTCTGTGGTAATGAACTTCGAGGAACTGACAAGAATATTTTCACCAGAGGATTAGTTTATACTTTGTTATACAGATCTGTCCGCTGTTTATGGGAAGTTAAGTTTTTCATCTGTTACATTGTTTCACCAACAGAAACACAGATGAGTTTCATGGCTGAGAATTGAGTAATAAAATATGTAAGTAACTGAGAATGTAAGTCATAGAAGTCGTCTGAGGATATGAGCCACATCATGGTTTAATAAATTGTGGTGTTTTAACACATTCACTGCAAGTATTAAATTTTTCACCTCTCGTTAAATACCAAGACCGTGGGTGCTTTTTGTTTTATCTGAAGAAATAAAATATTTTACCAATTTTGGGAGAGAAAATAAAATATTTTGGTAGAATTTGAGGATGCGGTATTGTGTATAGCAGCTTTTAGGATGCAGCCAAACTCTGCACGGAGCATAGGGAAATATTGTTTCTATCTTGATATTCTTATTGAGTTATCGCACTATACAGTGGCTTGCTGTGTGTCGCCTTTTATGGAAGAATCGTGAATGATCTTATAATTCTTCTTTTCGCCGTCCAGTTGACATTCAAGATCCTTGTTACGTGTCCATTTAGGTGGTGTGGGTATGACTGTTCATGGTGAGACATCAGACTTGTCAGAGGAAGATGAAATAGTGTCTCGATCACTGCGTATTTATTAGTGATGAAATGATGTCGATTATGTAGTCTTTGGAATGTTTTCTTTGACCTACTGTAGAGTTTGGAGTGGATAATGAAATAACTGAAAACCACCCTGCAGAAGGTAAAAGAATGCTCTCTTTGGCCACTTTATTGTCTTTACATTACGGGACAATCGGAAAGATAACGATTAGCAGAATCTGTGCCCTGTATAATGAGTGACACATTTGGCTTCGCTGTTGACGTACGTGCCCTTTTCCTCAGGGCTTCGCTAGTTTGTACTGTGTAGAGTTTTGATCCCGTATTTTATCAATTGCTTGTATCAGAAGTTGAAGACATTTATATCTTGGGTGTTTCAAAACGTAAGTTCCCGTGATGTTATCTCTTCATCAAAGTCCTTTGGAACACCTCAGTTTAAATTATTCTTAAACATACTGATATTTTTGTCCAAGAGGGCTTCTGTAAGTTGGAAGCTGATGTAGTGATTGGCCTGATAAACATGGTAGGCTTTCCCTTCAAAGGGCTTTGGTAGGAACCTCACTGTCTCAGCCAAGGTGTCATTCACCCATCATAAATTTCCATGTTTCAAGTGTATATCCCAGTGCACATTCGCACCCTGTGAGCCATTGTACCGTGCGTTGTAATTCTTCCTGGAATGTAGACTTGGAAACATTGGTGGCATATCCTCATAAAGAGAAAGTATTTTTCAGGAATATAGTTCATTTTTAATCTTTCAACAAGAATGTCCAGAACAGGCTGGATTTTGTGTGATTTCAGTTTCTCGCAGTAGCATCTCTGTCCGTGACTGACTTCTGGGATGTTGCATCATGTAGTTTTAATATAAGTTGATTGATGTTTCAGAGATGCTTTCTGCTTCCATCATCAAGGCAACCTGATGATGAAGTTAGTCAGCACCTCGGAAATGTCACTGTATTTCTAAAAGACTACATGGGACAACATCAAAAGAGACATCATCTTCTGGTAGAATTTTGTAAAAGTGATCAGTGTTAGTATTTACATTGGTTGTTGAAGTGAAGGTATCTAAGAATGAGATTAAATGGTTTGAGAGAATATTGGTATGAGTATTATGCCTCATGTTGATTAGAACCTCTCTAATTTGAATTTTAATATAATTCCAGTGAGAATAAACATGAGAAATTTCTTTAATTTTTGTAAGTTTGTGCCCTGTTGCTGTTGACTACACCAGTGTTTTGTGCTTCATTTTGGTAGCTCTGCTTTAATTTGTTGGTGCGTTTGAATTAGTTTGGTGAAAAGTTTCTTCATGAGACTGTTGGTTATAAAATGCTCGAGGTGCCGTATCATGTCGTGGTTGTCAAGACTGCAAATTGCGCTGCGGAAGGGAAATGTCGGGTGATGAAGTCTTTCAGAAATTCCTGGCTGACATGAATTGTCTTATCATTCAGATGGGTCCATTGTCTTCTGATGATGATTCTGATAAACTTGATTCAGGAATAATGTCTGTATCAGAATTGCTGTCATTCAAATTTCTGCAGTTTTGTCAACTGTTGGCACTTGTAATTTCTTGCTTCGGTGGAACTCAGGAAGGAAGCGCTCGATTTCTTGTATCAGCTGTGTCCTCATAGGAAAGCAACACAAAACTGTCATAACACACGTGGGCCAAATATTGTCGCATTTATAAAACAGCAATGTGATAAATAAGAGGGACTGGAGAGAGAAAAAATGTTGTGTGTAATGTGTAGACATGTAAAAGACTATTAAAGCAACATATTTTTGTGGCTTATCCCATTTTTCCTAAAATAATTTTAAGTTTAAAGATAGATTTCAAAGCTTTGCAGTTTTAAATTACCTCTGATGAATGGAAATCTCTGATTTTGGCAGTGAATGTGTTAAGATGCTTGCTTCTATATTGTTATCAGCACAGTTTATGGCCTGAGAAGAGGATTGATCAATAAAGTATTAGAAAGAAGATTTTATGAAGGTTTGTGACAGTGGTTAATTTATTTTGTTGGGCACTGTCCATTTTCTGAGGTATATTTGTTGTACACACAGGTTTGGAAATTGGCAGTACTTCTGTCTTCGTGTGTTTGTTGTTATACTGACTGATTAATTTTTTGCTTAGAATCTTTAGTAACAGTTGACATTAAACTTAGACCTTTTGAACACCAGGTTAGTGCTGCCTTGAGAGTCCACTTATTAACATACTAGCTTAGTGTTCAGAAGATTCTGCATTCAACGCTGGTTTTAAATTGAAACATTATAGTAGAAGTGTCTTCCTTAAAACCAGGAGTCACGTATATTAGATATACCTTAGAGAATGGATAATTAGTGTAACAGAAAGATGAGCTTAAAGTTGGGTTTTTCTGCCTTTATATTTACAATCTTACTTATAATTAAGTATTTTGGAGATGAGGTGAACAAGAAAACTGTTCTGCAGTTAATTTTGTTTTCATTAGTTGTGCCAACTTATAAATGAATTATTTGTTGAAAAATGAAGCGTTTGGGCGTAGAGGTCAGCAGTTGGTTGACATTTGCAGTGCAAGCCTAACATTTACCTTATTGACAGCACTGTTTGCATTATGAACGTACATTTCCTTGCAGATCAGGGTCATGACACAAGAGTTGGCATGTGGACAGAGTGTGCAGCAGAGTGGGGTCTGTCCTGATGAAATGCAAATGCACCGGAGAATCGAGTGCATTGCGTAATTTAAATGCTTATTAAGGATATTTATGTAGTCACTTATTCCTGATTCCTCACAATTATTCATAAAATCATAATGAATAAAAATACTGTAGATATCTTCAATGTAATCAAAATACTTACTGTAGACTTCTGTTGTGTTTCATAGTAATGTTGGCATTAATTTTAGGATTTCGTACATTTTGTTATAAGCTCTGTAACTTATGTAAGACTTGAGGTTCTTACAGCGGTGAGTATGAAGATATCCGTCTTCTGGGTTATTGCGCTGTGTAGTCTGGTCGATGTTAACCAACGTTTCAGAGGTCATACTGCCTCCGTCCTGATGACGGAATATGACCTCTGAAACGTTGGTTAACATCTACCAGACTACACAGCGCAACAACCCAGAAGACAGAAATCTTCATGTGGGGATTAGTTTAAGATATGATGTGCTGTTGTCTGAAGAAGTGGCTGAGAACACCAAATGTCCAGATCTCATTGTGTTGTGTAATACCTATGTTAATGGTGTGTGTAGTCTTAGAAAGATGTTAATTAATGAATTTGTAACTTTCAGTTTTGGAAATCCACACCGAGATCATCTGGACATTTTAGCTCCTCTATACCAATGCTGCATGTAAGTTTTGAGTTTTGTTCCAGAAAGTCTGTGTGGTGTCTATACTTCAGGTCCTATTACCTAAGGGTTAGTCTACAGCAGTGGTATTCAACCTGGGGTACGCGTACCCCCAGGGGTATGCGAAGACATCTTAGGGGGTACGTGAAATTTAAAAAAATATATATATATTTTATGATAAACACTGAATAATCAGTAATGTAATTTATTGAATTTATTCTACACAGCGCAATAACCCAGAAGACGGATATCTCTGTAACTTAGTCCGAAAAATTCTTTATCCAAACATTCATTTTTTTGCAGCAAACACTAATGACGTAAAGAGTGTATTTGCATGTCAAAACTCAAATTTGTGTAATTTATTCCTTACAGAATTGCGAACCAAGACACGCAAGTGTCATGATAATTTATGACTTTGTATGTAATTCATCTCACCAGGGTATTTTGCAGACCCCATCTGCCACATTAGTACAC
>NW_019060190.1:208221-238988 GCF_000696155.1 Zootermopsis nevadensis
GTGTTTTATCTGTAATGATCTCTACCCAGTTGTGGTCATCTCCCTGATGATTGTACTTCCTGTGTACTGTTGCAGCATTCATTGTAAAGACCTATAAAATCTGTGTTCCTATTGCCATGTTGCATCTGCAGTGCCCTAACAGTGGCATCAGAACAACATGGACCTAACAATGGTTTGGAAAAATTAGCCAACGTTCTTGTACCCAATAAGTCTGCTGAAAGAATTCCCCGCAAAGTCAAGTTACAATCAGTTTGTCTTGATCTGACCTGCATGAAGTAGCAGCCAGCGCCAACTCTTCTGTCCGTATGTACTGATGATACTGATGATGATGATGTTGGATGTGTTTTATTATTATGATTGTAACTGCAAGGACCTCTCAAAACTTTCCTACTACTATTTGTAATGGTCAAGTTTCTTTACAAGAGACATGCCCTTGCCCGTTAGTCGTAACTCGTCGTTTATCGTTATTGATCATTCTTTGGTTTGTTTTTCTTCTATGACTTATACTAAAAGATATTGCAGTGGTGAATTTTCCCCTTCTAATTTAACATTGTCTTTCCCGCAACCTCCCTCAGTTCATGTGGGAAGGTAGTAGTGTTTTATTTCTAGGTTATGTTTTGTTTCCTTTTGATTCGGTGTTTTCATTCTGCATGAATGCTCTCCACTCCGCTCCATGTCATGCTCTTTAACGTTTAACTTTTTCTGTTACTTTACGTTCAGTTTTTTGTTTACTTTCTTTGAATGTCGTATCTCTCTTTATCTCTCTTTATCTTGCAAGTGGGAAATACAAAACAAAAGGAAATATATTTTCACACAAAACTCTTACTGTGTAACAAATTAAAAGCTTAGGAACTTTTGAGATGGTCCTTGGATGCATATTGCTGTATTTTAGGTTAGGTTGAGCTTGAAAACTAAACAAAGATGAAAGGAATAGACACCACCACACGTACTAAGCACAACTGCAATCTGGTGATGGGTGATCACATTACAATTACAGTGTGTTTTTCTCTCTCTCCGATACTTATTTAATGACATTTATTTTTATGTTTCCACGCATCCAATTGATCGGGTGGATGTGCCAGGATTTTGAGGTACTGAGTGGTGTTGTGGCCACACTGTGTTGGTCTGCTTAGTCCCGTAGTCGTCCTCATCCACGTAGAATTTATTGCTGTGAAATTTAGAATTCTCACATGTGACAACCTGGTAGCATGACATGCACTCCCAGTCCACATTACAGTGCGGAAGTTTTGTTTCAGAACAGACCATCTCACAAGTTTCCTATGCCACACTAGTCTGTAGTTGCAAAATACTCATTCTGCTTGCTTCTTTGTTCTGTTAGCAGTATATGCACGTAGCTGTCGCATGTCTTGGTGGTCAGTAGTTGTGTTACTCTGAGTGTTTAGGGTTTGTATTGGTCCCAATGTGTAGATTAACTAATTCTTTGAGGTCCTCTGTCAGGCTCAGTCCAAAATTCACATTCCAGTCTAGTGTCAGAACGAGTTCTAAACAAAATTAATTGATTTTGTTAAATTGCTTATGCAAAAATAAATGGACCTTAGAACGGATCCTGTGTCAGACTGATATTTGCTCAATAATATTGTAGTCTAATATTAGAGTGAGTCATGAGAGTTTTAAAAATAACCCCAAATGATTTGGACCTCAAAGGGTTGAAACTCTACACTAAGATATCACATGCATTGAGTGAGGGGATAAAGCAAGTCTTAGATATGTAGCCTAAATGTTTCTATTGTGGCATGTTCTTGCGTTCGATGAGCCATTCACTCAATGCCATCCTTCTCTTTGGCACAAAACTCGTCATAACTATTCACACTCAAAGAGTTAATCAGTTTTCTCTCTGAGGAAAGAATAAAGATTGAGTTTCTACAAAATATTTGGACTGAGAGGAGTCGGTATAACAAATGAGTGGAGAAAATTCATAACAAAGATAACATCAGTTTTCAGGGTTTAGCAGCTAATCCCTGAAAGGTGACATATATGCATTGAACACTGACTGAAAATCTAAATAAATTCGTAGTTTGTAGTCTCCTGAAGTAATATTTATGGTAATTAAATGAAGCAGTTTGAACTGGAGATGTCGCATGTTGGGGGAAAACAAATATATAAACAAAGGTGCATTTTACATATGAAAGTAAAACTGTCTAGAGCTACCGTCAGTAACTCTTGTGGAGAGGTGCTCTTGCACATGTAAGTAGTTTTGAGAGCAGACTTGTAAGGCCATGGTAGCCCAATGGAGAGTTACTTTGGAGCACTTCCTGTCATTATATAAGAAGTTTAATGTATTCTCTCACAAGTCTCATATCTAGACATGGAAGGACGGCCATGGATTTTGCTTCGTGAAGGCGAGCCACGCCGAACAGGACTGATTTCTCTCCTCGGTTGCAAATAAACGTTTATCTCCTGTACATTACTCTCAGCACAGCTAAATTAGTAGATATAACTTGCATATCTAAACAAGTATTTGGTGATATGCAGTCTCTTGTGAGACAGGTAATCATCTTGGCACACTCACATACGTGCAGTTTGTCGCAAATTACTCTCATGTTTAAACGCTGTTGATTGAAACTCTAAGTAAGATTCATGTGTCTTTACTGTCGCCCGTATACTGATCTTCAAGACAACAGGAAAATGCAATTCGTGATTGCAATATGGATTTTAAGGAAATATATTTTCAGTCTAGTTGAACACTTTTGTGGTGTTAGTAGTGAATTTTTTGACTCTGTAACAACAAAGAATTTTCTGAATAGCTCTGTTAATGTCAGCTGCTGGAATGAGTTATTCGGTCAGTTGTTACGCCATGTAATGGATACATATGGCAGCTGTGACTGGAAACATTGCAAGAAGTCATTGTCCGTAGTGGGATCACGCTGTGTGGAATGTTGTCAAGTGATTCAATATGAGACTTTTCCGAACAGAATCTTTGTTTAGGGAGAATGCAAATGTTGCATGGGCCAGATCATGTGAGTGGATGTTCCAAAACTTTTATTATACATTTTTTGCAAGAAGTGTACGAAATGAACACATGTAGGGCTGGTCGGTCATCTACGCCTGTCCATCCACTGTCTGCATGATTCAACTTGAGAACCACTGGACAGATTTAGGTGGAATTTGATATGGAAGTTGTGCCAGATAAGCTACCTGAAACATTTCTAAACCAGAAGACAGATGCTTAGTTGACAGTTGTGTAGGAAGAGGTTTGTAGTGGAATAAACTCTGAATTTCAAAATGGCAGACCAGTACATTAATTACATTAGACTTCAACATTCATATTGTCAAAGACTGGATTTTTCCACTCGAGGCTGCGCTTTGTTTCTGTGTTATACTGCAAGACAGATCTCAACACCATTTTACTGTTCTTCCCCCACAGTTTTGCTAAAAGTTCTTATCAAATTTATGTTCTGTTCTCTGCTGCTGATATTTTGGCACAGACTTCTTAATTTTTCCCTGATACTATTTTCCTGAAATGAGCCGGGATAGCTCAGTCAATATAGTGACTATCTACGGGCTGGACGACCGGGGTTCGATCCCCGACGGGGGCAGAGGATTTTTCCTCTAGCCTCTGCGTCCAGACCGGCTCTGGGGCCCACCCAGCCTCCTCTACAATTGGTACCGGGGTCCTTTCCCGGGGGTAAAGCCGGCCGGGGCGTGATGCTGACCACTCACCCCCATCTAGTGCCGAGGTCAAGGAAGAGAGGAGCTGTACCTCCACTCACCCCAAACGCCTACATGGCGTATAGTGGGACAAACTTTACTTCACTATTTTCCTGAAAGTTAAGAATCATTTCTCATTTACTCAGTCACTTTCCGCATTAGGTCATTTCTTAAAGTTGTTGGATACATTTTCTGCATGATCATGCCTTTGTACATTGATAACTAAAAACTTTTTTAATTAACAGTGATATCTGTCTTGAAATTTCTTCATTGTCATTCTCATCATTCTTTGTAATGTTGCATCTTCCTGAACCAACTCTGAAAGCAACAGTGCCAGTTTTTTTTGTGGTACTCATACAGGATCCTGCTGTAGTATATCTACTTAGGCTCATCTTGAAGCTGTCATTTGCAGCTGGGAACAACAAGTCGTGTGATACCAGGATTGGAGTGTAGACTATAGGAGTAGGTAGTTGTACTGGAAACTTCCGCACGGTGTTGATTCCGGTGTTTGCTGTTTGTTAAGAATCCCCCTCACTCACTTACTCTGTGATGCAGGACATTCTTTGAAAAGTCTGTTGTATACTCGGCTTGTCAAAAAATAGCCCACTTTCTTTATGGAACCTGGAGGTTCATCATTGTGTTTACAACAGCCCTCCACCAGGCTATCCTGAGCCATCTGCATCCAGTTTACTCCATCAATTCCTCTCTCCCTGAGGTCCATCTTAATGTTATCCTCTCACCTACGCCTTTGTGTTCCAAGTGGTCTCCTCCCTTCAGGCCTCCCAACCAGTACCCTGTATACACCCCTCCCACCTCCATGCATGCCGCATGTCCCACCCACCACATCCTCCTCGATTTAATCACCCTAATAATATCAGGTGGGGAGTAGAAGCCACGAAGCTCGTCATTATGCAGTTTTCTCCATGATCTGTCTCCATCTCCCTTTCAGGTCTTAATATCTCCCTCAAAGACCCTCAATCTGACAGCCCCACCCTGTAAAAGGCAACTCGTTAATGAAATCAGGTGAAGCAACTGCCGGATGGACTCATTCATGGCGGACTGGCAAACAGATTGTCTGTGAATGGGGAAGAACGGAAAAAGTTTTTGAAGGAGGCCAGGGCCCACACAGGGCTATAGAGCCAAGGATGATGATGAAAAGAAATGTATTTGTTACCAGACCTTATCCATTTGATTTCCGTCTTCAGAACCACATGAAGAAGTTACATTTACCGTTTGTTACCAGACCTTAACCATTTGATTTCCGTCTTTAGAACCACATGAAGAAGTTACATTTACCACACTTTAGGCCATTATCTTACAGTTGGTCTGTGTGCCCATGTTAACATTGAACATTTTGATAATTTATGTGAGCGTTACCCTGTGGGAAATTATTGTACAACAAAACTGTTTGTCATGGCAATCCAACCCATTCTCCTTATACACCTTCAAAAGTTACAGACCGTAGCTCCATGCTGAAGCTTTTGTGCCAAATGTTTGGGTTGGTAGACAGTTTTAAGCATTCTGTGTAAAAAAAAAGGCACTTTTTCTCGAAATATTTCCGCGCAGTATCAATGTATAGAATGGCAGCTGTGAACTTCTCACTGCATGATGCTGATGTTTCATTCTGTGGTTGTACCCACTTGCTGCATGAATGTAACCTAAAATCTCTCCGAGTTGACAGGCATAAAATGTGTTCTCTGTTCTCACAGTTCTTTGTGCGTCTGGACCACATTCGGAAGTGCTTTACCCAAAAGGGCGGCATTTTTGTCTTGGAGGAATACAGTGAGTAAGAAACAATCTTATGAAGCCTTGAACGCTTGTTGGTGTTGTACTGGAGCTTCATGTTGTTGATGCAAATGGGAATCAGAGGAACGGGCATATTGAGAAGGCCTAGCCTGGGGCTGTATTAAGTTTAAATGTTGTGATGGGTGAATGTACCCATTTAAATATGCTGACGTATCTAGAGGAAGCTTACATTTTACTGCTTCAATCATTGGACCACAGTATAATTCTCTTAATCGTGCTCCTGCGTTTTACATACCAGCGGTTGATGGAGGCTGAGTACACTTTTAATGATCTTCTGTCTTCAGATGTAGATGGAAACTAAATTTGAAGATGGTTTTCTTCTGGGTTGTAGCGCTGCGTAGTCTGGTAGAAGTTTACCAACGTTTCATAGGTTCTTGCTGCCTCCATCATCAGAGGAATGACCCAGAAGACAGTCATCTTTGTACTCACCACTGTGAGAACCTCAAATCTTACTAAACGAAATTTGTAATTGCTTCAAAAGCTGTCATTACAGCTGTTGCAGGAACAGACTGTCAGATAGTCGTGTCTGTATAAGAACAGACTTCATGGCACAAATGTTTAAAAAGTGTCAAAACAGGGTAATTCTTCCCTTCATCTGTCAATTGAAATTTCAACATTTATGAGTTATAAGTATTCCCAGAAATTATAGAAAAATAGTCTTAACAACACCCATGTTTACAGACTAGTTAGCTCATAGAAGGGAGAAACATAGAATTTGTAGATGTAGTATAGTCTTTTTTTAAAAGAGACGTATATATCTCAGAGCATCTCAGAACGCATTCTATACAATTTTGCTCTTTGTTGTCCCACAGATCCAAAGACAAGGCAGATGATACAGCGCAAGTACAAGTCTTCCATGGTGAGTTTTACGTTGCATTTTTCTGGTATGATTTTCTTAACAGACATCCAGAAGTGTCGGGCCATTTTTATATTTTGTGCGTTAATGTAATAGTGATCATGTTGTATATACAAGGTCTGGCAGTTGCGTAACCAGACTGATTCTGTGAAAAATTATACTCGCCTCCAGTGTCTTTAGCATGCGTGGATACAATTTTATTCTGTACTGTCATTAGATTGATGTGAGTGCCCTGAAATGATTCAAAATTGGATGTTTGAAAGAGAATTTTAGTTTCAGAAGCTTGAAGAAGTCGTACAGTCTTGCAATTTTGTTGAAGGTGCCCATGTTAAACTTTGTTTTTTGGCAAAAGTTATTTTAACAATCTTGCTCTGTGGAAATGCGCACGATGTTTTGCATGCATTGGTCTTTAATTTTGATTCTGTTAATATTAACTTTCTTCAAAGTATTGAAGTATTCACTATTATATAACAAGTTCACAGTTCATATCACTTCATTACGCCGTTGTACATTTTAAAACTGGTTATTGGTGTCATCATTCATTTATTTACATATAATCATCATTTTCAGTGCAATTATCAGCACTGTTAGTATGCATTGTTCAGTAAGTCATGTGTTTTGAAGTTTAAGTATGAATCTGGTGATTATATATGATTAGATCACATAGTTCAGAATGACAATAACAGTATCTAGTTTTAAAAGGCACGGTGGTGTAATAGGGCAATATGAACCGTGAATTTGTTGTGTAATAGTGACGGTACTTTGAAGAGAGTTTATTTTGACATTCACATTTCATTCAGTCTCAAAGTTTCTGGAATTTTCTGTTGGAAACTTTTGCAGTTTTTTCTGGATTGCACAAAAAATCCAAGTTCCATCACTAATTACTTGTTTTTCCCAAAAGATCGGCATCATCCATCTGCCTTGCTGAAGGGTTAGAAATTTTACTTTGTTATAATTTTTACTTATATCTGAGATTTTATATTTATTTATTATAAATCTTTCTTTGTGTTCACATTGTCTGTAAAATATAACGTCAGAGTTTTTCCAATCAGTTCATTTCTTCTAAACAGTCGGTCAGTAATCATTTCAATCACTTGGATCAGCTCTTGACATAAAAGAAAGGAAAAGTTTCATTTCTTTTGTTGCTTGAAATATCTTCCCTTCTTTCTTCAATCCACTTAAAGTTATTACTGATCGTTGCCACTTGGTAAACTTTCAGTACATTTTGTAGGTGTTAGTGAATTCTTCTCTAAGTTTACCAAAGGTTTTGTGTTTATTCTCTGTTCCCATCTGGTGTGCCTTACACTCCAGAGGATTTTTCTGGGTGTAAATTTATGGATACAACATTGGTTCTGTTTCCAACCATTGCAGAGATGTTGCAGTTTTAACGTGCACACAGCGAAAAATAAATAAGAATATTTATCAGATGAATTATTGCTACATTTTATTAGATACATTTTGTAACTGTTCAAAATGACTGTCGCAGTTTTTAGTGTCCAGCCTCGCTCGCTCCAAACAAAGAATTTGCTGCCTGTTGAATCATCTTAGGGTGTCCTTGTATGTTAGTAGCAGCATCCATGATCTGGGGCTGGATTTCTTCTCTCACGTGTAATTTGATCCATTGCTTTCATTGAACCCCATAAAAAAATAAATCAAGGTTAGGTTCAGAGATTTCAGTGGCCAAGTTATTAAACTACAATGACCAATGTAGAAATTTTCATAATGGTGATTCAAGAATGTGAAGGTACCCCATCATCCTGAAATAAGATTCTGCGTCTTGTACCATGAAGTGTTGATTAGTTATACCGCAACGCAGTGTCACGTTTAACACTCGCCGTGGATCAGAACCAAGAGACAATGGACATAAAAATCCACCTAAGAATTAGAAGTGGTAACATCTTCAATTGAAACTGTCTCTAGGGTTGCCATCTATCAAAGTACACGCAAGTAAGCACTTTTTGTGTGCATGTCTTAAAAGATCCATAGTTAAGCAACAGCTGGGAATAGAGCGAATGTTGTGTTGACATTTTTTTACTCAAAATTGCCGCATGAATCACCCCTCTCCCATAACATCTACGTTAAATAAAAATCAACTCCGTTTTGTTTGTGTATGGCAGACGAGCTGTGAGTCCAGTCATTTCGGACCTTGTATCTCTCTTATAGCAACTGGAGAAGCTTTACATTCTTGTGTATGAACTCATCTTTGCTTTATAAAGTGGACAGTGTAATTTTTATCGTACTTTTCATGAACTCTTACTACTTAATACTTGAGTTATGTGTCATCTTCTGATTTTGACATGAACTGCAGGACCCAATACTAAATCCTTCGTCAAATAGAAAAATCTTTACTCAGAGTCTGAAAGCACTTTTTTCTTTTTGTCTTGAATTGGTTATTTCAATTTAGTGCATTTGTGTGTTCTTTGTAACACCCAATGTCTCGGCGTGTTTGCTTGATCCCAGTGAAGCCTCTTTGCATTAGCATTTGCTACATTCTCTGTATTTACCCAGAGTTAGTAGGAATGATGATGATGATGATGTTGATGATCCACAGCAGTCATCCATTTCATCTGTCTGTGGCCAGTTTTGCTGTGTCACTGTCAAAATGAATTATATCTTTCTAATCGAAGCAGGTCAGATTTTATGCCTTTATCATTTTCTGTTCAATATGAACTTTTACATTGCATTCTTGTCTTTTGACTAAGTATCCAGCACCTTCCAACATTTGAAATTGAAATCATTTCTTGAAGAATCCAGTTTTAATTTTTGGTCCTTTTTCTTGTTGCGCAAGTGCCCCCCTGCGCGTCCTCAGTTTTGTAATTAGAGCAGAGTTCATGTATGCAGTTTTTATCAAATTGTTTTTTGTAATGCCAGTAAAAGCTGTTAATTTGAGATGAGAATGATAGTGTGGTTATGAATTGTTTATTTGGAAATAATAACTGTGGCTAATTTTAAGAAATTGCTTGGAGAGAGAAAATAAGTACCTGATTGGATTGTCAGTCTGTGGCCAAGTGCCAACCTTTTGAATTTAACATTGGTTCAGATCTTTAGTTTTAAATAGATCTGTCTGGTACAACAGTTTCACACAGTGAAATTTGAAAGAGTTTCATGCAATCAATTTGCTATATAGTGGAGTAGTGGTATTCTCTGTTCATCTGCTTTCTTTATTCTAATATAAACTCTTACTGCATTTCTAAAAAAAATCATTATATATGTATTTACATTACAGTATTTTTGTCTTATTCAGGATATTTTTTGATTTCCACACATCTGTCAAATTTCAATAAAATTTATTATGTGGTTTCTGCATGCAGACATAGGCAGATGAACCACTTAAGCTTAGTGTTAATGTGTCTGGTTTGTAATTCAGAAATAATCTGCTTTTATGTTCCGCCTCAGTCCCTTCGAATTGAAGGTGGACAGGCTATGAATCATCTTATAGATCTGTTATCCCTCATTCTCTATCTCAGCCCCTCAGCAGTTTAATCATTGAGGTCCATTCACTTTAACATGACACATCCAGTTTATTTTGGCGGTATTCTGCCTGACATGATTTTATGAACATTTGACTAAGATACATCTTTTTAATGTATGGCAAACATAGGTCACATTTCACTTTAATTTTTAAACATTAATTTTTTTTTACACTTGGTCCAACATTCAAGCAGAACATTGTTTTCTGAATGACAGCAACTGACAGAGGACGTCTTTTGAGGTGTGGGTCATTGAAAGTATGAAAGTGCCAAGACCAGTTCACGTTGTTTGAATTTTGAAATATGTTGCACTGGAAAATTATTTTCAAATGTTGGACTGAGTGTGACAGGGAACCGGAAGTGGGCTGCCTTGATGATGTGTGTCTGTCTAGGCTGAAGGGCTGAATCTCAATCTCCATCGAGTCATTTCCGTTAGAGTCGCGCAGCAGATCGTTCTGTGGCAGCGGTCTCCTGCCTGAATGCATGCTGTTGTTTTGTTTTGGTTTGTAGTTTGTTTTTACTTTCCTTTATTTTGTGTTTGTTTGTACAGGGGTGTCCAGAACATGTATTTATCACAAGTACTGTCTGATTTGTGACACTTATGGCATTTCTTTTATTCATGAAACCTGAAGCTTTGTTACCACCACGACAAAATCACCAGACCCTATTATGAGCCTTTTCACTCAGGTTCATAATTCTGTGTCCCTACAATCCATTGCACTCCTATTTTACCGTCTGTTTCTAGTCTCCCAGGAGGTTTCATGTTGCAAGTGTGTGTGCATGTTTTGTTTTCCAATTACCGCTTTCTTCTGTTTTTTAGTAGACTTTATTATATGACTCTCTCCATGCTCCTGTTACTTTGTTCAGTTTCTCTCCTTGGTAGTTTGGTTTGAAAATCCTTTATCCTTGGAGCAAGAGACCAAGTTTCCCACCCGCTTCTCTAAACAGACCTTAAAGAGTACATACGTACACATTTTAGCGTACTTATTTATGTACTGTAGAAATACAATATTAATTTGCTGAGATGTGGTTTGAGTGTGCGCTGGGAGCATGTTGGACACCCCTGTGCTGCTTGAGGCGTGGCTGCGCTGCACAGCTGATTTCATGACTCGGCTCGTGCTTATGGTACAGTAGCGTGTTGTTTTTTTTGTTGTACAGTCTTGCCTCTCACACTGACATGTTCATTGGCTACAAAGTTTGGTCAGTCTTACAGGGCCCATGTCACATTCTTTTGTGAGAGGAAGGTTAGGTTATGTTAGGTTAGGTAAGGTTATGTTAGGTTAGGTTAGGTAAGGTTATGTTAGGTTAGGTTAGGTAAGGTTATGTTAGGTAAGGTTAGGTTAGGTTATGTTAGGTTAGGTAAGGTTAGGTTAGGTTAAGTTAGGTTAGGTAAGAGCAAATTAATACAAAAAATATATAGTGAATTCACAGAGTGAAGATTTTATGCTACTAATTAGAAAAATGTGATCTATAATTGTAAATAATGTACGAATAAGACAAAACAAATGAATTAATGATGTCACTGAATAAATTATGAACAGAAACTGATAGCATAGGAATGAAACAGTTGTGATTTTGTGTAAGTAATAATGGCAGCAAGACAGCTTCTAAAGCATGATTTTGTCGTTCTGCATGCAGTGAGCTGACGACTTTGAGGCTTGTGTAAGAAATGCGCACTAATGGGAAACCCTATAAAAAGGAAGGCTGTCTTCTAACATTTCAGAGGTGCCTGCTACCTCCATAATTAGGGCATCAGTAAACTTCTACCAGCGTACACAACACAACATTCCATAAGACAGTCGTCTTCCTACTCACTGCCATAAGAACCTGAAATCTCACCTGAGTTAGACAGGGAAACGCTGAAATGGATCTTAGCAAAAGATGTAAATTGTATTCAGCTGGATCAGTCTTTGGTCCAGTGGTGCGCTGTTGTGAATTTTGGTGATTTAGCCGTAGGGAATCTCTTGATTATCTGAATAACTCAGTTTGCAACACTAAGTTTTAATTAGTTTGTTAGTTGGCAAGTCAGTTATTTAGTTGGTTGGTTATTTTCAAACTATTGAACCAATTTAGTAAAGAATACCCGTGTATTGCGTAGTGACTATTGTTTGTTAATATTACGTTTCAGTCGGACCAGATCTGCTACTCTGTGCTGTGCGTCTTCTCGTACATTGCCGCGGGCCAGGAACAGCGCCGCCTGCAGCAGCATGTCGCAGCCGAGCTCCCTTCTACACGGCGTCACTGACCCACATAATGGGCTCTGCATTTCACTGTAGTGAGCAGTTTGTTGTCTGCTGTGGGTGTAGCTCTGCTCATTTCACGCCTTTCCGTTCACCTTCCTCCATCTGAATCCTTGCACACAAATTCTGAGATGTGTTATGACGAGTTTCGTAATTGGACACGCCCCTTCCACGATTGACAGTGAGGACTATTGTTTATTCTGTATGGATTTAGTCAACTGTTCTGCTTAACTATCTGCGTTATATCATTTCTATGGTAATATAATTATGAATTGTAAATTGGGAAGGATGCACAAGAAAATGATTGTGATCTTCTTTGAAGGGATAACCCAACATTTGCCTGGAAGGACTGAGGGAAAACTCAGTAGACTTAAGTCAGAATGACAAAGATACAAACTCCATGTTGATTTCCTACCAGTTACTGGAGGTCATGAATATAACCTGAAGTTTGCAGGGGAGCATACGATTATCCTTCCTAATGAAGCTGGAACTCTCAGTGCTAATGTTACTTATAAAATCTGCCTCTAAATGACTCCAACTCATTAACACAACTTTGTGTTGGTCATTGAGAGTGTCTTTTAGGATCGTGTATATTAATTTTGATTAAAAGATTACTTTTAATTGGAATTATTATTATTATTAAGTGTTCTGTCTTGGAATATCTTGATTAAATTAAGTTTTTTAAACACAATGATGTGTCTTATGATAACATTAAGAACTGCTGGACATCAATGATACTGAATATTCAGATTTCGCTAAACTAGAATTTGATTGGTATATAATTCCATGTTAAAAAAGCTGTAAACATGATACATCCATTGGTTGGTTCATCACGTCTCTCAGCTACCTCTTCAGATGATATATAAGGGTTTGTATATTCCTCCAGTTTTGTTCACTTGGCTGGATTGAAGAGGGTGGTTCTTTATTATGGGGACGTGTTTGAGTCAGTTGACATCCCTGCTCTTCATAACCAAGTAATGCTGCCATGTAGGCGCTTGGTGGGAGAGAAGGTATAGTTCCTGCTTGTTCTTAACCTTGACACTAGATAGGGGTGACTGGTCAGTGTCTTTCCCCAGAGAAACAACCCTCGTAGCCATCGGACAGGGGGCTGGGTGGGCCTCAGAGCCAGAGGAAAAATCGCCGGTCGTCCAGTCCGTAGTAAGTCACTATACTGACTGAGCTACCCTGGCTCCTTCCTGGTCTTCGTACAAGTTGAAAAATTCCGTATTTATTGGGTTGGATTATGTGCAGGAGAATTTAGTCAGGATTGCCTGTCGCATAATTGTTAAGTGGTGGACCTTCCTTTCCATCCTATTTGTAAGTAATGAGATCTTCAGAAACATCCCTCTTCCATGCATGAAGTAAATAAAGGAGACTTCATCAGTCACACATTCTGTTCAAATGTCACGTACATGACAGAAATGTGCAGTGGGTCCTCGATATCCATCAACTTCAAAATTCGTCGTCTCTTTTATCTGACGTCGCCTATTTAACACCATTATTTCCACTCCATCATCATGTTGCCATCTGCCTCATGCTTCATGTATGTCACTTCCTATCAGTCAGCAGCTTAACATTCTGACAAAGGAAGTCCAACATTCATAAAATTACATTCCAGTCCAAACCCAGAAATTGTAAAATTGAAATAAAATAAATAAGACCTCTTGATGCCTACTTATATAAAAAGCCCTAGCAGAAATTGTAAGTTAATAATAGTTATTAATTAATTAATTGAAGGAATTAATTCTTTCAGTCCACAGTTTCCACTAGCTTAGATTCACTTGGAGATCTAAGTAGAACTCAAATGGATCTTAAAGAACTAGGGTTTGGACTGAGGTCAATTGTGATGATTCTGTAGGTTTCATAAAGGATGTAATTTTTTGTCCAGCTGAGTGGCTGCTTGCTTCATGGAGTTAAGATTCCTGCTAATGAAAGTTTGCTAACGTAGCCTAGACATTTCAAGTCTTATTAATTTTTAGCATACAAATCCATTTCATACAACATATCAAGTTTCGGACGTCTACCTGCAGCGAGATACGGTTTTTGCTTCAAACTGAAAGCTGAACTGTTTTACACAAAGTGGCATTAGTGTTGCTCCCACCTTAGAACTTCGCGTTACTAACAACGAGAAATAAAAATACCACAAAGTTGGGATGACCTCAGATGGCATGTTTATAGCAGGTTTCATGAAAACTACAAAATTGTTGAAAATACATTTTTGGGAGATTTGTTTATGTCCTTAAAAGAACACAATGGTTATTTTAATGGACCATTTGAATTAAAGTAAAATCTTCATCACAGACTTTTAGTATATATTTGCTGTTATTTCATCCTTTGAAGATATTTTTGCTTTAAATATGTGAATGTATTCTCATCACAAGGAATTTATTTTTTTTGTTGCACTGTATTATCTGCAGGAATATTAAGTGTGTTGAGTGTGCATGTGTATTTTTCTAACTTTGGCACCATTTTGGGATGGACCACCCACTAATTTCCTCTGCGTTATTAAATAAACGTACTACATGGGCCATCAGGACTTGCTGCGACCTTTGAGGTAAGAAGGAAACACTTGAATCAGACAATTGAAAATGTTTGTGGAATCGTTACCAATTCTGAATGGACGTGATGTGTGATGGACCATTCTTTTTATACTGAAATTGAAATCATCCTTGTAGATGGCTAGAATAAGAAACACGTGCGTTGCCAGTATTCGTAAAGCTTTGAAATGATTAGCTCTAGACAATGTTGTACGGCCATCCCAGTTGTTAAAATGTCTGCAGTGCAGATTTTTTTGTTTGTTTTAGGAATTTGCACAGAAAAAGATTACAAATGCTTTGTTCATTGAAATGAAAGTGGCTTAGGAGCGATGTCACATTTCATCAGCGGTCGTGGGCTTTGCTACTAAGCACTGTTTCAGGATCACAGGATTTCAGCTGTGCCCCTCTGACTGTTGCATTAAGAACAGAGGATGGATTTCAGAACTGGAAGTACATGTCTCAGGATTTAATTGATGCCAAAATCTTATGAAGGTGCAGTTCAGCTCCAAAATTAATTCTTTGAGTACATGCTAGAAATTTCAAAATTAATTTTGTATTCTTCATCTTTGTTTGATGGTAATTAAGTATAGTTCCATTAATTACAAACAGATTTTTACATTTTAAGTATTTCTTCTCATAACAAAACATAAACAAATGTTTTGATATTCTTTATTTCCTCATTTCTTTCTTATTTTTGTGTTTCCTTCAGAACTTTTTCAGTAATACTTACGTAATTGCAACTGTTATTTTATTTACAAGATAAAAACTGTCTTACGATATTGCGCGTATTTTTGTATGGCGGAAACTGTCTTCTCCAGTTCCTGTTCTTGAAAGTGTATTATAATTATTATTATTTATTACTTAATTTCTGTACGAATAGACACTCGGCCTTCACGGGATATGGGCTGAAGGTTGCTCCCAAGTCCTCTTGAGATTATTCAATGGAACAAAATATATTTAAAATTAGAAGTATGGGCGGAAAGGCTAAAACAGCGGTATCATCAGTACATTTCTCTGGAAATGTGTGAAATCTGTACTCTTAAAATATCCAAGCAATAGGATGATTGTGAATGACGATGTGTATATATATATATATATAGGCATTTGTAGATGGTTCATTACATTACTGTTACTTGGTTTGTGATCTGTATTTATGTGAATACATACATTTAGTTTCTTACACAGTGTTTGTACATACTCGTGTTGAAATGTCTGACATTATAATTACTCTCTGAAGAATATGGCGATGCCTCCAGGTGAAGGTGGTGTCGTTTGCTAGAGAAACATTGTGAACAGCAAAAGTAATAACTTTAATATGTACCCATTATTTAATTTAGTGTTAAAAGTCAGAATGTTGTAATACGCTCAACTGTTAGAATTGTGCGAATAGTGAGTCTTGTGGTCTCTGCTTTCCGGTGGACACGGATATAATAAAGCTGTGGGCCCATTTACAACTGGGACCCAATGAACTTGTAACTCTTCTGTGGCCACGAAGCTGCCATAAATCTTTGAAGAGTAGTTGGAGTCACAATATAAAATGTGTGTTCTGGTACTTGCCTGCAATTTTATCCCAGGCTATAAAATAAGCTCTTGTCTTACATGGAAATTGTTACTAATTAGAAACAAGAATTTCTGCAACCCACGTATTATGAAAAATATTAAGATATATCAGTTTATGAAATTGCCGTGTCCTGGTGGATGCCGTAGGAGTCGTCATATGATCAGTTGCTCTCAAAATTTAAGGCCTGGCTGATATTTTAGTTTGGTATTTAGTTAAACGTTTATGGCAATCTAACCTCTGTCCCTTTCTATCCACTGAGTTTGTATTTCACATCATGCTCAACTACTACAGACTTAAATTTCTAAGTAGTATTTGCGGTTTCCATGGCACTGAGTCCAAAGATGGCTGTCTTCTGGGTTATAGCGCGGTGTAGTCTGGTAGAATATTACTGACGTTTCAGAAATCCTTGTGATAAGTTATCACCATGATGATGGAGGAAGGAAGGACAGATGATTGGATTGTGCAGTAACGTGTGATTTTCTTATGTGAGAGGACGAGCCCACCAGCTGGTGTATTGCTCTGTGAATATGCAGTAAATGAAGAAATTAACTGCTCTCACTTGCAGTGTTTATGTTTGCTATTTTAAGATTTACATAAAAAAAAAATTTGAGCAGTTTGTGTTCTCTTTAACTTAATTTGAAAGCGTCCTTAAACAACTTTTCTGAATTCAGACTTCAAATTACTTATTTATTATCATCCAAACTGTAAACAGACATTGTCTCTGAGACATTGCTGGTGACTTTGTCTGAACATCTATGCCATAGATCTGAGATTCTGTCCTGAAGATGAGAGTACCAGGTCCTTTGAAATGCCACTTTTATCACATCAATCAGAATTGCCATAAAGACCTCAGAACTCGCAAAGATAAAGGCAATAAAAATTTCAGAATTTATTGTTATATATTTGTAAAATAAATATTGGCTTGAAGATGGCGGAAGACAGCCATCTTCGTACTTGCCTCCTGTGAGATCCTGAAATCCTACTAAGGAATGGTTTGCTGAACTCTGTTAGAGATTTGTGCTTCATGTTATAAAAGACTCTGGAGAAAACAGTGTATTAGCAGTCAAAGTTTGGAACTTTTTAATAATGTGTTGTTGTTGTTGTTGTACATGCTCTCACACCAGTTGCAAATTTTCTTTCAAGAATGAAACACCAGTACATGAAGAATGTTATTTTATTTCAGATACTTATGTGAACATATCATTAATAAAATTTGCGTCAAACAGCATCTTATTTGATAACACCCGCCACAGTTGTAATGTGCCCAGTTCTCTAATAAAATTCTTAGTGTACAAATTGTACAAAGTTTATATGTCCAGTACAAGCGGTGTATTAAAATGTTGTTGATCCAAAGAATTATTAAATTTGTTATGTTTATTTTCAGCTGTACACACATTTTAAAAGTTAACATCTCTATTCGTAGTGTGCAGTTTCAATTACGTGTTCCAGTGACAGTCTCGCAGACTCTGATGGTGTCGCAGGTTAGCAGCTCATCCAGGCATGCGTATTTATACACATTTCTGTAGTAACCTGTCATCGTATTCATAGTCGGCTGTGACTTGCATTGAAATAAGCGAATGCTCGTCACCGTTGGCTGCAGGCACAGGGGTAGGTTGTTCAAAGACCAATCAATGCTAGAACTGGAAGCGCTTGGTTTTTTCTGCGTTTACTTCTAGACAGATTTTCTTACTAGTTCCTATGGTATTTATGATTCCACCCAGTAAATCGACATCATTGATCTATGGAATTTAAATTAACCAAAATGGCAGTATTGTTTAAATAATACATTACACTTGCACATAATTTTCTTAAATATTAAACAAAAACTGTTAAAATTTAAACTGGCTTTTAGTTATACATTTTAAATCACTACCATGGGTTTATTTGTGGATAGCAATTATGATACAGGCTTAAGCTAAGTAACATAACCTGCATTTCATTATCACTGTACACTGATAAATGGTATGAATGGTCATGCTTCTTTTAAAATACTTAGGAATTAATTAAATGTGCAATGGCCCCTTCGCATAGCTTACAAGACAGTTTTCAGTGTCCCCCTCCAGATGGCATAAAAATTATTACAGAAGGATCCAGTAATGTTCTTCCATCTTGCAATTAACAAAGCAGCTACAATCACTCCAGTGTTCTAAAGAGAGATCGGCAAGTCCCACTTTCCCTCCTGTGTTTTCAAAACTGCAGTTACTTTCTGCTTCAGCCATCATTGTCGTGCAGATCAGTCAACTTATTCTTGTGATCTGTGACAGTGGAGGAAACTACTGCAACATCTGCTCGAGTCTTGTTTTATTTTGAGGTTACTGTCAACCTAACCTCAACATGTTATGGGAATGGTTTATACCTCAACATGAACATTTGGAGCTGAAATGGTCAAGTTTGATTTCAATAAAGTCAGCCTGTGCCCCATTTTGCAACGAGGGTGTGTGTTTTGAGGCTAAGACACTGACCGCAGTTGGTTTAATCCAGGGGTGAGCAATCTGCATGTCACATGTGACTCAAACTTTTTAAAAGGTCCATCACATGATTTAGGAATTGGCCAGTGGGACAGGCAAGAATTTTAAGATACTGAAGAACATTGATATGAATGTATACATTACCTAGGCATAAGGGTACAGAATAGAAAAATAATACTTTAATGAAACAAAAATTTTGGAACTGTATACCTGCAGTCTTAACATTACATTTTCCGTTATTAGAATCATATTAAATTTAACAAAATGTTAACACTGTTGTGGTATTAATAACTGGAGTTTTATAAAATATTAATTTATAAAACTTAAATTATATCAAACCAGAATTGATTGCTAACAAACGAAATTTCAGTAAACTCGATTGTAAGGAGAAATACAGCTATTATCTGTACTCTTTAGTGTCTACAATAACATGTTTTATTCTGCAGATCTAAACAAATACATAAATAGCCAACTCTTGGTTTAATCTATGTCTTCTTTCTCCTGCTTTTCTAACCTCAAACTTAGACAAGTCTTCAGTTCGTACTGAATTAAGGGCGTAATGGAGGAACTGGTGTCTTTTCTTCGTTCCAGGAAAGGCCGTAGTATGAAGTGTGAGAGAGAATAGGATTTGAGGTTTTCACGGTGGTGAGTCATCCTCATCGCCCTGATGATGGAGGCAGCAAGGACCTCCGAAATGTCAGTAAACTTCTACCAGACTACACGGTGCAACAACCATCTTTAAGAGAGAGAGACTTAGATTGTCGTTATAAAGATATAAGTCGTGGAATTTCAACGCAGTCGAATAATATTGATATTATAGTCGGTGTTTGTTCAAATATTTAAAAGAGGGTAGCTAACGAGAAAAATCACAGTATCTTACAATCGAAAAGGGTACCAAAAAAGTGATTTCAGTATGAATTCTTCGAAAAGAAGCCTCGATGTAGACGAAGTGAGGTTATGAAGAGCCGTGTACCGAGGGGCGGTGAGTCTTTCAGATGTTAAATGTGAAGTAGGAGCTTCACGCTGGCTGGAATTCCACAGAGCACGGGGACCTCGAAAGACAGAAGACGTCACACACAAGGGATAAAACTTTCAAGGGTAAGGAACGTTTTTGCAGGAACACCACAGTAATTCAATGTCAATGTGATTTCAAGTTGGTGGAGTGAACGAAACCAAAATTTCTGTGTAACTCAAAATTCAATCGCGTGTGTCTCGGTGTGATTTTGGTGTAAACCATAATTCAGTGATTTCCAACTGACTGACGCAAATGGCGGCCACTTTTGCACCTGGCACGACGTCCGACACATCTTAGGGGAGCGGGGAGATGCTCGTCAGAATCGTTCGTCGTAATAAAAACAGATTTCATTGGTACTTTCTGTTCTCGTCTTACGGTAAATAAATGTTTTGTGCTAACGAAAAGGAACCTGTTAATGCCAACCGAGATTTAGCTTGAGACCAAGCTATTTCGGATATTTTAATTCCAGTCGTAAATTAATAATCCCAGGTTTTGTGTCCGTACATGAAGATTACTTAAGATGTCGCCTTTAAATCATTTTAGGAACGTCGGTTGGATGATGTTCATAATGCGGGAATGTCATGGAGATTCCACGGGGTGAGGTTGTGAGTGGCTCGTAAACCAGGACTCAGGTGGCACAAATTTGGTATTTACATGCATTCTTATGAGTAACAAGGCGAGGTCACATTAAAAATTACGACGCTTGGAGTGGTTATACACGTAAGAGTAATTCATGGAGTTGGAAGTTTTGTATACCCAGAGCAGTTGTGGAATCCAAGGAAGACGCTGAAGAGATGGTAGGTCGAACAGCGTCTTTGCTTCAGAATGGGGAATCAAGTATCCAAACCTAGGGTGGAGGAGGCAGGATGACCTCTGAAACGTCGGTAAACTTCTACCACACTACACGGCGCAACAACTCAGAAGACAGAAATCTTCATCGCCCTGATGATGGAGGCAGTATGACCTCTGAAACGTCGGTAAACATCGACCAGACTACACGGCGCAACAACCCAGAAGACAGAAATCTTCATACTCTGAGGATGGAGGCAGTATGACCTCTGAAACGTCGGTAAACATCGACCAGACTACACGGCGCAACAACCCAGAAGACAGAAATCTTCATACTCTGAGGATGGAGGCAGTATGACCTCTGAAACGTCGGTAAACATCGACCAGACTACACGGCGCAACAACCCAGAAGACAGAAATCTTCATACTCTGAGGATGGAGGCAGTATGACCTCTGAAACGTCGGTAAACATCGACCAGACTACACGGCGCAACAACCCAGAAGACAGAAATCTTCATACTCTGAGGATGGAGGCAGTATGACCTCTGAAACGTCGGTAAACATCGACCAGACTACACGGCGCAACAACCCAGAAGACAGAAATCTTCATACTCTGAGGATGGAGGCAGTATGACCTCTGAAACGTCGGTAAACATCGACCAGCCTACACAGCGCAACAACCCAGAAGACGGAAGTCCTCAGACTCGCCGCTGTGAAAACCTCAAATCCTTCGTCTTAATTTTGAGGTTCAGTTTCATTCCGTGCACTGAAACAGACCAGAATAGATCAGATGTCGGCGTTGAATCACATGCGGTTTAAATTCGCAACCTTTGTTTTGCGCGTGAACTGTTGGCTTTTCAGGACGGACTCTGCTCCCTGGACGTTTATTTTGTAACCCCGTGGACTTTGAAGCTGATGAGAGTGACCGCTTGTTGGGAGGGAATTAGCCCTCGTAAGTTATTCTAAAAACATTGTATTTATACAATCATTCAGCAGTCAGCTTTGTTCTTGACATAAACCACGGCCCCTTCGTGACTAAATCTTCCCTTCTGTTTAGATTTTGGTGCTAGGAATTTAAACTGTGGAACCTGAGGCTCAACGTGTGACCTCCCCTTCGGAACACACCCACGTCTGCGTTCTGTCGGTGCGTGCGTGCCCACGGCTTTTTGGTCTATTTTTTGCGTGGGAGCAGGGTTTTCGGAGAGCACTTCCACACTCCGAAGTAACTGGAAAGTTGTCGGACGAATTGAATTCTGTCCGTCTCGATCCAATAGCCATCTTTGCGTGAAATTCATTCTCTGAAGAACAGCCTCCGTGGCCTCTGCAAATTTTATTTGGAAGCATTACTTTTTTATGCTGGAAATATTAAATGCAGTGCTCTGACAGTTTTAAGTTTAAATGTTTTTGAGTTGACTTCGTTTGCGGATAGGAATTACAATAAGACAAAATAACTTTTGGCACGTTCTCGTAAAAACTTTACGTGTAACTTTAATATTATCGTACGTTTATTAAAATGTGTTCTTATCTATTTTATCTGATTACTAGATTAACAGTTGCCATTGTTTGCTAGTATCTGTTCTTGTTTTTAATTATTATTGAATTGAATGCATAACAGGAAACCAACCAGGAGCGTGCTATGAAACAACTGAATCCCACAACGCGTTTTTCTACCAGTAGTAGATACAGAACCTAACCTAACCTAACATAACATAACCTAACCTCAACTAACCTAACATAACCTAACCTCAACTAACCTAACCTAACCTAACATAACATAACCTAATCTCAACTAACCTAACCTAACCTAACCAAGAGATGTCGCTGTTACTTGAACTGGCTTAGCAACGTAATGTAGATGACCCCCACCTCGAAGCGACTTGCCGCCCCGCAGAAAGGGGGGCTTTCAGCCCCTGATGCTCTCAGTACGTTTGTCACGTACTAAAGGTGTGTAATTTTCTTCAATTATTTGTGGTTTTCCTCAGTCATGTCCAAGGTCTCTCGGGCCCTTGAATCAGGGACCTCGGACCATGTTCATCCTTTCTTATCGACTTGTGTCCCTCTGGCTATAAAAAATACAGAATGTTCAAACTTGACAGTAATTTACTAAACGCGCTACTAAATTATTGTCGCAAACAGATTCAAATAATCAACTTCCTCAGTTTTGTTGATTATTCACTGAAAGTTAAAAATTTAATTTTTATTTCAACTTTTTTTGTTATACAGGGTGATCCGGTGGTGGTCGTGGGTTGAGAACCCGTTCCCTCGCACGATAGATAAGGTTTCACAGTCAGCTTCTCAATAATCCCCGAGGATTATTCGAGCAACTTCTATACGGACTTAAGTAATGCGCGCACACTGTGGGTCGCAGGTCTCGGAGGGGGCGCGATTTACCTCTCACGGGAGGTTGTGTTTCGAGATGCCGAAACGTCTCTCATTACGAACTTGCAGTCGCCCGTTTGTCAGTGACGTAACTACTTTTGTATTGACAGGTTAATTTTGTAGTAGCCGAACCCAAACGTTCATTTCCGTCACTGGGCACTCAGTCAGACCTACTTTATGAACCCTCGTCCATCCAATTACATCGCTGTCCTCCGATCCCCTCCCTGTAAGGCGCACGGCCGCCATATTGAGCTGGCCAAGTAATGGCAGTGACGAACGCATTTGAAGTCTCGGTGCCACAGTTTCAAACGCCATCTGCGTTCGAGACTGTAAGCGAGGTTACACTGGGTCAGCAGCTGGACAACGCCTTTTGATAATAAGGACAGAACCTTCAGTGGATTTCGGATAGGACAAGGAAACGCGAACGATCGAGAACGCCGCGTTATCATCGTCGTGGTAGTCAGATGACGGAGCGTGGCGTGGTATGCTAGTTGATGCGGCTGCCAGCAGGGTGTGCTGACGTCCTGGCTGCCCAAATTCTCAACCCTCGCGCGGCTGGCGATCGTCAGTTGTCGCGCCGAAGTGCACCATGGTGGCAGCAGCTGCGCGGCCGCACAGCTAGTCAAGCTAGCCAGTCGGTGTCTCAGGTCAGTTGCATTCCCCTGATTTGGTGGGGGACTTGCGAGATAATCTAGAAAATACACGCAGAATGTTTTATGGAAACCCTCAATTGGAACTTGGTGTAGACGGAAGTACTTCTTGTTCTTGTAATTTAAGTTTTTCTGCAATTGTGTTATATTTTCTGATGCAACCTGAACTACGAAAGAGTGGCTTAGCTTTTGTTGTTTGAAGATTACAGGTTTTACTGTAATGCAATGGAACAATGTGACATGTGATCCACGAAGGTTCGTTTCATTTAATGGCTGTGACAGAAACTGAGTCGTATTTTTGCAGGAGTTGTCATGCCCCCCACATTTTAAAGTGTATTGTGCGATAGGCGACTTTAGTTTGAGGTTAGGTTGAACGAGTGCGTGTTCATCAAATGTTTATAAAGCTGTGCAAGTTCTAGAATGAACCAAGTTAGTACCCAGGGAATAAAACATCTAATTAAAAGGTTATGTAAGGAGGTAACGACTGATCGAGGCATGCTACAAGTTAATTGGGCGTTGAACGTTGTGGTAATGAAGGTAGCGTATTGACCGACCATCTAACTGTTGCACACGCCTGAGATTGTTGCTATCTTACCTTCATTTTTGCCAAGACATTATCAAAAAATATACGTTCTCTGCCCGTGCACTTACCCGGAAGTACCCGTCGGCTTACGAACTCATGGCAGTACAGTGCCTGAAAAGTAGGCCCCGACCACTTCTTAATGCTCGTGCTGTAAGTCCAACCAGCACAAACTTAGACGTGACTCGTGAGTCGCAGAGACAACTTTGGAACAGGACGAGGGCCCGGAGACAGAATTCGACTCCCGGCAGGGGGACATTTGCTTTTATCATCACTGACGCGTGCTCGGCGAGGCCATCTGACATCTGTTGTTTGGTTACCCCTTCGTCCTCTTTTCGCAGGACACGTGGTGATGGGCGATGGAGGACAGCTCGCCCGACCTGAGCCTGAAGCTGCGACGCCGATCGAGCGACTCCCGCGACTCCTTCTACATGGACTTCGCGCAGGGCATCGACTCTGATATCGAAGAAGTAATCTCGGGGGCTGCTGCGCCGCCCCTTGGGGACGGCGATGACGTCACGCTGCCGCCCCCGCCCGACGTCATCGGTCCCGATGATCTGCTGCCTGTCGACGAGGAAACTCAGAGGTACTCTTGGGTTCTTGAGGTGGGTGGATACAGCCGTCTCCTTCTTCAGGGCTGAAGATGGAGACGTCTTATTTACAGTGGCTAAAGGATAACCGAATGAGTTGGTTTTCTGGGCTAATCCTTCGTCGTTGTCTGTTCTGGTGCCTGATTGGTACGACGTGGAGGCTGAGTACGAAGAAATTGGCGAAAGGACCCGATAACTCGCCCAAGAGAACGTGTCCTCGTCTGTCGGGGTTGGGACCGCGAAGCGTTTTGATGTGTGAAATGGATGAACACATTTTCCGCGGACTCGTAGCCTAGGTGTCTCAGTTGACAATGCAGCTACTGATGTTGCCGAGCGTTAGATTTTCCAGGGTTGTTTAAGGATCCCTCACCTGTCATTCCGCTTCTGAATCGATCCAGAGGGATGTTTCGTGTCTGCGTGAATGCGTCTCTCTTTCTCATAATTTTTAATGTTTTGGAAGAGCCCAGACGCCTCTCTGCGCTAATTGCACGGAGGATGCAAGGTCCGATGTGCTTCCGCGTTGCTGGTCGTAATCATCGACGCTTCGTACCGCTGAACCGGAAGTCTAGTGCGTAGGGGTTAAAGGTCGCTGGCAACCCCCCTCGCCGCGCGACGTTGCCACGTGTCTCTGGATCGAATGTGCCGAGCTCCGCAAGGCGTGAAGTTCGTGTGTTCCAAGCGTCGCCACATTGATTGACGCCTACGGGCGCCGAGGCAGAGGGAAACGAGAGAGACTGCGTGGTTTTCCCAAGTTCCTACACCATAAATGTACCGGAAGTTGTTACGATCATTCATTTCTCTGTCAATTTTGCTTTTGAATCGGCTTAGCTTAGTCACTGTAGTGACTGGCTACGGACTCGGATGCTCGGAGTTCGACCCCCACGACGGGGCCAGAGGATTTTTCTTCCTAGCCCCTAAGCTCTGGGGTCCACCCAGCCTCCTGTCCTCCTCGGCGTCCTTTCTCCGGGGCGTGACGCTGACCACTCACCCCATCTAGTGCCGAGGTTAAGAACGAGTAGGAGCTATACGTCCTCTCCCCCCAAGCGCCTACATGGCGTGTAGCGTGACAGCTTTCTTTTTTCTACAATATTATTCCTGAAGAAATGAAGCTTCTGCCATCAGCTGAGAATTTTTGGGAGAACGCAACTTTGTTTATTTTGGACGGCCGTCTTCTGGGTTGTAACGCCCTGATGATGGAGGCAGCAAGGACCTCTGAAACGTCGGTAAACTTACTATATTTACCTCTTCCGCCCCAAGGGAAGCTTTTTGGTGCAAAGTGAGTGAGGAGCTTCGACCTCCGAGAGTTTCATTGGGACCATCGAGTCAATGGCGATGCTTGGTTCTGCTGGAAAGCTGCAGGGGAAAAAGCAATACGGAAGACCAAGGCGTAGATGACATGATAATATTAAAAGGGGTCTTAAGGAACTGGATTATTTTTGCTGATAGATGGTAGAGTTTTGTGGCGGTCTCTGGTGAACGCGGTGATGAACTTCCTATCTCCGCAAAAGGCGGGCAATTTTCGCTGGTCCCCACGAGGGGAAGATGCGACAGTGGTCTTACGTAACAGCTGTTGATCAGATGTTCTTGTATTTGTCAGCTGTTCGTAGGCCTCGCTTAGAAGGCAAGTTCTGAACAATATTCTCTTTGAACTGGTCAGGCTTATTTAAAATGTGTTTAAACGGAACCCGTAGTAAACATTTCTCTCACACTTTTTCTATTCAGAGTGGTCCAAAGTAGGAGCTGCTTTATCGCCGTTGCTTTTGAACTCTCCTTTAGGGACGTCCAAGAAACTGAATGACACACCTCAGCTTCTGGTCTGTGCTGATGATGGAAATCTATGGGGGGAGACCATAAACACCATAAAAGAGAGAAGCTCTAATTGACGCTAGTAAGGAGCTTGGTCTAGAAGTAAGCAAGTTGTGTTGATATCTCGCAACAAGAACGCAGGGCAAAATTGTAACATAAAAATGGCTGATGGATTTTTTGAAAAATGTGGCAGAGTTCGGACATTTGAAATTAAGAACAGATTAAATTTGGGTAATTCTTGCTACAATTCAGTTCAGAAACTTTAGAGTTTTCGTCTGCTGTCAAAAAAACACGTAAACATTATAATAAACAAAAAAAATATATTTTTTTGTAGTTTTGTATGGGTGTGAAACCTGGTCTCTGACACTAAGGGAGGAACGTAGATTGAGGGTGTTTGAGGAGAAAATCTGGACCCAAGAGGGATGAAACACTAGGAGGCTGGAGAACGTTGCATAATGAGAAGCTTCGTAATATTAAGGTGATAAAATCAAAGAAAGATTAGAGGGGCGAGGCTTGAGGCACTCGTGGAACAGGATGTTAGGCTTTGGACTGGATTCAGCTGGCTCGTTGACTTCCGGCCATAAAAGGCTACCAGTTTCTTGGACGACTCAACGACTATCAGCTTTAAAACAAGGACTTTGCTACTCGGGTTTGTTTGTTTGTCCTGATCTAATGTAACCTCGAATACATTTTTCGTCCCACTTTCGATGATCTTTTACCAAAAAAACTGTAGCTTGCAAACAGGGGAATTCGCTCTCAAGACGGAAAGAATTTTACAGCATTTCTCTTGAAAGAAAATACGCGCGAAAATTTTCGGTCTGTGACTGGGAAGAAATCGCAGATTTCTTTCGGGCGATTGCTGTAATTACCGCGGTGACGGGCGTCCTTGTGGGCTCCTGCCAGATGCTGTGTCTGGCGCGTCAGAATATCTCTGCGCACGTCCTGGAGAAAATGCAGTGATGACGCTCGCCGATTTGTTGATCTGACGTAATTATTGTATCAGAAGAATTCCCCGGACGACTTAGTTCCCAGTGCAAGAACAATGTGAATACGTAGAGCCGCTTGCAGAGTTGTTGACGGCCACTCACTTGTTTGCCCATCGAAGGCAAACAAACAAACAAACAGAGACCTACGTAAATAAACAGGCAAAAGTCTCGTTGTCCCTCTCTCCACGCACGACTCTGCGTCTAGTCGATGTCGTGGCTTGTTAAACGACGCTGTCTCAACTACAGTCGAGACAGTGATACTGTGCGACTGTGCTTCTAAGTCAGCGCCACGAGAAAATGTCCAGCTTCCGGCTCCGGCCGCCTTACCCCGATATCTATTACTACATGAGCCTCCTGACGGAGAATCAAACCCGCTACGCGCCATATAGGCGCTTGGGGGGAGAGGCCGTATAGCTCCTACTCGTTCTTAACCTCGGCACTAGATGGGGTGAGTGGTCAGCGTCACGCCCCGGAGAAAAGACGCCGAGGAGGACAGAAGGCTGGGTGGGCCTCAGAGCTGGTCTGGACGCAGAGGCTAGAGGAAAAATCCTGTGCCCCCGTCGGGGATCGAACTCCGGTCGTCGAGTCCGCAGCCGGTCATTATATTGACTGAGCTACCGCGGTAAGGACTGAGTCAGGGTTCGAACCATAACTCGAGAGCCGTTCGAATTTTGTCGACTTTCGTACCGAAGGTTAGAGTTTATGAACCACCTCGGTAATTAGCGTTCACGAATTGAAAATCAAAAGCAATGCATGCGTCTCCTAACTTGTTTGGCGTGTTCAGTGATGATAAATTGGCGGTTCGCGCTTGCGTTCTACCGTTTTGGTGGAGAGACAGGAGAATTCGAGCCCCGGGCCCCCAGATAGGATGTGGGTCTCGTGACGGCTGCAGCTTGATTGAAAGATTGTGTGGCCAATTGGTCGGCCGGACGGCCGGTGGCCTGACTCGGACAGAGTGCGTGTGAATGAGTGGCCGGCACGTCGTGATCGACCTCACCACCTGGTCCATGTTGATCAAGGAGACGTCACTAGACAGGTTAGTCGTTAGTTAACTCGTGTCGATGTTTGTGAGCGCCTGAAGCCAGTGTTTTGTTGTCGTCGTAGGTCCCAGGGCACAGAACGGCGACCGAAACTTGTAATGTAATTGAAAGAGCTCTTCAAGATGCGGCAGTGAGATGAACGCGAGTTTTTAGGTCGACCCGTCGTTGTAAAGATGGCGTGGCAAAGCCCAGAAACGTCGATTCGGTGAACTTTTGATGTCGTTCGTGTAATCGACTTACCTTGACGAATTTTGGAATGGGGAGTGTTTTTCAATTTAACCTAAAAGAACATCGCATTTTTTTCTATTGGCTTCTGTCTTGAACGAATGTGTGGAAACTTAGCGCCACATAAAGCGAACAGACATGACAGCGACGGTCGTTTGAATCTGAACGCACCCTGCGTCCGATGAAGCGTGCCAACTTAACAGAAAAATCAACGTGACATCGACTGTCTTTTGTCTTTTTCTTTTCGACTGCGTACAGTGCGCATGCGTGTTTAAAAGTGCTGAGACGTTTAAGTGATGCAGTGCGTCGGATGAGGGAAATTGGCAAGTGGAGCGCCAATTAGTTGGCAGCTAAACACGGCGGTCCGCGACCAATTCAGCCTCCCCACTCACGAGGCATGACTCCACGTCTATTTCAGTTTTCTGATTGATTGTGTGGGAACATTCTGTCAGAATGAAAGTCGACGTTTGCTAGCGACTACAAAGTCTGAATTTGTGGCTGTTTCTAGTACCGGCAGAAACAGTGAACGAAGTCGCAAGATATCTCCGAGCTTCGTTTCCAGTCGCAAATTCACGTTGGAGGCCGGCAAGCCGAGGTACAAAGATGGAGGGCATCCCCGCTTGCCCCTTGTACCTTCCCCCCCCCCCCTGAAATTTTTCGTCATGCTGAAGGAAACTGCTTTCAAGGGATGTCATTTCCCATCCATACCAGTGCTTTTAGTTTTCAACTAACCAACCAGATGGCTTAGGGAACCTGAAGGTTCATCACCGAACCAACCAAAGCCCTCCACCGGACCCTGTCCTGGGCCAACAAAATCCAGTCTCCTTCAACTCCTATCTCCCATAGATCCCGCCTGAGATTATCCTCCCATCTACGTCTAGGTCTCCCCAGCGGTCTCTTCCCCTCAGGCTTCCCAAATAGTGGACCCAACCAACCAGATGGCTTACGGAACCCGAAGGTTCATCACCGAATTAACCAAAGCCCTCCACCGGACCCTGTCCTGGGCCAACAAAATCCAGTCTCCTTCAACCCCTATCTCCCACAGATCCCGCCTGAGATTATCCTCCCATCTACGTCAAGGTCTCCCCAGCGGTCTATTCCCCTCAGTTTTCAAGGTCATATTATTTGCACGTACTGCACATTCGGTCTTCAAGACTCTGAAAAAAAAGTGTCTGTGTTCTTGTGTGGAGCGGCAGTTAAAGATTTTCAGATCTGAATTACGATTTATAAGTCTCGATAATTTTCCGTCGCATTCTCCCACATCAGACGTACGTGCAGAAGTTTCGTTCGTTACGACAGACGAGGCCATTTAATACGCGAGTCGTAGGATTTTCAACGCGCCAAAAATCTTCCGTGCACTGACGATCGCTTTCTTATGTCCGATTTTTATCAAAATTGGAATCGAGTCCGTACATTTTTAGCAGAGGACTCCGATGTCAAAATTTCGTAAAATTCTACTCAGCAGTTAACGAGGCTATTAGATATTGTAATTTTTAATATATATTTTAAGTTAACGAGGCGTTACTCTTGGCGACAGATGGACCAGCAGGCGAAGCTATTAGACGGATTTTCGCCTTCCGTTGACAGTTAAACGCCATTGATTCATTGAAATGGCTGCGGGAGAAATTACGTGCGTTCAGCGTTTGGTCGTTTCTTCAAATTGCGAAACGGTCGTGTCCCACGTGGATAGTTTTCGACCAGATTTCGCACAAAAAAAATCTGCCCGGGGGTCCTGTCGAGCTGAAGTACGTCGAGACAGAGATGGAGCCGGTCACTTGAAACCGTATCACGTGATCGGCCAGCCTGACCCCTCAACGTCAAGCGATTGACTCTTTCCGCCGGCTGATACGTGACGGGATGTGGCTCTGGACTGCAAAGAACGCCTCGACGTGTTCTTGCCTCTTGCCAACAGTGATTTTCTGTTGTCTCTTTGGAGAGCACCGACTAGCATTTCGATTACGAGGGACAGGTGTTCATGGCCGTTCGAAATTTCTCGTATTCCGCAAGGTTTCTCAGTCAAAATTACGATAAAATCTCCTCAAACTTCTTTGGACAAAAAAACAGGCACGGCTCATAGAATTACTTTGATGATTTGGGACC
>NW_019060190.1:240171-260917 GCF_000696155.1 Zootermopsis nevadensis
GACCACCACATCAGAACTGGTACGGAAATGAACGATGCCAGGGCGTGAAGCTTCGACGCTCAACTTCTGTCTACTGACAAGCTGTAGACTGCGTGGAGCTCGCTTAGTTCGAGCCCTGGGACCAGCATGTCCATAAGGGCTACAAGGCCGTGTATCCAGTGTGCATTCTGGGCGTTGTGGCCGTGGCTATACAGTGCGTGTGGTTTCAGCTGGACGGGCGTTGTACCGGGCAGCGAGCCTCTGCAACTCCCGTCGCCCGCCAGTCCCAACGCGGTCATCGTCAGTCCGGAGTCCCTGTCGCACCAATCCTCGCCCGCGCGCCGCGCCAGGACCAAGGACCCGTCGAGACCCGGCTCGAGTCGACAGGGCAAATACTCCCCCTCTGTCGGGTGAGTTCCATTTCCGTCGTGTTCAAGGTCCGAGGTTCTCAGGGCGTGAAAAGATGTCGATCGCTGCCTTCTCGGTGTGACGTGGTATGTGATCTTGTGGGTGGTTATACCAGCGTTCGTGGGGGCTGCAGTTCACCCTGGATGTGGAGGCGTTCTTCCGAAACGTTGGTAACCACGAGACGGCAAGACGTCACAACCCAGAAGACCGCTCTCGACATCCAAACTAACAGATGTCGCCCGTGTAGATGCAACATTAACCTCACTTTACGTGAAACTCGCACGTAACATTGAAAAGTATACCTAATTAGCTTCACAGCTTTTCTCTGAACCAATGTCTCTACGTGGCTTCATCTGAAGGAGTTTTGTGTAAAATTTTCCTCGCATTAACTGTGTCAACGATACACACATTTCTGTAGGAAGTTCAGCAAATTTTTGTAATGTTCTCGCCGTGATTGTGTCGATATGAAGGAATCGATTATCGATTCTGGACCACCACGAACGTGTATGACGCGTGTGTGTGTTGCTTCAGTCTGCCGCCGCCGAGTGAGGTGATGGCGCCAGTGCTGTACCACGGTCACCATTCGCTGTCGATGCTGAAGAGACCCTCGCGCATCGAGCAGCTGCAGGTCGACTGGAAGAGGCTGGGCACGTGAGTACCGTTGGTCCATCCGAAGGAGCTGGAGGAGATGTTTGTCTGTTGCCCTCGTTATTGCTGAGTCTTGTTTCAGGGACGCTCTCACCACAACTCTGTCGGCTCTGTACGGAAAGCTGCTGGTGGTGATGGGCATTGCCTTCCCCATGGCCGAGGTCATCTCCACCTACATCCCGCCCTCTTTTTACGAGGTCAGTGAAATTATATTCCGCCTGATGCAAGCCCCAGTGATGCCAATTTGACGGCAAGACATTTTAAGTTCTGGGTCGTAAATTGGGGGGCCGACGAGGGTTCTAGGTTGTGATAGAGCGTGAAATATGGAGATTTTATGGAGATTACTGGTGAAAAACGCTTGTCCCAAAAGCAGCGCCCTCGTAAACTTCTTTGGGACTGAGAATGTCCGAAACATTTAAGGCGTTCCACTGAAGGATTCGAAGTCAGTGCAACTGAAGTTGGGCGACCGAGGGGGCCAAGTAACCCTTTTGTGTGTTCCAGGGTTTCTATCTCTACCTGTACTTTGGAAGTATGGTCTTTCTGCTCTATATGTACGCCATGCTTCTGCGAGACCGGGGTTCGCTCTCCGTCAGCAGTTCCTTCAGTGAGTGCCAAGAAACTCTTGGAGAACACAGGCGTTCTTTATGGCGTACGAATAAAAATGATTTAGCTGTTATATTTGTCAATTAATATGATGATCACGAGTTGTTATTACTTGCGAGACTCGTACTCGCTCTTCGTATGCCGGAGGTAAAGAACGCCTGCTGTAATGTGCGTTGTCATTTGTTGAAATCGTGGAAGGTCAATTCGATTCCCAGTCCAGACTCGGGGTTTTGGAACCGAATTGACCGCCGGACGGGTTCTTGGCTCAGTGTTGGTACTCCTGCTCAGGACGCTCGCGAGGAGAGGATTCGTCGGGCGACAGCGTCGCGGAGTCGTCTGAGAGTGGCGGCGCGGTCCCTCAGCAGCACACGGACACCGAGTTGAGCACCACCGCGACAGAGAGCCACTACCACCGGAGCGGGGAACCCGGGGCGCCTGCGCAGAGCAAACGCGACCCACGCGACGAGCTGGTCCACCAACAGCAGCATTACGGCAGCTTCTACCTTCGCATGGGCGCCGTCGGTGCGTGAGATCACTTTACCAGCTGGACGCCATTTTGACCTGAACGTCTTCAACTTCCAAAAATTCTGCGAGGTTCTTTGAGTTCGTGCCTTTCTGATTAAAAAGCCACGATCCTATATAAATTAGATCTGGCGTCTTGGGGCCTTCCGCTTCGCAAAAATTAACCGCATTAACCCTTTGAAGCCGAAGATCGGCTGAACATTATTTATGAATTCAGTCCGTACCGCGAAGAAAACACTACACCTCACCATTACGAAAATCAGCTGGTTAACCCTTTGAAGCCGAAGCTCGTCTTCATAATATTTACGAATCCAGACCGTACCGCGAAGAAAACACTTCACTTAACCATTAGAAGTCGAATCAGGCGGTACCACATAAGATTTAACAAAAGAACATCCCGGTCAAAGCCTTAAACACGTAGAATTTACTCCAGTTTCCGCGTAATTTGTCATTGATTTTCGTATTGACGATTGAAATATTCGACGTGTTGCAGCCTTTGGCATCGGAAGCATGATCTACTCGGGCCTCGAGTTCGGGCAGTACTTCGAGGTGGAGCGAGACACCAAGTGCCACAACGTGCTGCTCGCCCTGACGCCGGCCACCCGCATGGCGTTCACCTTCATTCAGATGTACTTCATATTCCTCAACAACGAGGTGACGACCGCAGATCTCATTACGATTTTTGCTCTGATTGGCTGTGCCGAGAGTTTAGCGGAGTCGTAAGAGGGTAATTTTTGTGTCTTGTGCAGCAAATGAAGGTTTGGCGACATCGCGCTCTGGCCCGCTTCGGGCTCATGCACATGATTGGCACGAACCTCTCGGTCTGGCTGAACGTCCTGGTGCAGGAGACGAAGCACGAGATACTCACGTTCTACAACCCGGAGAACAACACCCTGGGAATCTCGCACCGCCTCCGTAAGTCACGGCCTTCCGAAAAGTAGTTCCCCGATCTGTTACGTGGGGCTTAAAAGAGTTCCTTTGTAAGACTCCGCCCTGAAATTTTACGAAAAACTTTATTGTACTGCGTTAAACATCGCGCCTTGTTCCACTCAGAGTTTATTCCAGGTCTGGGAGGACGCGGGAGTCAGTCGGAGGAAAGCCAGCGCCATTTTCAGGCAAAACTTTGAAATTCTTATAATTTGCGTGGATTTGTTTCTTTAGAAAAATCTAGGGATTAATTTTCGTGGCTCTAATTGGTTTTTGGTCCAAGTGTTCTCACGTAGAGCCCGAGTTCTTCCTTCAGAGTGACAGACACTGAACCTCGCCCTTAAGAACGAAGGAAAAAGAAATATTTTCGTTCCCAGCGTCAGTCCGCTTTATAGACTCGGAGACGTTGAAGTTCGAGCCGACGTTTCGAAACACCTCGGACTCCGTTCGTCGCTTGCATTCGGCTGCCCCGCTGAAAAGATTTGCACCGAGGGTCGAAAGTCACAGGCCCGCGCGGAAATCGTGTGAGGGGTTGGCAAATTTTTGGACAAAATGCGCCCCCTTGAGGGAGAAACCGTGATAAAGGCGAAATTTTTCGTAGACCTCGTCATTGCTGGAGAAAATTTCGACGAACATTCGGAGGCAGTTGTTCCCCACACGCGACTGCAATGTCTTTCAACTCCACGGAGCAAAACTCTGCTTGAGAAGCTGACAGTCGACCAGCTGGTCAATAAATTCCTCGCCTCTGGAGCACACGAATCAGTCCACGCTCTCAGCTCTATTTCTCTAAGATACATTTTAATATTATCCTCCTAGTCTCAGCTGCCTACAGCCGGTTTTCGGCTGAAAAATAAATATTTGTTCAAGCTGACTGTCTTCTGGTAGAAGTTTACCGACGTTTCAGAGGTGCTTGCTGCCTCCATCATCAGGGAGAGATTAGCCATTTTCAGACTCACCGCCGTGAAAACCTGAAAAACGACAAAAAATCGAGAGGTCACCGCGCGAAGTGACTGTCGAAAAGCGAACTTAATTTTCAGCTCTTCCTAATTTACGTCAAGAAAGTGCGAAGCCGAGACTGCAACCCGGGTCTCACTCACTGCGTTTCATTCAGCACCGACCGACCGAGAGCGCTGTTTGGACACCTGCTGCGGCGTATTGATCACACGCTGACACGTGCCCTGTACCGGGTGTTCACCAAATTGCGGAACTCAGAGAAATAGAGAACGGGCCTCGTAACACTAACGCCACCTAGAATCGTTTAGACGGGGAACTCTAGGCAGAAGCCGTGAGACAAGAAATGCTAACAGAATTTTAAGCCCTTACGAGCTCTAACGCCAGCCAGAAAGACGTTGTTAAGTTTTTGTACCGAACGCGTAGTGGGCGGGCATGTAGCACGCATCCGTATCGAGGCTTTTGGCTTTGTTTCTTTGCAGCGATGAGGATCCACGTGCCGATTGTGGCCTCTGGCGGGGCCGTGGCGACGTCGCATTCCCACAGCCGCGTGGAGCGGGGCCTCAAGGGGCCCCATCACATCTACGAGTGCAGGCGCACCAACATCATGGGGTCCCTGGTGCAGGATGCCAGTCCCTTCCTGTTCCCCTGCACCATCGAGTACTCGCTGATCTGCGCCGCCATCCTCTACGTCATGTGGAAGAACATCTGTCGCGCTTCGCCCTCTCAGGGGCCCTCGGGGGCGCGCGCGGGGCGCCAGGGCCTGCCCCCTCAAGCGGCCTACAAGCGCCACCCTCACCACTACTCGGTGGACTGCGCACGCGCGCACAAGGGCCTCTTCGTCGGCATCCTGGTCCTCGTGCTCACCATCATCTCCCTCATCCTCTTCTTCGTGCTCATTTCGCGGCCCGAGTTCGTGAACTTGGCCGTCATGGAGGTCAACATCTGCGAGCTGACCCTCTACGCCATGACCACCGTCGCCACCCTCGTCGGCATGCTCCAGGTACTTGGGGGTTCGATCTCCGACGGGGGCAGAGGATTCCTCCTCCAGCCTCCGGTCCAGTGGGTACCAGTGAGTAGCAGCTCTCCTCTCCCCCCAAACGCCTACATGGCGCGTAATGGGACATGAAATGTTTCTGTTTGCGAGCTTTTTATTGCACTCGAAAAAGTCACGTGATACATTTTAATACTTTAATTGGTAATTTAGGTGTCAGTATTTAACTCCTTTAGATAATAAAACTACGACGTTTTAATAAAAAGGGTTACCTAGCAACAGATAAGCCAGAAAACAATTTTTTGTTGTATAATTCTGTTATAACCACGGTGGTCTAACGGTTAGAACGCTGGCCTTGTAATCCTGGGGTCTCGGGGTCGAATTTATAACTTGTGTTGGGCAAGGCCGTGGTCTAGGCAACACGGAGTTTTCCTCCGTGGCATCCCAACAATTACTCCATTCACACACAGAAGAAGGCAATGGCAAACCACTTCTGGATCATCTGCCAAGAACGTATATGAACAGGTCCCAGTCCGAGAAAAGGATGGAAGGATCCTGTTCATATGGACCTGTCGTCACACAGAACACTAAATAAATAATAAATAATTCTGTTGTTATCTCACGAGTACTGAGTATTCCAAGAGAGAGGATCGGACTTGCTCAGTTGGTGAGTAAGCTGAACACAATCGCAGTCAGAGAAATTCTATTATCCGTCTCCTGACGCCGGGCGTCGTCTCGCGCGATGTGTTCGCAGGTGCGACAGCTCAAGTACGACGGCGGACGGAACCTGGAGCTGGACAACATCTTGTTGATCGGCGCGCAGACGGGGCTGTTCATCTACAGCACCTTCACGATCATCGGCGGCCACTTCACGATCGAGAAGAACACGGTCCTGGTGCTGATCACGGCGCTCGCCTCTCTCCTGCAAACCACGTGTCAGACGATGTTCGTGCTGGACGCGTCGCGGCGCTCGTGCGTCACGCCGGATCAGATCCGCCGCAAGCCGGGGCGCGAGCTCGTGACCTTCCTGCTGGTGACCAACCTCGCCATGTGGGCCATCAACACCCTGGAGAAGTCGCGCGCCGAGTCCCACCCCATCCAGCTCCACTTCTACGGCCTGTGGGCGTGGACCATCATCACGCACGTGTCGATGCCCCTCGCCATCTTCTACAGGTGAGAGACCCGAGGATTCGGAGCTTATTTTGCGTTTTTGAAGATTTCAGAATTCGTGTTAAGATTATTAATTATTTTAATTCAGCGGCCACACGAAGTTAAGATGTCACCAGGGCTTTTATGAATGCGGTTATGAACAGTTAATGTTCTGAGTTCCTGAGAAAGTTTCGGGGTTTCGAACCAATAAATCAGCGAGCGGTACCTTCGGCATCTGAGTTCGATTCTCGCTGTGGCCGGAAAGAGAATTCGGTCTTAAGACAGACGAGACTTCCGCTCGCCTTTTCGAGTTCGTCTCTGAAATCATTCCGCAGAATTAAGTGATATTTTGGGGTCTGGGGGAACTCATTTTGGGCACTTCCTTGGGTCCGCAGGTTTCACTCGACCGTCTGTCTCTGCGAGATCTGGAAGCGCGCGTACAAAATGAAGCCGACGTACATGTAGAGGAGACGGCGGCCCAGGAGTTCACTGCCGACGCCCGGAGACGCCGCGCGTTTCATTTGATTCATCGGACGCCATTAATCGGCGTCTGAGTTCCATCCAACTTCTTGTTCGGTCAGAGACACGAACCCCGGTCAGACGCCGGCTTTTCCTCGTTTTTCTGTCTTGTTCTTTAATTGGCTGTGCCGTGGGGCAGGCGGTCCAGAAAATGGCATTTTAGTCCTCTGCAAAAAAAAGTTTTTTTTTTAAAAAAATTCGTACTAATTACGACACTACGTGTTAATCAACTACACAATTTAGATTTAATTACCAATTTCGTACTCTGAAGCAGCGACGCGGGCCACAAAATTGGACCAGGCCTTTCCAGAGGACACGCAATAATAACATTGATAGGATTAATGGATTTCCAGATCCACAGCATGAAGGATTTGTGTGTTAATTCGTGTGGTGTTTCGTAAGTTTGTTTGCGCTTACACGGAGAAAGAAACGAGGGGGCTGTGCCCCGTTCCCGCATTAGCCTTTGCACTGAAATTTCTACATTGCCACCCGGAACACCGAGGCGAGTGGCAGGTGCCCGCGTGCTGTTGCCGACGTCTGGGACGACCCCTCGAGGGGCAAACCTTTATATAGCTTTATGTAGGACGATAACTGATCAACCGTACGAGAAATTCGTATGGCGACAGCTGAAATGTTGCGGTCCCACGAAAACATCACTAAAAAAATTGAGGAAACGTCGCAAAAGTGAGGTTATGTGTTCCGTGCAGGCCACAAGTTAATGTTAATGTCTGCGTCCACGCCGACTTATTCTCCAAACAGAAAATCCATTTACACTTCCGAGGCTCAGTGAACAGTCTTTGCCCTAGTTGGGGGATGCGCGTACTTTAATCCAATTTGCAACCTTCCGTTGCCAGTCGTCCAATCACTTCTCAGTGCAAATGCAGGTGAATCATCTCATCTCCGCGTGTTTTGTAACAAACTTATGAAACATTCTGTATTTTACATAACCCCCGTGTATTTTATATAACCCACGTATTGAGTGTCAGCTGAGGACGAAGGGGCGCAGTGTTCGATTCCAGTAGGCGACCTTGACGCAAATTTTTCTGGTCGCTCTTTTGTCTTTATACTTTTGGTTACATATAACTGTCAACAGATGGCAGCTGCAGTGAGTCCCATGAAACACACTAGTTCTTTAGCACAAACTCAACTCGGTGTTTAGACACGCGAATGTTTGTAACAATGTAACAAAGCCTACCTCCTTTCTCATTTACAACACCGCGGGGAGTAACGCTCCACTTTCAAATCACCAAATATGCTGGGGTTACGGAAAGAAGCGAGATTTTTTAAGCCCAGAGCACGCAAAATGTTACGTGTCTTTGTTCTGTAGGTCTCACAGTTGTTCGTGAAATTTATTCACAAGTTAATCATCGCCCCTTCTTCCCCAATGCAGCACCACACTTTTGGACCAAAAAAACTCAGCTCATCGAGATTGAGTACTTTCAGGAATATATAAGTCAACTGTTCGTCAGTATTTTGTGTCGTAGCTGATAATATGAATAGTAGCAAGGAAGCGCTCAAATTTTCTTTCTAAACGGAGAAACCAACACCAATAACTTTCTTTTATCGTCTTCCCAGTTACAAGCAGTACAAATGACGCAGTCACCAGACGGGAACAAATCTACCGCAGTTCAAATGTTAGAGACTGACAACTTCCTTACCAGTAATCCGGTTTTTAGAGGCAGCCCGTGGCGCCCGCTCTGCGCATGTGCAGTAGTTCTAATTTCTACCGCTGTCGCTAGGAGAGGGGCCACGGCGAGAGCCATTCGTATTGATAATAAGCCTTTTTTAATACACTGTATTTCTTATACTATAATGTCTTTTCTAATATTGTCACACGAGAGACCAATTTATTTTATAGCATACGTGATTTTATGTGTGTTAGCTGTAAGTACAGGGCGCTCCAGAAAACCCTGTCAACGTTTCTCATTTTCCGACTTGCTTGCGTTTCTGGAACACTCTGTACACTCGATTATCGGTGTCCATGACAACGGCTACACAAAACAATCGAACTTAGCTTAGAACACTGCACCAACTGTTACCATGGCAACAGTTGGTGCTTCTTATCGTTGCGTCTCAGTGTTTGTGTGTATCTGTGTAATATATTTTGTATATAAGCATTGCGTTAGAGCAGGAAGTTTATTATTTAATAGATGTATAATATACGCACATAAAAATTGATTGTTTGTTGGCCATCTGAGGGAATGGGGGGGGGGGGCCAGGACTGTCATCGCGCATGTTAATTTGGACAATTGTTTACTTACATTAATTTACTACGCATTTTTGTTTCTCGAAAGGAGCGAAAACAATTCCGTGGCTCGATCCCGTTTTGGTGCAATCGATACTCTCGAGTTGTCGACATATCGATAAATTTCCTGAGCATTCTTTTAAAGTCCATTCCTTCTAATAATTTTCTTGGAGGCGTGTGTGAAATGAGAATGCCAGTTTCGGAAGTCAAGAGCCGAAAATTTCAGGGATAACTTTACTTTCGCGAGGCCGAGAAAATTTATCGATATGACGAACACTTCGAGAACACAAAAAAAAAAAAGTCTTCGAAGTGCGCTCCGAAATGGAATCTTGCAGGATCCGTACCATGCAGCACAGTTTTCGTAGTTTGTATCAAAAATTATTTTTATAAACATTTTTCTAGTGGAGTGAAGTATTTACAAAATTACTGCAGCTATTAAAAAAATGTTGTCTGGTTCTGCTGCGGGATATTTAGTTGTGTGTGGTTGGCAGCACTGCTGGCACCCCCCTTTTATGACGTCGGTTTCTTGAACAGCAGAAGCTCTCTTATTCTATGAGACTTGTGTATATATATAGGCCTTTATAAGATTATAGGATTATTTGATAAAGTTGTGATCATGTTTCTGTTACCCGCTCCGGCCTGCGCACCTCCTGTTGTGAACCAACAGCGCTGTTCTTGTATGTTTCTTGCTGGTGTGTAGGATCTTGGTTCTTGTGATAAATGTTGATAAAAACGAGAGCGAAAATTTTGATTTTTGAAGAATAACCAAAATGTGCATGGGATCTGACGCAACTAGAAACCAAGCTAAAATGGATTCTGCCAACGTACAGACCGCAGCGTTTAAGAAAGTTAGCTGTAAAAGACTTTCGAAACTTGCTCTTAATTAAAACAGAAGAATCAATTCCACTCAAAAGATGTGCCAACGCCTTGCGGAGTTCAACTTTTACTTTGGAGGGTTTTTGAATTTCGTGAAGCTGTTATGTAACATTTTCACACGTTTCCTGTTGTGGCAAATTTTATGTCCGTTTTTACACTCACAACGCCGTCAAAAACTTGTCAGAATCAGTCAGTTCGATCGATCGATTATTTTATTTCTCGTCGTACCAACCGTCGTACTTCGAAGCCGGAAGCTGCTCATGTTGGCAACACTTCACCACTCACGAATATCGCTCAACTCTTCGAGATGGAGGATCGATTAATCGTGTTGTTTCCTTAGCCACAAGAGCACGATTAAGCATGTTGCAACTAGTAGTGCGCAGACCGGAGCGTGTTCGTTCTGTTTTGCTCTATAGAAATAATCTAGAATATTGTTTGGAACGCTGTGCTGTTGACTGTATAAGAAGAATAAACAATTTGTCGCTTACGAAGTTTAACCAGTGCTACCAATTCATCCCGCTGTTATTCTCATCGGCCTTGAACCGAGTCCCGAATTCCAGCATTGGCCTGGAGACCTGACATCAGTGCGGCAAAGCTCATTCGTGATTTTCCTCAGTCCCCAAGACTAGATTGGAAAAGGGAGGGGGGGAGCTCACACTGATTCATCAGCCACAGCCGTTTTTATACTCGGCGTCGCGTAATCTTTGTAAAAACCGAAAGGTTATACTGAAAACCTGAATTTCGTATTCCCAGAGGGAATTGAAGTGTGTGATAATTAGTTTACATACGCTTCATTAAGGCCATTAAAACTTACCGCGGTAAGCTACAGGCCAAATTATTAAAAATTTGTAGGTTAATATTTGTTAATTAACTGGCTAATAGGCCAAATTCAAATTCCGCCATTAGTCGCTATCTTGAGCCAGATCCAATTTTAAACTCTCACAGTTTTCTCGGTCTTCCAAGTGGTTACCTGACAAGAGGTTTCCCCGCCGAATTTCCGTCTGCATTTTTATATCTTTCGTGCTCAGGCCGAACATAATGGCTTCGAAAGATTTGACAAGGAATTCGTTCAAAACATCGATGTTTTGTGTGACTCATTTCTCGAATTGTAGACCCACGCGATGGGAGTACAGAGTACCAACATTTTAACATTTAAGTATCACGTGCAAACCAGACAGCTGCCCCGTACCGAAGTGGAAATGTGTTTTAGTAAAATTTCCTATTTGTGAGATCTGGCGTTTTCGCGGTAGATACCAACATCTCAGAAAAAAATTCCTGTCCCCATCTTCAGCCCTTTATTTTGTGCTCGTTTAAAAAAGGGACAAATGTATCCTGTACTAGTTTGGAATTAATAAAAGGACGCGGTCATAACGTGCTTGGCCCACAACATCAGCGCTGCAGTCGCCTCGCGATTTTCCAAAACGAACAGAATCATTATCTTCCTAGCACAAACGCATTCCTTCTCCGGCCTTGCGCGTTCTGTTTCAATTGTACATTCCGCACTACAGTTAGTTTCATAATGTTGCCTAAGTCTGAACAGGTAAATTTTCATACTTCGCTGCGTCAGCGCGCATGCGCACGGCAACCATTTTGATTCCAGCGCCAGGCGATTGTGTTGTGTTGTGTAGAAGACAAGACGAAATTAGAGCGATAGCGTTACTCCAACCACTAGCAATCTGCTTTAGTTTGCAATAATGATTTGGTTTATGTTACGTTGGATGCATGATGTGGTTAGTATTTTACATTATTTGCTCGTTTTATGTGAAATTCTAGAGTAAAATGAATTTGTTGTTCATCCTGAAAAATGATTCGACGTTTGTGAAGTCAGTTTAAGTATAATTTTCTCCGTACGTGCTCAGTTCTGTGACCCCCCGAATCGCTGCCCAGCCAGTAGTAACAGCCGAATAGTCTGGAAAGCGTTCGGCTTTTGTCTGTTCGAGCGGATGCCGGAAGTGACACGTGAGGTTGCACGTGGCTTCAAGACAAGGCTGGCTGAACGCAATACAGGCCCAAAGGACGATTCGTACTGAAACTGACTTCGCAGTCTTGAGCTTTTGTTATGTGACGTTGCAGGCAGGCAACGTGTTTGGTGGTGACCTTGAAGCTGTGCGCATTATTAACTTTGTAACTCGATGATGGTGAGCGACGGTCAGCTCTCCGCCCCGGCCAGCACTAACGGTGTTCGAACTTCGTGTTCTACATGTCCGGCCCATCGTTTTCAACTATATTTTAATACCAGGTAACCGTTCTCCTTATATAAACTTTATATTACAGTCACTGAAGTGCCTGGCAGATTCCAATGAAACTCGATTGAGTTATTATATTCTCTCGTGCCACTTTCATGTTGGTTCATTTTAAAAATATAACTAAATTTGTATGTGATTCTGATTAATGATACTCGCTGTAAACAGGGATAGTTTCTGTAAACGCCATTAACAAGTTGGTCTTTGCAATGGTGAAGTGTCGTGTTTTCTTCGCGGTACGGACTGGATTCTTAAATATTATTTAAACGAGCTTTGCCTTCAGATGGTTACGAGCCTTCGAATCCTAAATATTCCGATGAAAAGGCCTGTTACGTCGTACGTATTCGGGTGTGGGTTCAGTCTACTTAAAGGCCCATTTTCCTTAGGTCATGAAATCATTCGAATGGTTCGTACAGCGCCTTTAGCTTAAATAATAATGACGATAACTATGATTATTATTACTATTATTATGATCGAACGTCGTGGTCGAGTGGTTAGCACTCCTGCTTTGTGTTTGGAAGGTCACGGCTTCAAATCTCGGCCCGGAGACCGGCTATCTTGACTGAGTTTTTTCGTGATTTTCCTGAGTTCGTTCAGTAAAATGCAAGAATAATACCTTAAGTTAAGCCATCGACCTGTAGTCTGAGCTACAGCCTTATTTGTCTGTCACGCACTTCAGTGAGTGAATTGTATTATTACTATTGTTGTTAGTGGTTGTAAATTCCGGTATCCAGATTGTCCGTCGCGCTTAGCGTAAATTCGCTCGGAGCTGGAAACGGTTTTACAAAATGCCATTTATTTTCGAGCTGTACCGAATCTCCGGTTCCGATCTCTTCTTGCACGAGGGATGCTGCCTGCTGAGCGACGTTGCCAAATTTCCTCTCCTCCCCCAAGTCGTTAAATCTCCCATCGGGACCCGTGTTACAGGGTGCTTCAAAAATACCTTGCCCCTAAATCATTACCAGGCAGAGTTGATTTACAGCTGAGGACGTGGAGGAAAAATTCCACGTAGTCTTTGTCTTCAGAATGCTCGCTCACGTTGGAGTCGGTGGTGAGCAAATTGCCCTTCGGCTCAGAAGTGGATTTTCACTTCAGCTATTTTTTTTTCCCGTGATTCTTAGAATAAATCCCCAAATCTCCTAAATAATCGGATTTCAACCACGAAAATGGAAACTCCTTGCCATGACGAGGGTCCGTCAACTTGACGAAATGAAATTTTGCTTCTTATGACATCCCTCGGTGATGCAAAGTTCCGGCTTGGGGCTTGGGCGTGGGGCTAACAACCCTTCACCGTATTTTTTTTTTTACGATGGGTCTAAAACCTCCTCGGACCGGGACCGATTCTTTGGCACGACCGAAGCACCTCGGCGTAGATGAGAGCAAAACGCTGAGATGGACCTCGAGGAGGCGGGAATCGATGGAGCGAAGTGGATGCAGCTGGCTCGGGATAGTGTCCGGCGGCGTGCTTTTGTGAACACGGTGACGAACCTTCTGTTTCCATAGAGAACGCGGGCTTTTCTTTGACAAGCTGTGTATACATACGATCGAATTTTCAAAGAATGTAATCCACATCGGAGGACCGCGTTTCCTTCCCAATTGGATCTTATTTATGATTTAAATTGGTTCTGAATTTTGTCGCAGGTAATGAACAATGCACACAGCGACGTAAAATTTCCTCGTGTGTCCTTAAATGTATATGTTTTACGCCTATTTATAGGTTTTTTTTATTTTACGAATTTCGATTACAGTTCGCGTAAGGTTAGCGTTACGTCGTACGGATGTGTTCGAAGAGAATTCTCCAGAATCTAGTTAATAACAGACATCGTTTCCGTCGTGGCGCGACCTCTTCGTAAGCCCTCGATTGTGGACGTGAGAGTCATCTGTCGGCCACTGTGAGTACTTCGTGCAGGAGCGCTGTTATAATCCGGGGTTACAAATTCGTGGATCAATAAGACCACTCACGCGCGCCGCGAAATTGCATTATCCTTATTTCGCTGCCGTACTTTTACAGTGCGTTGTGTCCGATCGCTCCATTGCGAGAGGCATACCTCGTTCTATTGCGCTCCGCAGATATTGCGTTTTTGTTTTACGAATTTAAGGTGTGTGGCAACCCTGCGTCGAGCAAGTCTGTCGGCGCCATTTTTCCAACATCACGTGCTCACTTCGTGTTTCTGTGTCTCATTATTTTAATTTTCGCATTGTTTTTTTAGACTTAATAGACTACAGTATACAGTAAACATAACTTTTATAACCAAAAAATTCGTGTGACTCACTTTATTGCGGTGGAACCGGAACCGCAATATCTCCGAGGTATGCCTGTATTGGATTATTTCATAAAAAGCTCTATCAGTGTTACCAACAATATGCCTGATTTTCTCTCTCGGTGAACTCCTTATTGGGGATCGTCGTGTGGATTTCGACGTAACTGATCCAGATAACTAATCGGACTGATTAAAACTTTTTAAAAAGAAATCTACGTCAACATTTTCTGCTCAGAGGCCCCCGAGTAACATTTCGTAACTTACTAGTATTTTATACAAGGGAGTTGTTAACCCCCGAGCTGAGGGACCACCCCTTGTCGGCTGTTAGCGATTGCTCATTCAGTACGTTCGAAGCTGCCGTCAAGAACAGGACGTGTTTTGACACTATCAGCTTTCAACTTTGCTTCTCTTCTGTTCCGCTGAACTTTCTCATGCGCGGCACGTGACGCACACCACGTGATTTCTCCTCTCGAAGGGGAGGGGAGGGGACACGTGGAAATAAATATAGAAAACAAAAGCCTGCGCTGTAAGCGTGTAGGAAGCGTAACCCATACTGAATAAGACTGTCGATGATAATAAACTCTGTGTGTGTGTGTGTTCATGCTATGAATTATAATTACGAAAGACAAGTCGTCGTCGTCATTCTGAAACTGCGATGTGCGAATTTACAATTTGTTATGAAGAATCGTTGCTCACGTAAGGCCTCCATTTTCGGAACTACTCTGACAAAGACGGGCTGAAATTGAAGGGGACGTGGTCTAAGCCACTTCGAGAGAAGGAACATTCAGGGATTTGGGGCACCGAACATGGAGATGGCTGTCTTCTGGGTTGTAACGCCCCCTTAACGACGTCTATCGCAAACCCAGACGACAGCCACATTCAGCACAGAAATACACTACACGCACCTCAGTACCTCAGATAATTAACGTTTAGTTACGTTTTTCAAACGCCAATTCGCGAAAGTGGGCGTCGGTGATTCTTGAACGCGATTTCCGTCTGTTTTGTTACACATCTGAGAACGACTGTTCACTTGTGTACACGTGCTGCGAAGTAAGATCTACCAAAAATTCGTGCTAACTCAGAGAACCGAGAAGCTTCCAAGTAGACACGAAAGTTAATCGAAGATTCCTGGTCGAAAGTCGTACGAGAAGTCGATTCAGGACTTCAAAGATACTCACATTTGCACGGGCAGTTAAAATCTGGGGGCCTCATCCCTCCTCATGAAGCAAATTACGAGGAGGAATGTGACACGGGTTAATTTCCACCAAACTGTTTCATTTCAAAAGCTCCGATCGACTCAGACAGATAATAAAGGGGCTGCTGTTGGTCTTGGAAGTTTTCGAGAGATGTCGCTGGCCGATGACGTTCGCGAACCTCAGTTGTGGAACTCAGTGCCCAGACGTGAGCAAGCGAGGGGGAGAAAAATCCCTCCCTTAGGGCCGTCCGTGGTTCTTATTCCAGGCAGAATTTCCCTCCTCCTCTCGTATCCGCCCCCGCGCGCGTGCGAGAAACATCAAACGATCGCACTGCGCTCCAGCGGCGATTGTGACTTCGCGCGTCGCTCGCGCTGCTCTTTTGTTCTTCTGCTTGTGTAGAGCCGAATGACGTCACGGCTTAGTGACCGGAGAAATTTCAGTTTTTTAACCGAACTCTTTAAAGAGCGCTGGTAACTATGTGTACCATTTGGTTTTCATTTCTAAATGCCAGTTCGCATCACGTAATTTAAGTGCACTATCGCGGTTCTTGGACGTAAATTTGAAGTGTTTCGTTTCGTAAGTGCGAGAACTTGTTTCCAAACACGCTTGCCAGATGTCGTTGTTTCCTTCCGTCGCTTAAGCAGGGAACCAACATGACGGCAAATAAGCGTAAAGGACAGGCCGATTAAAGGAAAACTGATTCATTCCGTGGCTGTCTCTGCCTCAGATTTCGAAACAACGTCGGGCTAGCAAATGCTCTGACGCGAACTCCCAACACTTTCACCTGTTGGAGAACTGACAAGTCAATCCTCCCCTCCCCCCCCCCCATGGCGGCGAAATCTAACGGACCGAAACCTCAGAATTAAGCAGGTCTTGAGGCGCTCGTCCCGATGTGCCTGCCCTAACTGCAAGTTACTTTCTGATTCCTTAACGAGGACACGTGGAGATGCACCACGGGCCGTAGGTTGAAGCTCCTAGCCCAGAGAGCACGCTCTCAGTTCTAGAAATTAACAGCGACTGAGCTGCAAATGGTCCCCTCCGACGTCTGTGCTAATGACATTTTCAAAACGTTGAAGTTCACTTGTACGGACGGACAACAATACCACGACTGTCTGCAACAATGAACTCATGGACAAATTGTTTTACTCGATGTTAATTAATTGTCGGGATGTATTTTTGACGTAAATACGTCTATATTGAAACGAAAAAGTGTAACCTGGTTACCTAGAAAACGTCATCTGTTTACTCGGCATTGTTGTTACCTAGGAAACATTTCATTACATTACATTACATTACTTTACATTACATTCATCTACCACAGACCCATTTTAAGCGTAACTAATTCAAGTTGATTAAGCAATGTCTTAATCAAACTTTACTCAATTTTAAAGCGTGTTTTTATTTTTTTATTATTTAGTGTTCTGTGTGACGACAGGTCCATATGAACAGGATCCTTCCATCCTTTTCTCGGACTGGGACCTGTTCATATACGTTCTTGGCAGATGATCCAGAAGTGGTTTGCCATTCCCTTCTTCTGTGTGTGAATGGAGTAATTGGTGGGATGCCACGGAGCAAAACTCCGTGTTGCCTAGACCACGGCCATGCCCAACACAAGTTATAAATTCGGGCACAGCCGGGAATCGAACCCGAGACCCCAGGATTACAAGGCAAGCGTTCTAACCGCTAGACCACCGTGGCTATATCGTCGTTTAATAAGCCACGGACAAATTAGCGTAAAATTGTTTTCCAGAACATTAACCGACTAATATTTATGGAGTTCGTTTTGGAGTCAGAAACAGGAATTTTAGAAAACGCTGGCCAATTCGTAAAATCATGACCAGGAGAGACTTTTCTTTTCCACATCTTCGAAAATCTCACATTAGTGGCTTCTGTGGGGAAAATGCATTTACACACAACCAAAATACAACAGGCAGCCCGGAAGATCGTCTCCGTGCGCCATTTTCGTGACAGCGAACACCCACTTAGTCACAAACTTTCGCCAAGTAATTCTGTAAATTTTTTGGAGGAATTCGTCAGAAATACAAAAACAAATTAATATTTCTCTCCATTTGACAAAACATGGCGCTCAGAAAATGTGAAAATTTTGATCTCTCCCTGCCATCTATGATCGTCACTTGGAACCTGCACGCACAATCAATATGACACGTACCACGCAGTCTGGGCAGGTGTCTCCATGGAAACCCCCCCCACCCCCCTCAAAAGGCGTATTGATCGTGTGCGTGGGTTAGCACTGAACACCAGGGCAAGTCGTGGAGTGCGTCGCCTCTGTCAGATGCCAATTTCACGGTTCGCTGCGTTGAGAATGAGTCATGAAGTTGGGCTGTTCGCTCCGTCTCCCAAAACATCGTCCGAGAGAGACGCAGTTTGGTCTGAATCTAAAAGGCGGGTCGTCGCACTGAATTGTGTTTGTAACATTTGGGGGGTGGGGGGGGGGATTTCTGTTTTTAAATGACACTCGTCGTTTATTATCTTTGCACAGAATGGACACGAAAACATCGCAAGTTCACTCAGAATGTTCCCATACTTGCAGAAATTAAGCTGCATTACCGAATGAAACATTCCCCGCCATCTTTCGACGACAGAAATTTCGAAATCTCTGCGCACGTTTCAGGATCCACGCTCAAGTTTCGTCTTGTCTGTCATTAAACCGAGATATTTCTCTGTACTTTCATGTGTTTTATTTTTAGTGTTAGTGGCGAGGCCTGGGATTGAACCCAGCCTCCTCTAGCTCACTATTCCAGTGTTCACGAGGTCTCAGAGGTTTGGTCCCTACCGTCTCCATTAATATCAAAAACACGAAAGTAAAAAGTCTTGTCAGTGATCCTCTCATTAATCAGTGCCTAATTCGATCTCTGAAATGTTATCAAAGTATCACCTCGTCCCTCATCATCACATGTCTGCACACAGCAATCATTAAAACCACTTGTCTGTCAGTTCGTGATCGCAGAGATAAGATTGCGCCAACAGAGCTTCATTTATTCCAATAATTTATTTTCTGATAAGTTCCTATGAATCTGCAAAGAATGCCACTGACACAGTCAGGACAAGGTCTTAAATCTCTGAGCATTTTTTAGCCCAGTGTTTCCAGTAAATTTTAAAGCCTGACGCTGCAGTTTCATGGAAATCGGTCAACTATTTCCAAACGCGAAAGTGGCGGGGATACAGAGACACGATCTCATAAGCACGCCTCTGTATCATCTGGATTTTCTCTCAAATCGTCTCACTCCGTGATTTCTTGTTTCAAATCTGCCGCCATCTTGATTTGACTACGAAACGCGATGCTCACTTGTTTTCAGGCCTACTGCAGTATTGATCAGTGCATTTCTGCAGGGTGCATTGTTTTCCAACAAAAATGGCCTCGCCGCCCTCTCCCTCCGCAGCTGAAGTCGGTCGCCTCTCGCTCATTGCATCATCTGGACCTCGAACAGTCCTTGCTCTCACGTAGCACGTACTAATGTTCAATGTCCCGAGCTAATTTAATCTAGTCCACATCTGAAAGTCTACGTTTTGTAATATTCTCGTGCGAAAATTCTGAGCGACTGTGAGTTGTTTAGGGAAAACAGAAACATGTAACTAACAAACTAACTAACTAATAACTCCCTGGTAGTCCAACACTGACAACACCAAAGCCCGCGATCAGACACGATCCTGAGCCAACTCCATCTATTTTCCATTCTCACAGCCCACCTCCCTAAGGCCCATATTGACATCCTCCCATCTCCTTCCTGCGTTCTACGTTTCCAACCCATCAGAGCCTCCTAGATTTCATTATCCTCACTATTCACGCAACTCCTCGTTATGTAATATTCTAAATTCCCCGCTTATTTCATCCCGTCTAGGTCCAAATATCCTCCAGAGTGCCTTGTTTTTTAAACACCTGTAATCTACGTCCTTCCTTCCATGTAAGAGACCGTGTTTCACAGCCATACAAGACAACAGGCAAAACCATTGTTTTATACATCCTGACTTTTAGTGTTTTGGGTAGCAAACGAGACGATAACAGTTTCTGAATTGCATAAAAACAAGCGTTTTCCAAATGAATTCTAACCTTAATTTCATCATGAACCTCATTTCTATTTGTTATAGTTGTTCCCCGATACTTGAATTTTGAAAAACTTTATTCATAATTATGTTCCACTGTTTTTCGCCCATGTATTTACTTCTCGGCCTATTTCCTTGTTCGCCTGGAGGAGAGTTTCTGCATTTTTGGTTCTCCCCCATAAACTGACGTCATCAGAATAGGCTAGGGCCCGGTGCAGACCATTCAATTCGAACCCTTTCAGATTCCCTCTGGCCTTAATGATGACGTGTTCTAGAGCAAAGATTAAAGAGCAGTGGAGATGAATTTCATTCACAAATGGCGTTAACCGTGCAAGAAGAATACTCGATAACATTTTGAACGACGTTGACAAAAGACAGAAACCTCGGAAGTTTTGTCCCCTGTTTTGTGGGTAGGAACAAGAATCGATTCTTCCCGCTGTTGTGGTTCCAAATCGAGACTCTAAGCTCGTGTCCTATCTCCTGCGTGGATTTGTATCCGCCGGAATTGAGTCGATGCCTGGAGATTTATAAAGTCTTAGTTTTGTCAATGGCAATTTCAACTTCATCAAGGGATTAAGAGCTCTGTTGTACGAACGTCAGGCTAATCAAACTGAACGTCTAGTAACTTACTAAAGTCGTCTTTCCATCTGTCTCGGACGCACGATTATCCAAGCCTAGTAACTTTTACCTCGTGGCCAACAGTTGCGAGCAACCAAGTAAAGTAGAACTGGATCCACCGATCATGGCCGCTGACCTTGCAGGGAGTGCCCAGTATGCGGACCACTCAATGAAGGAAGGAAGGAAGGAGTTTCCGTCGGTCAGTGCGTCAGTCTGGAAGCCTGACATCGTTGTCTTGTGACTGCTGTGTTAACAACATGACACCTGTTCGTTGAAATCTCCTTTCTGGTCAATGATAACGCCTCGTATCAAAACACTCGGACAGACAAACCACCGACGTCTTAATCAAAGAAGGACGAAGTGAAAGCTTGGCTATTGGAAGTAAAATCCCATTTTGTGACGTGTTCAAAGCTCGACTGTGCGATTTAATCAAATTAAATAAGTCAAAGCACGAATATTTCGTGACTGATCACATTTTAGCAGACGAAAAACGTCCTGTGCTGAGACTTCCCGATTTAAACCCCATTGAACTTATTTGGGCAGAT
>NW_019060190.1:268947-301982 GCF_000696155.1 Zootermopsis nevadensis
ATGTGTCAGAACGTCTGTGAGGAGTGGAAGAATTGGAAGAGGACCGAAGATTTGTGAAGAAGATGAAATTATCTAACACTCTCTGCAGTTTTAATTTTCTAGCGAAATCGGCTTTCCTATGTTACGTAACGTGGTGATATTTTATTTGGAGTGTACTGTACGCGGCCTGTTACCGTCCCTTTCAACAAACTTCTGGTAAGCGACTCGCTCCGAGGTTCCAATTCACAAAGTTGAGCGGCCAAGAACGCTGGAACGCGGTATACAAGTTGAGATTAGAAAAATGTTTTCGAATCTGCTGTACGAAGTTCAGTCTCGACAGGAGTAATCAAAAATTCTCGCCGGGCAACCAAAACCAAGATGGACGCGGGCGTGTCTTTGTCGGGGCGTATCTGTGCGTTAGAAATCCGTAGAAGGCTAAGTGACCGTTGAGCTTGCAAGGACGCATGTACTGCCCGTGCAAGAAACATTGGTTCCGAACTGTAGGACGACCTGATCAATGTTTTCTTCCCACCCGGTAGCCACTGACAAGGACGGAATGTTCGGTGGTTGTGAGTCAGCTGTTTCCCGCAGACATTTTGCGCCCGAGGCAGTGACATGAGTTTTCTACGTGCAGAGAAATATTCTTTGGAAAACCCGTTCCGTTTATGGACGCGGTGACGTAATCAGCGAAAGGTCAGTGACGTGGCTGTGACCAAAGCGTCGACTGTCGAACCGACGCTAAATTATATTTAAAAGAGCGAGAATTTCACGGCCCACGGCCTCTTATAAACCTCCCTCTCTATTTCTTTGAGATGCAGGTTTCGTTTTGTCCCCCGTCCCGTCTACTTCTAGCTCTTCCAAGTGGTCTCTTTACGTTTTACACTTCTGTCCTCTTCCACGTGTCTCGATTTCATTTTCCTAATATTTTTTGTGACGCCTCGCCCTCTGTCACGAACTGCCTCTCGACTGTTTCTGCTTTCCTCAGGACGCGTTTTTCACGTAATGCGAGAGACAGAAATTTCACACCCATACAAATCAACAGGTAAAATTGTAGTTTTGTGTGTGTATTAAGATTTACATTTTTTAGATAATAAACGGGGAGACGAAATATTTTGAACTGAAGGCAACGAGTTTTCTCGTGACGTAGCCATTTTTAATTTCTTTCTGAATCCGATTTTGATTTGACATTGTCCTCGCCGATGTATCCGAACTGTAGTGATAATTAACATAACTTTATTTACGTTCCTTTGTGATATTTACCTTTCGCTCAATAAATTCGCATTTTGAGCGTAGACCACAAATCCTTATTTATTTTCTCGCATTTTTCTAATGGCATATTCAAAATCAAAAATGAAAAACAATGGCATTTTAGTATTTCAGACCATTCCCAGTACGAAATTCAGCCTTTACGTGTGTGTGGACTTAGCTTTAGGCCTTGTTCAAACGCATTTTAATTAACCTAAAACGATTAAAAATGCTCAAATGTACAAGACTTGTTGCCTCTCGGTGTCTGACAAATGCAAAATATCTTCTGTTGTCTAACAATCGAAAACTTCTGTCCCCTTAATTTCGTATGATATCCATTGTTTGTGGCCACGACGTCACACCGCTTAAAAAGTGCACACTGAAATTCGTATTGTTAAACGAAACAGACTATTATTATCCTCGTTATTTGGAAACATGTTTCAATCGTGTAAAATGTGCATGGCTTATGTGAAAGAATGTGGACGAGAAACCAGTTTGTAGCGACTTCCGTCCGTCCGTCCGACCTGCATCCGTTTCACGGTCTCCTTGATACACTTCGAGCGAGCGAGCGAGCGCAAGGCTACAGCAGCGCCGAACGGTCAAGGGAACGGAACAAATGAAAGGCGATTCTCAGCATTGTCCCGAAGCTGGTTCTTGATTCCACGCAAAGATTCCAGACTTGTTGGCTCGTGGTTAAAATTTTCTCTGTGTTTTGGAAGTTCACGTATCCAAGCTCGTGAATTTACGTTTAATTTAACGTTTGTGAGGTCTTGTTCCAATACATGTCGAAGATACACATCTACATGGTACGTACAATTCCTCATGTGAGGGGAAGAACGAACGAACTTTAAGCTTCATTACATTGTAAGAGAACATTTTGGTTTAGGTTTACAAATCTTAAGCCCCTGAAACTCATTGGACCCGTAAGGGGCAAAGTTCCACAGACACAGACTCACTCCACCGCAACAATAAGGGCGAAACTCAAATGACTTTAGCACTGGGAGGAGCGCCTTATGAGCAGACGTTCTTTTTTTTTTAGGTTAGGTTCCATTAAGCTTCATCCCGTTGCGTGATACGTGTGAGGCAGTGCCTCATTTTACAACTAATTGGAATTATGAAACAAGAATCACGTTTAGTAATTGCATCTGTCGTTCAATTCCAATTTAGGGATTTCACGACTGGAAATTATAAATATACGACGTAACAATGGAAATTATTTCATCGGCGTTGGTTACCTTGAAGTGGTTAGCTCTTGTTGTAAAGTCTCAGGATTAAAAAGGTAGAGACGTTAAAGATTTCTTGGCCTTTTGAAGTAATTAATATGGATCTCCAACTAACATCTGTCATTACACAAACTCAGTTTTCTGGGGGTTGGGGGGGTGTAGAAACTTCCCCCTCTTTACGGCTCATTATTGTTGACACACACTGAAACACTGAAACACTAATCACTTTTACGTGCAAACTCACACAGCAATCGTCAAGTTGGTACCACTGCTTCGTTCTCAGTACAGAGGGAAGTTTTGTTACCACGTGATTCGGACACGAAGCCTTACGTTTATAATTTGTAATTTCTAATAATCACTGTCTCATAATAAAATGCGAAGCGACGTTGTTGTTTGTTTGTTCTGAAATTATCTTCGAAAGGGACGGTTTTTGGAGTCGATTATTTTGCAATCTAAAAGAAAACACTGTCGTCAGAATATATCGCTCAGCGTTCAGTTTGAAAACGAAATTAAGGCTTTGACCGGGATGTTCTTTTGTTAAATCTTATGTGCTACCGCCTGATTCGACTTCTAATGGTTAAATGAAGTGTTTTCTTCGCGGTACGGACTGAATTCATAAATAATATTCAGACGATCTTCGGCTTCAAAGGGTTAATTCACTGTTAGATTGAGTCACGCGAGATTTGGTTTTGAGATGGAAAATCATCTTAAAAACAAAAAATTGTACCTGAAATATTGTTCGTTAAACATCGGCCGCCAGAGCACAACAATCGGAGGGATATTATTAATTCTATTATTAAAAGACGTTAGCATTGCGATGCGATTGTTGGGGATTTTTTTGTAGTATTGAATTTCAACACCACCTGATTTCTGGGCGAGGAGGACTCACCCCTTGATCGACGACTGTAAAGAATTTTGCGTAAAATAATAATTGTTTTCCGACCATGAAACAGATTCGAAGCTACTCCTCAAGGACACTGTGCAGTTGGCAGCCGGCGCAATAATAGACTGTAATTGTAAACCATTCTCTCGTTATTGGACTGGTCACGTCAGCTGCAATGCATTCTCATGTTTTTTTGGAGGGGGGGGGGCGAGACAGACACCCAGTCCTCGTGAAGACTGGCCCTGAGACGAAGCTGCCCCAGTGTCATTTTGTCTATCAAAAATTAGAAGCGGACTCGGACCTTTGCGGTCAGAAGGTTTTAACGCGTGTCGCTCCCAGAGACTTGGCTGTCGGACGTGACGTCACATCTTCCTCGGTCTTCAGACACGAGGTTCACGCATGCGCAGTTGGTGTTTGCCATTACCCGTGCGATATGGAACATTTGCCTTGTTACTCGAACAGAAAGTCTGAGACAAAGAGTTTCAGCTGCAACTTTAAAATAAAGTATAAAAATTTGAAAGTTTCTTTTTATCGAAACGACAATGTCGTTAGTTGAATGTGAGAAATTATTCGTGAATTTCATTGGAACGAAATTTATATTTTATTCAATTGAAATATAAAACAGTGGAACGTTTATTCTGAGCTTGGAATTTCTCTCGTGCTGTTTGTCTCTGGCCTCACAAAGCGTCGAAGATGATGATAATTAGCGTTCGGATGTTCATGACATGTCATGTTTTTAATGGGACTTCTATTTTCATTCTAAACCGAAATTAAACACTAACTGCGTTATCCTAATCACATCACAATTATGCTGTTTTTATTTTGCATGTAAATGCATATTTCGGTTATATTTTGGGTACAAACTTTTACTTGTAATTACATTTCTCAGACACTCACAGTGAATTCCTATGGCGTCTGCCAACTGAACAAAGTGAAAAATGAGCAGTGCAAATTTTTCTTTTAGAAAAATACGACTCAGTTAATTCCAGACGAATCAACACTAAGAAAAAAACTGTGTACCTGCCTGTTACGAAGACGTTCTGAAAAGAATTACGTGTCCTGTGGGCGAGAATAGGATTTCTGAGCGAAAGTCGTTGACTTATTCCTTCTTGATACAGTAAACCCCTCCTGTATCTCTGTAATTTTCGATAACTCCAAGAAAAGTTTGTGATGTCTCAAGTTACAAGACCAAACTGTGCGACAATCTCAGAAGATTTTCATTTGAGACCTTGAAAATGCAACATCGTTGTAGATTGTAACGCTGCCAAGAAAGGAGAATGAAGAACGGTACTTAATATTTTGAATTTTATTTATTTATTTATTTGTAATTAATAAATTTGAAATGCATGAAAGGCTCTCTCTTAAAATTTATCTTATTTTTATAGGAGCGCGTATTCTCAACATCTGATGCTGATCCAAAACGAGGCATTTACAACTTAAAGCGACAGAGTTTTTTGATTAAAATTGATAGGAAATCAAGTAATGTACATGCAAACGTAAATAAATAACACGATTGAAATACAAAACGCTTTTTTAAAATTTAGCGAATATTTTTTCATAACAAATTAGATCATATTTTGCATTTTTTTGGGTCATATTTCGCTATTTTAAGGGCATATTTATTATTATTTAGGTCATGAACATCCGAACCCTAATGATAATGATGACGATGACAATGACAGTAATAATAAAATTTACTGATGTCTTAGTCTGCTGGTACTTTGACGTGTTAACGCTTGCAGCTGAGACGGACTGCCAAGAGAACACGTAAGAGGGCGCATTTCTCCAGTCTGACATTAATAATGCGCGTGATAGGAACAATTTGTGACCAACCGCTGCAAAGTTTGATGAAATATCCGAAGCAACTACGATTAAGGTAATTTTCCGGTCGGAGTGCAACACCTGGACTCCGCACACAGCGAGCAGAATCCTTGATGAGTGGCGAAACGAGGCTCGAACGTGGCTCATTTGTTTAGAACTGCCGATGCTTTTAATGGTGGGACGGAAGGAAGTTCCAGTGCGCAATTTCTTCATCCTCAATCGACGACTTCTAAATAATTTCCCAGTAATTATTATTTTTATTCAACAAACGGAGCTTCTTGTCTCGCTTGTGCCTGGAGTGAGCTGAGTCCTGTTTCGACCAAGGACGTTAATGCAATTCAAGGACGAAGTGGCGAATGAACGCACTGCAGTTCCACTGGGTAATTCCTCGTGTTAGTGGCGCCGACATTTTGTTTTCGTCTGCGTTACGAACCCCGTGAGATTTTCTGCCAAGGGAATTTGAGTGCAGCCTGAAATTTTGATGAAAATGTCGTTTTGGTTGATGTGGTACGACCCCAAAAGGCGACAAACTCTTTTATTCAGGGCAGGTCCCAAAAACGAGATGACAATTCAAACTCCTCTCTGGTGACGTCACGTCTCTGTCAGTCCGGTTGTAGTGCAAGAGTCTGAGAATTTTCATAGTCAGATATTTAACCCCTTCTTAGCCCAAGTTCTCGCCAATCCCTTCGTGGATACGGGAAAGCTCAGATATCTGCAGAGCCAGTTTAATGAAATCTCCAAGCGATCGGCGCTGTGGGGACATGGCGTTGGAGCTCCTCTCAGTCATAACGCCACGAAGCGAGTGGTTAGCTTCACGCTCCGCCCCCCTTCATCTCCCGCCACCCACAACAGCGTCACGTGAATCTCTAGAATGCATTTATTTTGCACAGTTCATGAAATAGTGTGTTCATATACGAGCAATGTGTTTCAGCAAGTTTGGCCATCCCTGGGCTGCACGCGCATCATCTAGAGGCCACGTAACCCATTTGATGTCCCAAGGGGCGGAGTCTGCATTTGGCAGGAATGTGTCTTAAGTTGAGATGAAATATTTCGCATTTTCGATGCAGTTTGCAAATAATGATGCAATAAATCGTATTAGTGTTCAACACTCACAAAAAAGGTTTATTCCCATCGAATTTGGCGTTTCGTCATACGACGCTGGTGTACTTACGACACAAAATATGTTACGTAGCAAACATGGCTGAAACATTGCTTGCATTGACTGCACAAAGTAATTTTTGTGCTCATGTTTCGCGTGAGGTGGCAGCGGCTAACGAGAGAATTCCTTCCTAGTCACTGCCACAAGGGGATGCTAACCTAACCCAACCTAACCGAACCTAACCTAACCTTCCCTAACCTAACCTACCCTAACCTAACCTTACCTAACCTAACCTACCCTAACCTAACCTTACCTAACCTAACCTACCCTAACCTAACCTTACCTAACCTAACCTACCCTAACCTAACCTTACCTAACCTAACCTACCCTAACCTAACCTTACCTAACCTAACCTACCCTAACCTAACCTTACCTAACCTAACCTACCCTAACCTAACCTTACCTAACCTAACCTACCCTAACCTAACCTTACCTAACCTAACCTACCCTAACCTAACCTTACCTAACCTAACCTACCCTAACCTAACCTTACCTAACCTAACCTACCCTAACCTAACCTTACCTAACCTAACCTACCCTAACCTAACCTTACCTAACCTAACCTACCCTAACCTAACCTTACCTAACCTAACCTACCCTAACCTAACCTTACCTAACCTAACCTACCCTAACCTAACCTTACCTAACCTAACCTACCCTAACCTAACCTTACCTAACCTAACCTACCCTAACCTAACCTTACCTAACCTAACCTACCCTAACCTAACCTTACCTAACCTAACCTACCCTAACCTAACCTTACCTAACCTAACCTACCCTAACCTAACCTTACCTAACCTAACCTACCCTAACCTAACCTTACCTAACCTAACCTACCCTAACCTAACCTTACCTAACCTAACCTACCCTAACCTAACCTTACCTAACCTAACCTACCCTAACCTAACCTTACCTAACCTAACCTACCCTAACCTAACCTTACCTAACCTAACCTACCCTAACCTAACCTTACCTAACCTAACCTACCCTAACCTAACCTTACCTAACCTAACCTACCCTAACCTAACCTTACCTAACCTAACCTACCCTAACCTAACCTTACCTAACCTAACCTACCCTAACCTAACCTTACCTAACCTAACCTACCCTAACCTAACCTTACCTAACCTAACCTACCCTAACCTAACCTTACCTAACCTAACCTACCCTAACCTAACCTTACCTAACCTAACCTACCCTAACCTAACCTTACCTTCCAAACCCTTGCCATTATTCCACCTTTCCAGAGCACCCCGTGTCTGTCTGTACACAATGTTATCTGATCCTTAACACTTCGTATCAGACGTTAACACAGATTTACGGCAGGTGCGTCTGACAGCGACCGCAACATGAGAGGACGGATTTTTCATTAGTTAACAAATTTTGTTTCAAGTGGGCGATAACAGCAAAGCGAAAAGCTGCTGCTGCTTGGCTTCATTATCTCGAGGACTACGCATTTAATGAAGGTGTCAGATGCAGATTAAGTTTGCTCTACGCGAAGTTCTTCTGGACTTTGCCCATCGTCTGGACAAAAACTGCTCGTTCCGTGAGCTTGATTCTGGTACGAAGAGGCGGAAGACGAATATTTCTGTCCTCCGATGAAGTTTTAAGCGGAAACACTGTCGGCGCAGACATCAAAGTAGGTCGAAGGATAATATTAAAGTGAAGTAACCGGGTTCAATTGAGAGCTCACTGGATCACTTTAGAAGCCACACACTTACGAATGAAGACCGTGTGTTGGGTTAGTTTGTTTGTTTGTTTGTTTGTTATTTGGTTAGGTCGCTCAGACGTCTGCACGCAAATGGCGATTCGTATTAGCAATAAATGCCGAGGGCGTCAGTCGCGTGGCTTCCAGACGACCTGAATGTGTGGCCTTCATGCACCGCACGCGATCAAATTACCGACGGCCGGCAAGAGACGCCTCGTGTACCAGTGGTCCAAGAACCACAAGTTGCCGACGTCTTTTTAGCACACAAATTCGCTAATTGATTTTCTTCTCTCGCGGCTAACCCACTTAATGTTAGTAAGGAGGCTGCCCTGTGCTTGTAGATTCCTACTGCGTTATCAACCGGGGGTACGCGAAGACATCTTAGGGGGTACGTGAAATTTTAAAAAAATATTTTATGATAAACTCTGAATAATCAGTAATGTAATTTATTTAATTTATTTTAGATGTTGATTATATACTATGTATAACTTGAATTATACACCAACAACTTTGGGGGTACAAAGTTGAAGAGAAATTATATCTGGGGGCACGCGAACAAAAAAGGTTGAATACCATTGGCCTAGGACAAGGTCCAGGTCAGTAGCCCGCGTGTCGGTTCATAACATGAAAATGGAAACATTTGCAACTTGGCTGCAGCGTTGCTCCGTCTTCAGATACTTCGACTGCTCAATTGTTGCTAAATACCGGTTATTCCAAGAGGCTCACATGTTGATGTCAACAATCAGTCAAGGGGAACTTTCATTCGTTCGCAGAAAACAAAACAAAGGAACATCTGGACTTTTAAACGCTCGTAGATGTCAATTGTTAGCATCGAATCGAAATGTGCGTGGCAGGAATAGTTGGCAGCACTGTACGAGCTATCGAAATCGCACACGGCACGCGAGAGAGCGTTACTAACTTCTCGCCGTAGTAAGTGAAACAAGCTTCACGTAAATAAACCCATGAACTCGCTTTGTAACATTTGTCTGCGGTTGTAATCTGCTAAACTGAATCGGAACAAAGTTCTGTACGCAACATTAATTACATTGAAACGTTCACGGAATGTTTTATTTTGTAATCCGTTTTACACGAAGAATGTAAACTTGCGAAAAAATGGTCTGAGTAGTTCAAAGTATCCATGCATTTAAATTAAACGGCCTACATAAATGAAAGTTACGCCATTGGAAGGACAAACTTAAAAAGAAAAAGTAGATTTTGGGAGAAGTTACGTAACTTCAGTTATGACCACTAGGAGCGCAACTGTTGATGTGACAGTAAAATGGCGACTCACCTCGAGAAGGCTAATTGAGTTTTCACATGGAGGATTCTTATGGGACTTTGTCCGAAAATCCCGTTAAACAATGCTGACAGATTTTGCGGAATGGAACTCGAAAGGACACAAAATACTTTCACGTTCTTACCAACCCGAGGATAAATAGCAAACTCATTTCAATGTTAAACACAATTTCGATCTCAGACAAGTGTCATCTGTTTAAAAAAAAGAAGAAAAACTAATTTACCAACCTCAGACGCAAACGATAACAGAAAATTTGTAAGTGAGAGAAAAGTCGACGTTTTGGGAGAGACATTTACTTTTAGTAAGTTTTCTACTTACCTAAGACACAATCCCAAGGAGAAATTAGATACTGACTGCGTTCACGAAGATCGCTGTCTTCTGGGTTGTAGCGCCGGGTAGTCTGATGGAAGTTCGCCGACGTTTCAGAAGTCCTTGCTGCCTCCTTCATCAGGGCGATAAGTGAACTTCTACCAGAATATACGGCGTCACAACCCAGAAGATACCCAAGTTTGGAAACAATCTATATTCCTTTAATTTTTAATCTGAATATGAATTATAAATATTTGCATTGCATGTCTAATTTCCGAGGGATCTACGTGGAACATAGGAACCATCGTATTCCACTGCCTGCTGAATGTGACAGTGTTCAGAGCTTTCCTGTATTTGATGTGGAAAATCTGCTTTCCCTTGAAGTGAGTGACTTCTTTCAGTTATATTCCTGTTTGTCCGTGGAACATTTCAGTTGGCGTTACTCTCGGTGGCTTTGTTTATGTCCTGAAGCCTCTGTAACTCGTTGAGATCAGCGAATCAGCGGCGTAGCCCCCCGGCAAGGGAGGCCTACATTAATACCGAGCAGATTACGTACCATGCGAGATGGGTGATTCGTGAATAATTAACACAGGTTTAATGTCAGTGGCGGTGCGTTTACTTAATGTGGACTTAGCTTTCCTTCGTCATTTGGACTTATGTTGATTTTGAATCTACGCTGAATCTTCATAAAATCAATGACGCCTTCATTTATTTACAGGCGTATTTAAAATTGCGCGGACCTCAGAGAGAACACATCCGCGTCGTGATCTACGCGGAGCTTTTCCCTTTGGTTCCCACGGGTCGATGCACTGACCCACATCACAGATGCTCTAGGAAGTGTCAATCGCACTGCAGCGCTAATGTCCTCCACAAACAAACACCACGTTGTAGGAAGTGAGTTCTGGGTTGTAGCGACGTGCGGCCTGGTATACAAATTCACCGACGTTTCAGAGTAATCTTCATGTTTGACTCCGTCAGAACCTCAAATCTCACTTGAAATTTTTAAATTGTTTGCTGTGCAATTGTAACTTTTTAAGATAATTTCGCATCTTTCGTGTTTCAAAATATTCGTTTTTCCCCGACGTCGGGGCGATTCTAGCTTACGAATGCGTGGGTCTAAGCCTCATTTAAGCGTCAGCTTTACCTCCGGGAAAGGACCCCGACGATACCCATGGATAGGAGGCTGGGTGGGCCCCAGAACCGGTCTAGATGCAGAGGCTAGAGGAAGATTCCTCTGGCGCCGTCGGGGATCGAACCCCGGTCGTCGAGTACGTGATCAGTCACTATACTGAGCTCCTCTTTATATATGTGTGTCTAGTTTAAAGCTCTGGCCGCTTTATTCCTTGAGAAAATATTCCACATTCATGTTGGGGCAGAGTCCCTGGGTCCGTTCACTGCCCGAGCCGTCGCTCAAAAAGGACCCTGGAGCGGAAACAGGTTCATAAACCAAGGACAAGGAAGTCGATGTTCTTTTTCGGAGACAACGTAACAGGTGGCAGGGTCGTAGGGTGAGCTTTGCCTCTCCCTTGCGCAGCGTCGGCAACCCTCGACACAAAACGAGGGTTGCCGCGTTCTTACCAACCCGAGGATAAATAGCAAACTCATTTCAATGTTAAACACAATTTCGATCTCAGACAAGTGTCATCTGTTTAAAAAAAAGAAGAAAAACTAATTTACCAACCTCAGACGCAAACGATAACAGAAAATTTGTAAGTGAGAGAAAAGTCGACGTTTTGGGAGAGACATTTACTTTTAGTAAGTTTTCTACTTACCTAAGACACAATCCCAAGGAGAAATTAGATACTGACTGCGTTCACGAAGATCGCTGTCTTCTGGGTTGTAGCGCCGGGTAGTCTGATGGAAGTTCGCCGACGTTTCAGAAGTCCTTGCTGCCTCCTTCATCAGGACGATAAGTGAACTTCTACCAGAATATACGGCGTCACAACCCAGAAGATACCCAAGTTTGGAAACAATCTATATTCCTTTAATTTTTAATCCGAATATGAATTATAAATATTTTGCGAATATATTTGCATTGCATGTCTAATTTCCGAGGGATCTACGTGGAACATAGGAACCATCGTATTCCACTGCCTGCTGAATGTGACAGTGTTCAGAGCTTTCCTGTATTTGATGTGGAAAATCTGCTTTCCCTTGAAGTGAGTGACTTCTTTCAGTTATATTCCTGTTTGTCCGTGGAACATTTCAGTTGGCGTTACTCTCGGTGGCTTTGTTTATGTCCTGAAGCCTCTGTAACTCGTTGAGATCAGCGAATCAGCGGCGTAGCCCCCCGGCAAGGGAGGCCTACATTAATACCGAGCAGATTACGTACCATGCGAGATGGGTGATTCGTGAATAATTAACACAGGTTTAATGTCAGTGGCGGTGCGTTTACTTAATGTGGACTTAGCTTTCCTTCGTCATTTGGACTTATGTTGATTTTGAATCTACGCTGAATCTTCATAAAATCAATGACGCCTTCATTTAATTACAGGCGTATTTAAAATTGCGCGGACCTCAGAGAGAACACATCCGCGTCGTGATCTACGCGGAGCTTTTCCCTTTGGTTCCCACGGGTCGATGCACTGACCCACATCACAGATGCTCTAGGAAGTGTCAATCGCACTGCAGCGCTAATGTCCTCCACAAACAAACACCACGTTGTAGGAAGTGAGTTCTGGGTTGTAGCGACGTGCGGCCTGGTATACAAATTCACCGACGTTTCAGAGTAATCTTCATGTTTGACTCCGTCAGAACCTCAAATCTCACTTGAAATTTTTAAATTGTTTGCTGTGCAATTGTAACTTTTTAAGATAATTTCGCATCTTTCGTGTTTCAAAATATTCGTTTTTCCCCCGACGTCGGGGCGATTCTAGCTTACGAATGCGTGGGTCTAAGCCTCATTTAAGCGTCAGCTTTACCTCCGGGAAAGGACCCCGACGATACCCATGGATAGGAGGCTGGGTGGGCCCCAGAACCGGTCTAGATGCAGAGGCTAGAGGAAGATTCCTCTGGCGCCGTCGGGGATCGAACCCCGGTCGTCGAGTACGTGATCAGTCACTATACTGAGCTCCTCTTTATATATGTGTGTCTAGTTTAAAGCTCTGGCCGCTTTATTCCTTGAGAAAATATTCCACATTCATGTTGGGGCAGAGTCCCTGGGTCCGTTCACTGCCCGAGCCGTCGCTCAAAAAGGACCCTGGAGCGGAAACAGGTTCATAAACCAAGGACAAGGAAGTCGATGTTCTTTTTCGGAGACAACGTAACAGGTGGCAGGGTCGTAGGGTGAGCTTTGCCTCTCCCTTGCGCAGCGTCGGCAACCCTCGACACAAAACGAGACAGTTGAATGTGGCCTAGCGTCAGGGCTGAGTTCGGTGGTTTTACTCAGACACTCGCCGCACCCGTGGTTGGGCTGCGCGAATCACGAAGTGTCTTTTGACGCCCTCATTGAGAAGCCGAAGGTTCATTGCCATGTTCGCAAAAGCCCGCCCTCGGCCCCTGTTCTGAGCCGCATCGACCCTGAAGATCGATCTTTATACGACCACGACCTCGGTTTTTCGAGTGGACGTTTCTCAGTCGATCAAAATGTACGAGAAAATAAAACTTGTTCTTGTATTTCAAAGTTGGGCTTCGTAGATGCGGTCAGATAATTCCGAATTGGTCTCTGGATGAGTTAGATGGGTTGAACGATCCCAAGTAGACGATAAATTAATGTTTAATTACTTCAGACAAAAAGAAAACTTTGTTTAATATATTTTAAATATTTAAATGTTAATTATAGTAATATTTTAATATTTAATAGGAATTTTATTGTGATTAGACTGACAAGATTTAAACAAATATATATTTATCACAATATGACGCAACTTTATAATCTCAAAAAGAAAACTTGTTTCCAATTATCAGCATTAGTGGCGAAGGTGTTTTTAAGAGACTGAAACGTCTGAAACGTCGGCAACTATCGAACTTCTGCACGGCGAAACTATTTCAATACCAACACTGAAAAACGTAATTGACTGGCAATAGCAGACCAGGAACTACGAAGTCTTGTGACGATGGAAGGCATAACCATTACGTATTTTAAGATACCATGTCTCCATTCCCCAGGCCTCTCAAATGCGTTGCCCACGCCGTACCAAAAGCAGGCACGAAGATTCATCGAAAAGACTAAGAATTGGCTGCGTGTGTCTGGTTGTTCGGCTCACGAAGACACAGACTGTGCGTACTGCGTTTTGCGTTGGCTCCTGAAAGGAGGGAGGGGGTAGTCTCCCCTCCAACCTAATCGCACCGACAATGTAACTCAGTCGAGTAGCGGAGCTTGTGGCGATCGAGTGCGCTGGGAGTGTTGATTGTTGCTGACATGGCCAGGTAAATGTGACGGGGCACCAGACACCCGGTCGATACACCTCGTCGCACCGTGCAGTAAGGATGCACCGGCGACAGTGCATTTTTAATGTTGTTGGGGGTTCAACGCACGCAGCGAGGGTTGATTTGTATTACTAAAGCCATCTGGCGTCGACTTCCGATACAACTTGTGTTTCCGGTGTCGCGAGAGTTCTAGCCGTTCTCCTTAGATGGCACTGATGATGCGATATCAAATGACGGCAGTCGCCGATACGCGCTCTCTGTCATAACCATAGTAATAGTTCTCGTAGCTACAAGTGGGCGTCTTAGCTGTCGTTCTTGAGGTACAGTCGGACTGTTCCTAAGAAGAACTGTTCAGTTAACGCTTTCCAGTTAACAACAATGGTGTAGTTGTTTTGATCGCGACAACTTCGGTTTGAATCGAGCGTTTCCGGGAGCCGAGCGCTTCAGCAGCTCTGCCTGGGACTGACAGTTGACGGTTGATTCTTTGGTTTCTCACGTGGTAATTTGTGGATGTGATTTGAAGCACAGAAGATGCGGCTTTGGACTTAAAATATGCATGAATCTTTGTTTCTCTGAAGAGGAATTACCGAACGGGTAAACTAACCATTTGATGTTTAGAAATACAGTAGATCAGGAACGTGTGTGTGGGAGTCGAACTGGATGTGTTTGTGAGCGTCACGTTTTGTCTTGAAATGTCGTATTACCTGAAATTATCCTGGTCGACCCCACATTTCTATTGCACATTTTAAGTAGTTTCATAGCTTCAGCCTTGACATGCATGTAACCTAACCAACAATTGCATTGTTCCATGTGTCTTGTGTGAACGGACGGTGGAGCCAGGACATAGTTCGGTCCAAAGTTTCCTTTCTTACCGGTTTAACTTGTAAATTTTATTAGGTTATTTTATCAAATACTTCGAGAAGAGAAAGATTGAAGTCGATTAACTGCATTTGCTCCTCGTGACTGTCAACAAACAGAACCAGTCGTCGTCTAACGAGCATTTCCATGCAGAACTCACGAAGCCCACTTTCCAGAGCGTTGATGATGTGGCAACTTTAATTTATAATCAAACGGGGCAATCCACCAGTCGGTCCGCTTTGACAGACTTGCGCAGATGCAAAATACTGTCGAATCCTAGTCGCGTAAGAATTAGTTTTTGCTTGCAGTTGTAAATATGTTACAGGTTATTATTACCATAATTATCATCGAAAGAACGTGGATTATGTGCGCCCGCCGTATTAATTCCGGTTTTATGAAACTAAAGACTGATTTTGGATTGGCCCTCAGTGACATCGTGCATACCAAATTTCGTGAAAATCTCTCGGTTTAGAAGTTGCAAGGAGGAGCGGGCAGATATGAATGCACAAACCTCGTTATTTTACGTTCTTTTTTTAAAAAAATAATCTGGTAATTTGACTCTTGTATTCGGAAGGTCCTTTGGAAGTTCATTTTGCGTACTTGACTGAGATTTTTCTTGGTCTTACTCAGTCTAACAGGACGAATAGCAGCTTGAATTCGGCCATGGCCACCGCCTTCTAATGCTTTTCGCAATTCATGATCATACAACCTCTGCAGTTGAAACAATATCATTAAATAACGTAAGGCATTAGGCGTGGAATATTTTAAAACTGATGGTATATAATTCTTATGAAGGTATGACCCACACTGAGGTGGCAGTACAAGGCATGATCTAGGCCAATGGTATTCGACCTTTTTGGTTCGCGTACCCCCAGATATAATTTCTCTTCAACTTCGTACCCCCAAAGTCGTTGGTGTGTAATTCGAGTTATACGTAGTATATAATCTACATCTGAAACAAATTAAATAAATTACATTGCTGATTATTCAGTGTTTATCATAAAATGATTTTTTTAAAATTTCGCGTACCCTCGGGGGTACGCGTACCCCAGGTTGAACACCACTGATCTAGGCCACAGTGATGACCTTCATCTTGTTGACCAACTGAGCTACTATCAGCTGCTCAGGGAAGGTCGTTGCACCATGGCTATCACGGCTATTATGTAGTTCACTATTTGCTACACGAAACCAGTAACGGAATCTTACATTTTCCTACCACATAATATATAAATATTTCAAGGCCGCGGCATTTTTTCTTCTCGATTGAATTGTGTGAGCAGTTCCTCGTTCTCTAATACTTCTCTCCTGTTGCATCCTGTTTTTTTATTTCGGTATCTTTCCCTCAATCATTTACTCTTGAAGTTAGGTTAGGTTAGGTTATGTTATGTTAGGGTAGGTTATGTTATGTTAGGTTAGGTTATGTTAGGTTATGTTATGTTAGGGTAGGTTATGTTATGTTAGGTTAGGTTATGTTAGGTTATGTTATGTTAGGGTAGGTTATGTTATGTTAGGTTAGGTTATGTTAGGTTATGTTATGTTAGGGTAGGTTATGTTATGTTAGGTTAGGTTATGTTAGGTTATGTTATGTTAGGGTAGGTTATGTTATGTTAGGTTAGGTTATGTTAGGTTATGTTATGTTAGGGTAGGTTATGTTATGTTAGGTTAGGTTATGTTAGGTTATGTTATGTTAGGGTAGGTTATGTTATGTTAGGTTAGGTTATGTTAGGTTATGTTATGTTAGGGTAGGTTATGTTATGTTAGGTTAGGTTATGTTAGGTTATGTTATGTTAGGGTAGGTTATGTTATGTTAGGTTAGGTTATGTTAGGTTATGTTATGTTAGGGTAGGTTATGTTATGTTAGGTTAGGTTATGTTAGGTTATGTTATGTTAGGGTAGGTTATGTTATGTTAGGTTAGGTTATGTTAGGTTATGTTATGTTAGGGTAGGTTATGTTATGTTAGGTTAGGTTATGTTAGGTTATGTTATGTTAGGGTAGGTTATGTTATGTTAGGTTAGGTTATGTTAGGTTATGTTATGTTAGGGTAGGTTATGTTATGTTAGGTTAGGTTATGTTAGGTTATGTTATGTTAGGGTAGGTTATGTTATGTTAGGTTAGGTTATGTTAGGTTATGTTATGTTAGGGTAGGTTATGTTATGTTAGGTTAGGTTATGTTAGGTTATGTTATGTTAGGGTAGGTTATGTTATGTTAGGTTAGGTTATGTTAGGTTATGTTATGTTAGGGTAGGTTATGTTATGTTAGGTTAGGTTATGTTAGGTTATGTTATGTTAGGGTAGGTTATGTTATGTTAGGTTAGGTTATGTTAGGTTATGTTATGTTAGGGTAGGTTATGTTATGTTAGGTTAGGTTATGTTAGGTTATGTTATGTTAGGGTAGGTTATGTTATGTTAGGTTAGGTTATGTTAGGTTATGTTATGTTAGGGTAGGTTATGTTATGTTAGGTTAGGTTATGTTAGGTTATGTTATGTTAGGGTAGGTTATGTTATGTTAGGTTAGGTTATGTTAGGTTATGTTATGTTAGGGTAGGTTATGTTATGTTAGGTTAGGTTATGTTAGGTTATGTTATGTTAGGGTAGGTTATGTTATGTTAGGTTAGGTTATGTTAGGTTATGTTATGTTAGGGTAGGTTATGTTATGTTAGGTTAGGTTATGTTAGGTTATGTTATGTTAGGGTAGGTTATGTTATGTTAGGTTAGGTTATGTTAGGTTATGTTATGTTAGGGTAGGTTATGTTATGTTAGGTTAGGTTATGTTAGGTTATGTTATGTTAGGGTAGGTTATGTTATGTTAGGTTAGGTTATGTTAGGTTATGTTATGTTAGGGTAGGTTATGTTATGTTAGGTTAGGTTATGTTAGGTTATGTTATGTTAGGGTAGGTTATGTTATGTTAGGTTAGGTTATGTTAGGTTATGTTATGTTAGGGTAGGTTATGTTATGTTAGGTTAGGTTATGTTAGGTTATGTTATGTTAGGGTAGGTTATGTTATGTTAGGTTAGGTTATGTTAGGTTATGTTATGTTAGGGTAGGTTATGTTATGTTAGGTTAGGTTATGTTAGGTTATGTTATGTTAGGGTAGGTTATGTTATGTTAGGTTAGGTTATGTTAGGTTATGTTATGTTAGGGTAGGTTATGTTATGTTAGGTTAGGTTATGTTAGGTTATGTTATGTTAGGGTAGGTTATGTTATGTTAGGTTAGGTTATGTTAGGTTATGTTATGTTAGGTTAGGTTATGTTAGGTTATGTTATGTTATGTGAGGTTAGGTTAGGTTAACTGGTTCAAAGGCTTCACCATGCCCTATTTTCGATCGCTTCATCGTTTTTACCATAAAGGAACACCTATGAGGGCGTTTTCTTTTGAAACGTGCTCCGGAAACTCCAATTTATCACTTAATTTATTACCCCTCGTCAGAATTATAAATTTTGCTGTGGACGCTTGGGAAATTTAACTCCGCTGCAGAGAGTTTCTCTCTCTTGGACCTTGCCTTACTTGAAACAAGGCGTGCTTGTGTTTCCACAACGCCGTGGACTGAAGCTTCTTTAAGAAACTGATAGTGTCTCAGCTAGTGAAGAAATTGCCCGCCTTTTATAGCTTAATTACTGTTTTGGAAGAGCTGGCCACTGGACCATATCCAGGAGCAGCTGATTCCGTAGTTTATATTATCCTCCTCTGTGTCTGGGTGTCCAACGCGGTCTTTTGCGTTCAGACGTTCCTGCTGGGATGTTGTGTGCGTCTGTAATCCACCCACGTAAGCTGCTAGGCCCTGATTGTCCACCCTCGTAACATAAGTGAAGGCCTTCAGTTACGCGGTTTTCTCCAGACAGAACATTCTCCTTGACGCCCTGATCTGTACATTCTTGCGGTGTTCTATTTGCTTTTGTTTCCAGCAAATTTTAGGCTCCCTTGTACCTAAAAGCTACAAAACATCTGCTTAAGACTTAACTAGCATCTAAATCAGTTACGACTCTAACCTACTTTTCGCTCTCAAGGGAAGGCAGTGGACTTAACGAGCTTACAAAGCTGTGCGTGTTCTGTTTCGACGCTAGAACCAGTTTACCGATTTTTACGACACTTTCTATGAATGTAATGCCATTGGAGGCCATCTTAAGTGTTTCACAGACAGCAATAACAAGATGGAGGACGCGCGAGTTTGCCGGCTTGAAGCGACGCGAAGGCCTTTTAAATTTAATGCGTTTAGGTATAATTTTGAAGGACTCAAAACAACTCTGCGACCGTGAGAACATTTTCTGTGGCTTTAAGTTTGGCAGCCGTAGATAATATACAGTTGGAAGTTGGAACGGTTTGAAGATTACAACTCACACATGAAGTCAACAATTATTTAAAAATGCAACCGTACAAATTTATGTCCAGAAAATCAGCACAGACACGGTCGATTATGAAGCAACAATTTCTTACGAAAAATGAAATAATAATGTTAATTAAAACTACAATAATAATAACATAAAAAATCTGTGACGCACTAAATTTCAAAAAAGGAAGACGTTTTGACTTGAGTGAACATAATAGGCATTCTAACTAAATTGAAATTTTATTTAAAGTGGAGGTTAGGAGTGGGACATTAGGCAATTTCGTCTGACGCCTTTTCTTGTGAACTTCTGGTACTGAATTGATCCAAGTCGGTGCAGCGACATCGGAAATGTAACACGACTTTCCCGTTCCGCATTGATTGCTGGGAACGCACGGAACCAGTTCCTTCGTAAATCCGCGGTGACGGCCGAGGAGTCTTCGTGGGAACGAGGTCTTCGGCTGCCAGTCGTTGTGTTGCCCGCGGGCGCGCGTCTGCTCGAAGTACGATCAGCCAAATGCGAAAGGGAAGAGGGCGCTTGAGGTCTGGACGACCGGAGTTTCGGTTCTGACACCGGATCTCTGAGCCCGGAGCGAAGAGCCGACTGGAGCTTGACGGTGGGCCGAATCTGGGTTTTTTCAAAGTGGGGACCGAACCTCGCGAGAAAAAATGAAATAAGTACCGAACATAAAAACCGCTCAAAATTAACAATTTATTTGTGTAGATCGAATTTCAATGAAATTGTATTTGACGTAGGCCTAGAAATGGAAGTTGATTTGAGGTCGCGGGTGCCTCATCGAACGAGCACCAAACGAACAAGCCTTTGAATGCCGTCGAGCAATTTGCGTGACCCGAATCCGTGAAATGGTCAGCTGCTTAATTCATAATCACTGAGTCTGTTCTCTGTGAGTGCACGAGCCAGTGAAGTTTAATGACGCGTCATTTTGTTTATAGGCGGAAATAACAAATGAAAATGACACTCACGAGGAAGTTCGGAGGAGATTAAATTCCGGAAATGCTTGCTACTTCTCAGTCCAAAATATTTTCTTCCTGTCTGATTTGTAGGAACCTAAAAATTAAAGTGTACAAAACAAAAATCTTGCCTGCTGTCTTGTATGGGTGCGAAACATGGTCTCTCACTGAGAGGGAGGAACGTAGATTGCAGGTGTTTGAGAATCGGGTGTTGAGGAGGACATTTGGGCCTAGGAGAGAAGACAATTTGGTATGGGGAAAACTGCATAATGACGAGCTTAAAAATCTGTACTCCTCCCCCAGTATTGTCAGGGTGATTAAGTCGAGAAGAGTGAGATGGGCTGGGCATGTAGCGCGCATGGATGGGACAAGAGGTGTGCATCGGGAAGCCTGAGGGGAAGAGACCACTGGGGAGACCTAGACGTAGATGGGAGGATAATCTCAGGCGGGATCTATGGGAGATAGGAGTTGAAGGAGACTGGATTTTGTTGGCCCAGGACAGGGTCCGGTGGAGGGCTTTGGTTAATTCGGTGATGAACCTTCGGGTTCCGTAAGCCATCTGGTTAGTTAGTTAGTTAGTTCATCCGAAGAACTCCCAGGCCCCATCCGGTCTGTAGTCCGTGGTTTTCTCGCCTATGGTCCAGCTCCCAGAGGTCTGCGTGTCTTTATGGTGTGGTGGTAATTAACTGTCAGAAGCGTACGAAATTCATTTTGCGAGCTTCTAGGGTTATTTATTGCCGAGGTCAACGATGAGTAGGAGCTACACCTCCTCTCCCCCCCAAGCGCCTACATGGCGTGTAGTGGACAGCTTTTATTTATTTGTTTACATTTCTTTTCTACGGTGTGTTTCGTTGCAAATGTGGCCGGAGCGTGAGGCTGTCGTGTAGTAACGATGATAATGGGCCTTCAATTTCTGGTGGTCTGCCAAAGCGATTATTCAGTTCTTGCGCGATCTGAGTGGTCGGTGTCTTTCACGGCACCCGGAAGTTCTTGTAAACGAAATGTTGCTTAAGGACAAACAGAAGAGGGCGAAGCACCCGAACATCACCCCCCTTCGCCGTGCCTTCTTTGTCCTTCGATCGCCCTGACAACTCTCAGGAGTGCCAACGTAATCCTAATAAACGCCAACGCTGATGCTGTCTTCTGGGTTGTAGCGCCCTGATGATGGAGGCGGCAAGGACCTCTGGAACTTCTGCCAGACTACACGGAGCTACAACCCGCAAGACAGCGATCTTCGAACTCACCGCCGTGAAAACCTCAAATCTATTAAATCTTTCGAGTCTATTAATAATTAATTATTCATCTCAGTTGTCTCTTTGGTTCCGTAAACCCCGTTCTTTCCCCTTAAGGCCTAAACTTCGCGTTTCGCTGTTGTGTTGCAAGTTTGATGCCGGACTACAGAGGAGAGAGAGTTTTGGGGCAGCTTGTCCTCCAGTACGACGCGCCCCGCTGTTCCTTTGTTCCGGAGCAATTTTCGGTTTAACTGGAGCGGGTCCCGCCGCTGCATGGGGCGACCTCGTCCATTTCCGAGGCAAACAAACGGAGATGGTTGATGAGGGCCCTTCATCTCTCGTTCGAGGGAGGGCGTAGAATTTTGTTCGCTGAACTCAGATGAAGGTCCGAGTACGAAGGGCAGCGAGATGTTGAGATGGATTTAAGCGAAGTGGATTCTGCAGATGCGAGATGCTTCAGGGCGTGGTCTGATGACGGCGTTTGTGAAAACCGCCCTCAGAACAACTCCCAGATGACCATAAAAATTTTGCAAAACGCCTGTTCTCGGAATAAAGTATTAAAGTTTTCGTGGGACCTCTTTTCAGTGCGTCTGTCGGAACAAGATGGTCGCTGATAACCAGAGTGTTCCATTTGTTTTAAAAATAATTTTTTGCAGATTTCAACAAAATGCGCTAATCCTCCCTCGCGTGTGCCTCGATTCAGATCCCGGAATTGCAAGGAAAAGTTCTCGCGGACTCTGGGTTCGAACTTCGCCGAGCACAGAAACGCGGGGCGACGCTTGCGTTAGAGAGGATCTTCTCTGCGGAGCGCCAGGTGGCAGCAGCGGCTTATTATAGCAGTGACATGGTCGGTTATTATTAGCACTTTGCGAGGGGGAGATGCCCCGAGGCGGCTCCTGAAGTCGGAATCCAGAGCAGAAAAACAGGAGGACAGAATCCATTAGAGTCGTTTTTCGCTTTTAAACTGTGGCAATCTTTGCCCTTTTCCTGTCTACTTCTGGGACAATTGCATGAAAATACCTGGACGTAGGACACGGCTAATTTTATGTTTCCCTTCCATTGCTCATCGCATAATCACCTTCTCGTCTCACTCGACGTGCGATAACCTCATAATTCGTGTCGCGCTGTCCAGTTCTTGTGCGTTCTTTGCACGAAATGCGTAGCGAGAACGCGTTATCGGTTGCTCGTGTCCGTCCAGTCGATTCAACTCGAGAACCACCCGACGGATTTCGATGAAATTTGATGTGGAGGCTGTGCCACTCTGCAGGACCTCAGAATCGCACTTTGAATGTAATACGAGCGGTGATAAAAATTGCAGAGAGGTAGACATTGTGCTGCGATCTGGCGGCCAAAATGGTAACTGTCCACTACGGGACACACTTCGCGATCTTGTTATTAATTAATAATTATCGAACTCACAGACTCTTGAATCCTCCTTCGCCATTGCAAGGTCTAAACTATTTTCTTTGGACAATCGCAATATTCTCTGTTAATTTTCTTCTCCTGTTGAGTTTTTATCGGGTAATGGCATCGAAGTGTATCGTTTTATTCAAAATTAAGCAATTTATAATCTGAGGCCTTTGTTTCCTTCTAGAAATAAACAACACTTTTAACCTAAAAGGTCGTAATAATGTGCGAGATGACCTCTGCACTTAGGTTAGGTTACGCAAAACAGTGCCAAAGACCCCTGGAAATTCCCCACTCAGTCACTTCGACGCCGAGAAAGGCACATAGATCTTTATGTAAAGTTCCCGTCATTGTCTGATTGTAACTAAAATTTAAATAACTCATCTCGACAAAGTTCGGCAATATATAATACAAAGCTAATAAGAGCACTTTTGGGGAAGAGACAGGGACTGTGTACGGCCATAATTGTTTCCTTACACACATTTCTTGCATGCCCAGGTAAAGCCAAAATATTTACATAGTCAATTTCTTGCATGAAATTCGCCCTTCAAAGGGCTAGAACTACCCTAATAAGCCTACATCACCCGGTCATGACTTATCACACCTTAGTAATAGTGTCCAGCTCTGGCTGCCTTTAATCTTTTGAGAAATCTTTCTCGGTCGTAACAGGCATATTCGACTGGGTCGGCACTTAAGACGGTTCAAACATGACAGGACACCGGAGTCCTTGATCTACAATCGCCACGCCACGGCCGTCATAAAGACATGAAGCCCCTTTTGTTCACGTTTCGCAGGAAGTTGGCTGTTGTTATATTTCAAATTTGAGGCGGCACAAAAACGAGAATCCTGTCAGCCTGTCGTAGTAGCTCAGACTACGTAGTGAATCTGAAAGGAAGCGGTCGTGGCCTAATCTAAGCCACTTCCTTAATTTGCATGGAGGGGCTGAGGAAAACCACGATAAACCCAAGCAGGATAGCAGATCTCCGGGCCGAGATCTGAACCCGGGACCTCCCGAATACGAAATGGGAGTAGACCGATTTTAACAGCGAATTTAGTGTATCTGAAGATGTTTTTAAAACTGACAAATATCAAATTGAATTAAAATGCTCTCAGCGGTTCGAGAATTCTCGACAGACGGACAGACGAAACGAAGCTATAATGCGCCTTAAAGTATTTCGGTAAGGGCGTAGACATTTTAAGCCAGTCTGTTCCAGGCGGCTTCCAGAATAACTTGGAATGGAAACTGTGAGCACATTTCCTCATCCTCAGCTGTTTCGGAGAACTCGACCGTACGACTCGAACCCGAGAAAGAAATTGTCTCCTGCGGGGTTAGAACAACTTGCTCGTCTCTTTGTTTGTTTGTTAGTTTGTTTATCTCGGAAGCGCGGTCCGCCAAGCTGTCAGATCTACGCGCGGGCACGTGCGATCCACAAACAAAGCGGCCACGTGCAAGAATCCCACGGCAGTGCTGCCAACTTCCCTTTAGATTTATTGAGACAGTTCACAGTCGCAGGCGAGCAGCGCCCAAATGGCGGAATCTAACAGAAGTTTTTTCCGTAGAATAAAAGTTTGACGGCAGTTCCATCGATTTTCAAAATATCAGAAAATTAAAATTAATCTGGGGGTTTCTTTGCTACGGCGCGGGTCACAGATGCGGGAAATTTACGTGGTAATTCGTAATTCGTTAATGGCGACACTTCTTATAGAGCAGAGGGGCTTATTTTTTTAAAAAAACGGGATTTTTTAGCCTGAAACAGAACGCCACGTGTTACAACGTCATCGGCGTCGCAGCCCCACTCAAAAATGTGTCGGAATGCACGAACTCAGCACCAACCTTCAATGTTCGGACGTTCCTAGATCGAATCGCGGTCAGTAGCGGCTGCTGTCAGCGTCTTCGCCAGATGATGTGCCCTGTACTTCTGGAGTAACTTCAGTGTTGATCCACGATACGGATTTTACACAGAAATATTTTCCATTTCCTTCGTTAAAGAAAGGCCACGTAGAAAATGTTTCAGACAAGAGGCGATAAATTTTAATTAGACGTACATTTCGTGACGTGTGCCAGATTTTTTTGTACGTTGAACTGTTTTTTGTGAAAACTCAAAAATTTATCTCCATATTCTTGTTAAAACAGGAGTTAGTGGGCTCTTGTGTAATATATTTTGCCCAGAATTAACAGCCAGACAGTCACTGCATTTCACGCGTAATTAATCGTTACAAGATTTTCGTAACGACTGCATTTAAGCCGTTCTTCCTCACAGCACAAAGAATTCTGATACCGTAAATAAAAGCCTCTGCTGTCTTGGCTGATAATTCCCCTCAGTTTTTGTGAATAAATACCGAGACAAGATCTGCACTGAGGAGTGTCAGAGGACTTTAACGTGGGTGTTACAGGAGCCGGACGGGATGCAGCGCTGTCCTTATATCCACGAGATGAAAGAGCGACTGCTCAGCAGCCAAGGTTCGAACCCGGAACAGCAGCTACTGGAAGGAATGGACAAGGACGTGCTTGAGATTCACGGCGACCCCACAGTGGGCACCGTTGTCAAGGTATTACAACTTTTATTACATAAAAGAACTCGCGATCTGTTTGTTGGCCGTCGAGGCTCCTTACAAACTCTGTTCTTGCCTGCAGCTCAACCCAGATGGTTATGGCTCCCACACTTCACCGACGCACCACTGCACCAGACAGCACCTCTCCGATGACTACGACGAGGAACCCTTCCTGCCCAAGAACGCAAAGTGAGTACGTCGCATGTGATTAATTAATTAATTAGAACGCGGGCCTTGTAATCCTGGGGGTCTCGGGTTCGAATTTATAACTTGTGTTGGGCAAGGCCGTGGTCTAGGCAACACGGAGTTTTCCTCCGTGGCATCCCAACAATTACTCCATTCACACACAGAAGAAGGCAATGGCAAACCACTGCTGGATCATCTGCCAAGAACGTATATGAACAGGGCCCAGTCCGAGAAAAAGATGGAAGGATCCTGTTCATATGGACATGTCGTCAGACAGAACACTAAATAAAAAAAAAATTACAAGTGGCGCTATTATCGGTGCCAGAATATTGCAGGAAATTTCTAAAGTGCGATTTTAGGGTCGTTCAAAATGACATAAACTTTGTACCAAATTTCATCCAAATCCATCCAACGGTTCTCGAGGTAAATCACGTGGACGGAGAGACAGACATGACAGACCTGTTGATTATACGTATATAATAGATACATGCGGTTTGAAACCACGTCAGTGAACAGGTCGAAAGGTACAATTGTGTTTGCTTTCTGAAGGAGACGGTACATTATATAAAGTCAATATTAAACACGGAAGAATTTCCGTGTTGGAGTTTTCTGTGGTGATAAGAATATGGATGTTTGTTTTAGAGGAAGGTTTCCATAGGCCTCGTGTGATTTGAGGTCTTCTGTGTTGAGGCGCCATGTAGTCTGTTTGAAGTTTACCGATCTTTCATCGCCCTGATGATGGAGGATGTAAGGACCTCTGAAACAGTGGTACATTTCCACCGGTCTTCATGACGCTAAAACAGAGAAGACAGCAGTTAATAACATTTGTAAATTAAAAACATTGGCAGGCATCGGTCCGACTTCTGACGTAATTTGTCACCTCCTGATAAAAAAAATCTATTTGATAGATGAGCTCGTAAAATTTTGAGTATGCGCATTTCCTTTGGTTAAGAGAGAATTAATTTTCGTTGTTTTAATACGAATTTGGAAACTAGTTGAACCAAAAAAGGCATCAAGAATATTAAATGATAAGGCTTTGTATTCCGGAGGTCCCTTTTTCAGTTCTCGGCTTGGAGACTTAATTTTTTCATGGTTTTCCTCAGTCCCTCCAGGCACCTTCCACATCCTTTCCAGTTCACTGTCATCCTCTCATTCGATGCTGTATATCCTGAGCTGCTTAAAATCGTCGTTAAATAAACTACAAATATTTAAAAGTGTGACAGAGAGGAATAATCTTCGTAGTTTTGCTACAATCCGAAGTGTGGGCTGCGACGTAGCGACTATAATTTGGCACTATGCGCCATGTAGGCGCTTGGGGGGAGAGGAGTATAGCTCATACTCATTCTTGACCTCGGCACTAGATGGGGGATCAGTGGTCAGCGTAATGCCTCGGCTGTGCTTCGCCCCCCCCCGGGGGGAAAGGATCCCGGTACCCATTGGATTGGAGGCTGGAGGAAAATCCTCTGCCCCTGTCGGGGATTGAAGCCAGGTCTCCAGTGCCTGTTAAAAGGAATTAAAATCTTCGGACGAGTCTCATTCAACATTCACATCCAAGAAAGTAATAATTTCGATCTTTTTTGGGTTTGTTGCTAAAACGTGCAACTTTTCTTTGGCACGTCTTAGTTTTTAGACAAGTTTAAAAAAATCACCTCTCAGCTTTGCTATGTCCGTCCGTCCGTCTGTTTGCACGCAGAAACTTCAGAGTGAATGAACGGATTTTTTCAAAATCTGATATTGTGGAGGTTTAAAGAAATTTGTTGATGCACTACGATTCAAATCCAAAAAAAAAAAAGTTTTTTATGTGAAGACTCGGCGTATTTCTGCACGCAGAGATCAATGGGTGTGGGTAATTCCCAGGCACACGACTGCATCGAAGAATGATGGGACATCCCATTTTAATTTAAATTTAGGTTTGAAATTACATGACGTGCCTTCTAACTGAAGGAACTCCAAATTCGCAGTTGCTTCGACTTCTGAACAACCTTCCATTAATTGGGACTGGTTTTCGTCACTATCACAACCGTCACTTGGAGGTCGCGCGTGTCCACCTTTTTCCATGTGGTCAGTGTCTCGCTCTTTAACACAAAGTACACAAAAACAAATTTCTGGCGGTTAACAGTGGAACAATCCAATCAGCTGGCCTGAAACTACGCCTCACTGTTGCCAACTGCGTTATTTAAAATCTAATGACATTTGGATTTACTTAATTGCTTCGAAATGATTCCTCGTTAGTTGAAACTATTTCTAAATGAATACAACTTCACAACTTATAACAATTTTGTGCAGAAGTATTTACGAATTTTAAAATTTCCAACAATCTTTGCTGCGACCGACGCTCTGTGATGACGCCATCAGCCACTCGTACAGTCGCCAGTCACCAAACAAAGGCCACTTCCCCCGAAACAACTCTGACGTCACTGGCGCGATTAGCAAAGTCAGATTGCCACAGTTATTTGTGCCCTGAAACTGCGCGCCGGAGCACCTCGGCACCGCGTGACGTGTGAGGTGTAACTTCAAAGCGACTTTCGCGTTTTACGAAACGCGATAATGCGATTACGCCGCCCGAGGCAACGCCCGAGATTCCGATAGAAACGCAGCCCCGTTGTTTAGGCTGACGAATTTTAATAGGCGTCTTCCAAGTTGTGACGCCGTGGAGGAACGTGGGGCCTCCACCTTCATTCTACCGCTAAGATGGCGAGCGCATGTCAGACCACAAACGATTGGTCGCCTGAGAACCCCGTAAATTCCGGTGAAACTCTGCGACGTCAAACTTTGGTCGAGTTCTCTGTCACGTGGCCTACGCCCGGACAGAGCAGACTTTGGTCTTCAGCTTGGAGCAAATTCCTCGGGCTGTGCAGAAGTTGAGGGCATTTCCTCGACATTCGATTGCTCGTTTCTGTTTTCACCTTTTTTCTCATAATGAAGCAATTGAAGCGAATTATTAATTAAACTGATTCAGCTACTGGTAGACGTAAACTGAATTTCATAAGACACGTAGCTGGCATTTATTCATAGAATCAATTTTATTTATTTAGTGTTCCGTCTGACGACAGGTCCATATGAACAGGATCCTTCCATCCTTTTCTCTTCTCGGACTGGGACCTGTTCATATACGTTCTTGGCAGATGATCCAGAAGTGGTTTGCCATTGCCTTCTGCTGTGGGTGAATGGAGTAATTGTTGGGATGCCACGGAGGAAAACTCCGTGTTGCCGAGACCACGGCCTTGCACAACACAAGTTATAAATTCGGGCACCGCCGGGAATCGAACACGAGACCCCAGGATTACAAGGCCAGCGTTCTAACAGCTAGACCACCGTAGAGATTTCTACTGTTAAAAGCCAGCAGTGCCAGTATCTTCAGACGAACTGGCACTTTTGATATCACAATTACGATCACCGTTCGTTCTTGGCGATTTTAATGCTAATAATATCCTGTGGGGTGTGGCCTTCAAGTGAACTCTTGAGACATTTTTGACCTCGTCCTGCATTTGAGAATTTGGTACCGTTTAAACGCTAGATGCTAAGGCCGTGAGTGTCACCGAACCTTATAACATTACATTTAGTGTTGGAGGATCGCTGGCTGAGTTACAGCGTTTTCCATAACGAAATGAGCTCTCACCTTCCACCCGCAGGCAAGAAGTTTCTTTTGCAGTGGTCAACCGAATGTGGAGAGAGATCGATACCAGATGCCTGGAGAGAAGGTACCTTCATTTCCGTCCTTAAACCAGCCAAAGACCGCTCCGTGTGGCAAGTAGTTGTCTGTGCGTGGTACCGTCGTCTCGTCTGGATCCTGGGGAGTCGAAACATTCTCTCCAATGCTTCGTCTGGATTTCGACGCCATAGATCCAGTACCTAGTGTCTATCTTATTCTACCTGGAGGCGGCATATGACGTAACCACGTAACCTGGTGGTGTGGTATTCTCAGAACCCTTCACCGCTGGGACTCTTAGGATGACTGCCAGTGTTTCTACCCTAATGTTCCCCCCAGAGCCGTTTTTTCGCGTCCGACTTGGGAATGTGTTATCTGCGCGATGTCCCAAAGAATAATGAGTTCCACAGGGATCAGTTTTAAGTGGGAACCTTTTTTTTGCAATCGCCGTCAACTGAATGGTAAAAGCACTAAGGCCATCTATAACTACGTGGTCGTATGTAGACGATATTGCTATTTATTACAGTTCCCGGAGCATCGCCTGCTACAGGGGGGCTATAAACCGTCTGTCACGATGGACGCTGGAGAATGGATTTTAATTTTCCGCGGACAAAATCCACTGTGTAAATTTCACACTCTTGAGGGCTTAACATCATCACCCCCTCCCTGTTTCTGAGTTATTTCGCTCTTATATTTGTTCCGACGGTCCTTGCCGAGATCCTGATGCCAGTGTCCCACCTCCAGTTGGTGTTTTTGTTGGGTACCAGGACACTCCGGCCTACCTGGCAACGAGCTCGCCGCTGCGGCATCCTTGCTGTGATGTTTGCACCTTCCTTCATTCTGTCCTCGTATTCTCATTTTTCAAAGACATTGTGCTGGACCCCTTTACAGCCTGGCAAATTTAAGTCATAGTGGAACGCCATTATATTCTAGGAGCATCGGAACTCCACGGGCAGGCCTCTACACAGCCTTCTACATGGTTCTTGCTGCCATTTCCTGATGGTTGGCTACCTTTTTAATCGTGTCTGTTGTTCGCCTTGTGCGCATGCGCATACAAGTCGGTCATAGAAGGTGACGCGTCCCTAAACACACCCACACGCTGATACCCACCATGTAATGGCCTTATACTAGTTTCTGTTGGCAGTATTGACTATTTTCATTAATTAACCCTTTGAAGCCGAAGATCGTCTGAATATGATTTATGAATTCAGTCCGTACCGCGAAGAAAACACTACACCACACCATTACGAAAATCAGCTGGTTAACCCTTTGAAGCCGAAGCTCGTCTTCATAATATTTACGAATCCAGACCGTACCGCGAAGAAAACACTTCACTTAACCATTAGAAGTCGAATCAGGCGGTACCACATAACAGAGACCTCTGGAGAGACCTAGACGTAGATGGGAGGATAATGTCAGGCGGGATCTATGGGAGATAGGAGTTGAAGGAGACTGGATTTTGTTGGCCCAGTACAGGGTCTGGTGGAGGGCTTTGGTTAATTCGGTGATGAACCTTCGGGTTCCGTAAGCCATCCAGTTAGTTGGATCTTCCGGCAAAACCAAAGAATTTAGAACATGAAGTAATGGAATTATAGAACTTATTTCACATATACATTAAGCTTAATAATTTTTAGCACAGGTAAAATCATATGCAAAGTAGGATTGAGTTTTGAGGTTATCACTTAATGCAGGCTTGAATAATTTCATATCACGATTTAAACTTTTAATTGTATGTTGAAGATTATTGAATAACTTCGTACACCTTCTTGATATTTAGTGAGGTTATGATTTCGCATTCGGAGGTCGTACTTACGTCTTGTGTTCAAATTGCGTACATTTGTACATTTCTTTGAAATTTGCCCAAGTTTTGTACCACAAAATGGAACTCCAGGTTCCCTTAAAGACGGGTAATGGCTTACTTTATTTTACTTAGTACAGCCTGATATTGGCTTCTCAAAGAGTATTCTGCACCACAGACTTACGTGGTTAGAAAAGAAGAACGTAAATATGGCACGTCGTAGGGCTGGATGTCCGTGCAATACAAGAGTAGGCTTTGCGATTTCTGCCTGGGACTGAGTTTCATGGACGAGTCGATTTCCTTGCCTAACTTCGTGTTCCGAAACCGCAAATAGCAGACGTCCTGCCCCATTTTCTGCAGTGCTCATATTTGCCTTGTTTCCCCTATTATTAAATTGCTGGACATTGCCCCCCTCCGGTCGTTTGGTCTGAAAACGTGGACTGCAGATTCGACACGCGACGTCGCGTGCGATACCTGGCGGTAATTACGTGTTTTACACACGCGTTCGAAGACGCCATGGCGTTGGCCCATCGACCTGTTAGCTTCGGCGCTGCGACGCCGAAACCTAGATTAAGCACAAAGCACGCGGTTCGGAGCGGGAATTGAACTGAGGACGGAAGTCCACGTGGCCTTCGCTCCGTAGGTTTCAAGAATGCAGAAGTGGCGATACATGGTTACCTAGCAACGGGAAATCATCATACGAACACCGGCATTTTCAATACAGAGACGACCTGGATCTCGTGAAAGGTGTGTCTGAAATTAAGTTCTTTGGTCAGGGATGACCCGAGCAGGCCTCCGGGATTTCAATTTCTCACGGCGATTATGAAGATGGCTGTCTTCTGGACTTGTACGCCCTGATGATGAAGGCAGCAAGCACCGCTGAGACGTCGGTAAACTTCTACCAGAGTACACGGCGCAACAGTCCGAAAGGCAGACGCCCTCAGAGGGGTCTGTTTCTTGGTGTTCGTGACCCAAGTGTCGATGTTGTCGGGTCTTCTTCTGTACTTTATGCAGCGTCGAATGGACGGAAGCGGCCGTGGCCTAATTTAAGGTACTAGTAACTGCATCTATCCGCGACGAGATTTGAATGCGGGACCTCCCGAATACGAAGCAGGAGTGCTAAAAGCACTGGGCTCTTATCGTCAGCAGTTTCTTCTTTTTACTCAGTCACCTGTCCTCAACCAATCCGTCTCCGTGGACTTCCCTTGTCTTGACTTCGAGTAATCGATCTAGCTGCCGATCATTATTATCGACTTTAAGATTCTGATCTCTGATTTATATTTAACACACGTTTCGTGTAATTCTGAGTATATCGAAGTATGTGCAGATTTTTTGAGGACCAAACGTCGCGTCACAACCGCCATGCTGTGTTCTTCTGTAGGTGGGCCATGGCTCACTCGCAATTATTCATTCATTTTATAGCCTTTGCATTCTTTGCACTGTAATTAATTATCCTAAGAAACCAGTGACCATCTCGACGCTCGGATGCGTGCGTGTCCCGTTTGCCTCGAGCGTCTAGCCACGCACTCCTGCAGTCTGTTGCGTTTTGCATGCCTGAGAATCCTTGAATTACAGCAAAGCGTAGGAGGCACCTCTTCATCAGTGTCGTGTGCGCTTGGTTCGATATCGAGCATTTTAATAGACGTTTGGAGGAGTCCTGAGTTCTGAAGAAAAAATTACCAAGACCTCTGCAGTCACAAATTTCTGCGTGCAATGTCAGAGGCATCTCAGCGTGTGATTTAAGCCGGGTAGCTCAGTCAATGTAGTTACTTAATACGGACTCGACGACCGGGGTTTGATATCCGACGGGGGCTCAGAAATTTTCCTCTTGCCTCTGCGTCCAAACCTTCTCTGGGGCCCACCCAACCTCCTTTCCAATGGGTATCTTCCGCTGACCACTCACCCCATCTAGTGCCGAGGTTAAGAATGAGTAGGAGCTATACCGCCTCTCCCCCCAAGCGCCTACATGGCGCGTAGCGGGATAGATGTACTTTTCCTTGTTTCGAGCGCGTGAGGCGTCTTTGCCTGCTGTTGACATGAAACATCTTTGTGACGGGAAGAGAC
>NW_019060190.1:321998-356016 GCF_000696155.1 Zootermopsis nevadensis
GTACAGATGCTGGGCGAGAGCCCGGACAGGCATTGCCTTCCTCACACGTCGCAAAATCCAGCCGCCCTCTGCATAAAGGGAGGTCGTATTTTCCCGCCTGCCCGAAGTTTTTTTGATGTCAGAGAAACTGGACTTGCTCCAAAATTCGTGGCGATCATTTAATTTCACACGTTTTCGATTCCATAGGCGCCTGATCTATCTACTTGCCATGTCTCACTTAAGCTTGAACATCATTAGCAACAATGTAACATTTAGTATGTGCCACAGGTAAAATATTAAAGTCAGAATTTTCATGCAGTTTTTGTCTGCTTTAAGTAAATCTAATGAAGTAAATAATATACTTTAGACACACATTTTATGACGTTCCTATTCTGTAGAATGCCAAGACTGGTCCAAGCAATGTGTTGCATTCCTTCACTGAAACTAATTTATTTTGTTCGGCAGTAAAATGGCGAACATTACTGATTAAATCATTCAAATTCTGCAACAGGCATGGTTTATATGCAGTCAGAAGAATGCCCCCCACCCCAATCTCCCAGAGAAAAAAAAACTATTGAAACGTGTGGTATATTAAGTTTATTACTGGTTTTTATAAAATGTGCGTGTTAAAAATGTAGTACACGTGCTTATGAAAGTCTTGATTGTGAGGAGTGCACGAGACTTAAACACATTACCCCTTAAACATGACAGAGTCTGGCACAAAACGTTCTTTGAACACACAACAAATTTCTCTTAATTTTTTAGAGTGATTAATAATCCCACTTAATAAAATTGCTAATGGAAAGAAAGTGATAATTCTTACAGAAAAATAGTCCATAAAATTTAAAACAGTAATGGTAAAGGTTTAAGGGACTTCTGTACATACGATAACTTTCAAATAACAAATATTTTCTCTCGATACAAAAAGATACGTAAAACGACTCGGACTCGCCCTTAGACTACATCTTTGTAAATGCAAAACTACAAGAACTTACCCAAGACAGCAAGTGTTTTAGAGGAATGGACGTTGACGGCGACCTCTTCTCGGTCCGAAGTGTGATTAAGTGATCAGCGAAATATTTTATGTTCATATAATTGCGTGTTACGACAAGTCTCTTATTGTTCATGTGTCACTTGAAGCACGGCAAACATTTCGCTGTCAGAAACAAAGTCATGTTGCTCTCATCTTTCACTGGGGATACTGTCTTCATCTTCAGTGTTTAAACTTCACTTACTAGCTTTTACAGCACATTTCTTATAGACTACAGAAAACATCAGTTTCTGTGCCGCTTGCCTACTCTTCTTACTTGCATGACACCCTCGTATCTGCCTAGGACACCCAAATGGTGTCTTTCCTTGACGTTGCCATTGTGCACTGGGAACGGATCCAACAGGTTACCCGTATGAACTGTACTAGATACCCCATCCATACACATTGTAATTAACGTAACAAAGTTTCTTTGGTTTCAAAACTCAGTCAAAATGCCATACGGTTCCTCTGTTCTGAGTCCTAAAGCCCACAGATAGTTGGTGCACGGGCCCACTTTTTCTGTGACATCTGATCAATGTTGACCTGGATACTTTTAAAATTATGTCTACATTCAAGTTTCTTAATTATTATTTTCCTCATTATTTTATTCGTCAAAGGTTTGTGTAATCAGCGGCAGAAAGTATCACAGCTATTTTTTGTTAATATTTAAAGAATATCTGTTCACTTAAAATATTGTTTTTTTTTCTTCAGAAATATAACTCTGATTTTAACTGATCATTTCCAGCATATTAATCACTGGAAGAAGGTCTGAATTGGAGCTGCAGAAACAGATACAGATTTTAGATAACTGAGGCGCTGGGCTCAGTTCGTTGCCTGTTGGGTCGTTTCATTGCACGAAGTGGAAGGAACCAAATTAATGCAATGTCATTTGCTTGAAGGCGAGTCCCCAGCTGAGGGAGGCGTATAGTGCGAGACAAATCACATTAAAATGCCTATGTCTGTTTTATGCCATCATTTTAATATTTTTAAGATTGGTTGTCTGTAACCTGACATTCGCTTCAAGTGACGCAGACATTTCAAAATTGTGAATTTGTCAAATGGCAGATTTAAACATCGATCTACAAAGTACCTTGTACAAGAAGGAATTATGTGTCTAAGATAGAACTAACTCTGAGGTGCACCAAGGTCATTTTTCTCATTCCTTATTCTGCACAACAAACTCTTCAGTATAGCGGATGCTTCAGATTCTGGAGGCAGGCTTGAACACATTTCACAGGACACTGATGGAAGATGGCTGTCTTGTGGGTTGTACGTTGTGGATTGCTGGTTCCATCATCAGAGTAATGAGCCCTGATGATGGAGGCAGCAAGGACCTCTGATATGTTGTTAAAATTCTACCAGACTACACGGCGCTACAACCCAGAAGACTGCCATCTTCATTCATTGAAATATTCCATGTCGTCATCATCACATCTGTGTAGTTCAAAAAGTATAAATCTATTCTAACGTTCGCATGTTGTCTCTTCTGACTGAAATTGCACGGATTTTGAGTGCAGAGAGTGATCTGTGTTGCAGGGTTTCTTCACGTACCTCTATGGGACCAGCATCCTGTTTCTGCTCTACGTCTTCTGCTTCCTGCTACAAGAGAGTGCGTGCTGCACGGCCGCAGAGTCTACCCCTGCTCCTCCGCGCCCACCCCCACTTCCTCCGGTGGACAAGAAGAAGAGCAAAGAGAAAGAAAAGGAAAAGGAAAAAGACAAAGGAAAAGAAAAGAAGGCAGGTGCTCAAGAACAGCAGGAACAGCAGCCCCAGGGTCAGGCGGCTCGTAATAAGGGCAACGTGTTCCAGGTAGGGATTCTCAGCACCGGGGTTCAGACTGGACAGGCCTGCCTCTAAGGAACAGCTGCTTACCTTCTGAAAAAAAAGTCTGATTCTGCATAGAAACTTTGTCCCTATTACGGTCTCAATAACGCATTTCTGTGAACACCAGAGTTGTTGAACCGTATCTGTGTTCAATGCAGCACAGTTAGAAATGTGCGTAAACTAGAGCATGGCCAAGGGACTTAGCTGTACTGATTTGGGCAAAGGCGAGTCTTAGTTGATATTGGTAGGAGATCGAGGAATGCGTACAGAACTTTGGTTAGTGACCCTTAAGAGAAGACGCCGCTCGGGAGCGCTATGCGTAAGTGAAAGGACAATGTTGCTTCTGATTGGTTGTTCTCAGAGATCCAGTTTGCTTGTCATTTTTTGGCTCGTGAAAAGAATTAATATCGAATTATTCAGTATTAGATTTTTTGAAATGATGTTGATGAATGACCCTAAAAATAAAGCCCAACCTAATCCAAATATGGTTTCTTATTGTGTTTATCGTACCTCCAGGAAGTTCCAGGTGATTTTATGTGAACCACACCTTGCTTTAGGGGTGTTATACGAGCCATACAGTTTGTTCCCAACGTCCCTGTTAAACATCTTCATCTTGTTCTAAAGATTGAGACAAGTCGCTGAAGGACAAACATTAAACCAGTCATTCTTTGCAATGGTAGTGTTTACATCAGATATGGAGAACGAATCACTCGCATTTGGCTGTTTCTATGAATGATGTATTTGCAGTGGTTAAAGATCATTTTGAACAAAATAATAATTAGCACTGAACATGATTTCACTAAATCCCCAAAAAACAAATATTTCTGCAGTCACGTGTTGAAAGTAATTCTCCTATGAAACGTGGGTTGCTTTCTTCCGGCCACTTTATTGGATAAAACAATGCATAAACTGTTTGTTACTGTTCTCGCTTAACTTTTGGAGAAAGTCGGATTGACTGGTTTTCGAGTCCTCCAACATAAGTCCTTGAAATTCTAATTTATCAGCTGCATTTTGTGCTTGTCCGTGATTCTCTAGGATTACGTATCTTTGATTGTGACACGTGGCATTTCAATTAAACGAGACAATGTAATTTGTCTATCATGTAATGTTCCTGAATGATTTTGAGGTTCTTAGAGCATCCAACATAAGGCCCATGTCTAGCACAGAATTTATGCTACAGTACTTGAATTTTCTTTTAAGTCTTGTACGCTGAGTACGATCTCTGACCCATTTATTATGCCTCCTGAAAATGATGTTGCAGGGGTATAATTCTTTCAAAGAGTGCCGTCCATCTGATACCCAACATATGTCCTACAGAGTTTGGCTTAATACTGAGATGTCTAATCAACAGACTCGGTTCTCATGAGATACGTCATAAACAACTTTGTCAAAAACATTTTCATATGGCTCATATGCTGAAATGTTGCGCTGCGTCCATCACGGCTGGCTGCAAAGAATGATTGGTTCATTGCCACATGATTATGTTAGGGAAGTTGTCCGCAAGTTTCCGAGCCACTCCGGCATGTCTTTCAAGCGTGTTGAAGCCCTTCCGTTTCATAGCAGCAGAATGCTCAAAATGTTTTCCACAACGGCAATTCTTTAGTGCTGCTGTACTGAGAGAGAAATTGGAATCTGGTAGTTTTACATGCAAGGATAACATTAGCACAATCTCCGTGCTAATGATGGTAGATTCGTAGGGCACGGAACTTCATTTTTGAGTATGAAATTGACTAGACTTTGACACATTTCACGTGCAGTATGAGGGGCAGAGTCTGTTAAGAAACGATTAGATCACAGAATATGCTCAATTTTTAGTCTGCTTGCCATTTGAGATCATTTAATGCTGTCAAATCTGACAACAGACAACCTAAGTTTGCAATGTGATAACACAGTGAGAAGTCCATGAGTCTTAAGATTCTCGGTGCCATGTGTATGAAGATATCCGTCTTCTGGAATGTAGCACTGTGCAAGGTGGTACATATTTACCATTGTTTCAGAGAAGCTTACAGCCTCCATCATAAGAGCAAAGATGTTGCTTCAGTTGTGATTTAACATTCAGTAATTATTTTGGCTTCTTTCAGAACTAGAAATATTTCACATATTTTTCTATCAAGGTAGATTTTTGATGTTAATAAGATGGGACTGTTTATTTTTTCAGTGCATATTTAAGGCTTTAAAGTATATGGACCTTCTCACAATTTATTTTTCTTGGTGGTTGGCGTAATATTGAAGGTGGTGTGAATCAGAAGCCACTGCCAATCCTTGAGCCCCTGAAGGACGCAATGTTCCGTCACTACCCTTGAATTGGTGATCCAGTAGGAAGTTGAGGATGGCGTTGTTTGCTGACATGACAGACTACCTTCCACCCTTCATTACATAATATGGTTCCAAATACAGCCTTGACAACGTAGCATTTGTAATAATTCATAATGCTTATTGCACTATCAATATTAGATGCGTTGCCTTGCCTTCAGTCACCACTTCATCTGGCACCGCATCCTATGTGTTAGGGTGTTACGGCCGCCTCCAAAACTTGTTTCCCGTAGCTCATCATGAATTTGTTGTCTTGGGATCGGATGACCATCAATCAGGTCAGGTTGTCGATAGTTTTGCTGCGGCCTTGAACAAAAAGACTAGAAGAAACCGTGAACGGTGTTGGAGGGCTTCGCTGCCAAAATGCATGATTTCCTGGGTTTGATAATGTTGCTGAAGGAATACAGTATAATACTGTGAAACTGGCACTTGAAGCAGGTATTGAAGGAGTCAACCAAAATGATGCTCAGCAGGTGTTAGTTAGCATTACATGCTGAAAAATTAATGAACAATTAATTAATTAGTTAATTAATTAAGCAGTAATCCAGCTCGTTGGAGAGTGTCAACAGGAACATCATACCGATTTCTATTTCCTTAAATTATCATCACTGCCGTGTCATTATTTCTGATCTTGGGTGAATATAATGCATTTGCTCGTCTACACTAAAATTCTGCTGTTCTCTTAATTGAAATATCAACGTAGTGAACTGTAAGGTATGATGGTAAATATTTATGACCTTGCATGACTAAATTGAACACAAAGTTTGACATCGTTTCTTTCTGCCAAGTAAGTGATAAGACTCGACTTCAAACAGACCAGAATTTATTCTTCTTGTACAGTTATTTCAGTGTTATAAACATGGGAATTGTAATGTGTTGAGAAGTGCACTATACAATTCAAGTATGTGTGCACACCCCAGAAATTTGTGTCTTTATTTTATATTGCAGTAAATACATGTTTAGGTACAGCTCTCCAGTTCTCCACAGTCAAGTGATGTAGCATCCTGACTTTCCTTTCCACTCTCAGTTAACGGGTTTAACGTAGCTTTCGTTAGAATTTCTGTCGTCTTGTCTCTGAATTAATAACGAGACGAACTTGAGGCGATCGATTATTGTAGTGCAGTAACCAGATCATGTAACCCTCTCTGGTGTAATACCTCTCTCAGTTCTACTAGTTATGAAGGTACATGTGAGTCGCAGTTACACCTGACACCCATAGCACACGTGTACATCCCCAGTTGCATGTGAGGGTTCTTCCCACAGGCATGTGTAAGGCAGAAACAGCTCATGCACACAGCATGGCCCCTTTTGTGGCCCGCCCGCCCGCCCGTCCTCACTGAACCCTTGGTGCTGCCGCGTGCTTGTTTCATTAGGGGCAGCCTTAGAAGCATGAGTGAACTGCATTGGTAAATTGTTGTTTATATGTTTGGGTATGGAAATAATTGGTTTTTGGTGAAGGTGTGTAATGATGGATTATGAGTACTGATAGTATTTTAAGAAGCAGTAATATGGGTTGTCGGAACTAATTGCGTAGTCCAGATGCAACGAACGTGCCTGAATCTATATGCTGACAAAGAGATTGTGGTTTCAAAGAAAATTGCAGGCACTCTCTCCATTGGGGTTTGATGAGGAATTGAGTCTTGAAGAAATAAGCATATGAGGGATGAATTGAATGCCCATGTCTTAATGAACAGTTGCATTGGTTAAGAGTAGAACTGAACAGTTCAGATGGCGCTTTAGTTGTTACGTTTGTGTGATATTCATTTGCGCATGCATGTCTCTGTTACGGTGATTATTAAGGACTGAACAGTATGCATTTTGAAGGAACTACTCATGTAATTTCCATGTCTCTCTGCAGAGCTGCAATCTACAAGACAGATGTGGTTAGTTCTTATGTCTCTAGTGTGATTGCGTTTAATTGAAGGGTGGAACAGAAACAGTACCTTGAGTGAGCTCATACCGGGAGTACCGACAAATGTTCATCAGGAAAGTTTCTCAGTTTGTCATTCCAGCCATGAAATTTATGGCTGACTTTTACTAGTTTCCATTTTATGAAGCACTGATGAAAGAAACTTAGTTCCTATTCAAATAAAATGAAGTATTTTAAAAATCAAATTGAATAAAATAACCAAAATGTAACAAATAATCTCAAGGCACTTTAAAATGTCAACATCTAAGAACATCTGTAAGGAAGATAAGACATTTTGGATAGAACTAATGCCCTTAATTTTTCTTCAGAATGCTTCCATACTATACGTGAGGGCAATTCAAATAGTATACGCAGTTGTTCTTTTTCTTAACATAATATTGCTTCTGAATGTTTACAGATTTATTACTTTTCTGCATTGTCTCCCTGCTTCTGCGTACTCTTATTCTAGTGGTCCCACAAGTTTCTTATACCATAAAAATTGGTTGACTGTAGGCATACGTCTCTCCCTCCACTTTTCCATCATTTGCAAATCGATGACTTCTCAAGGACTCCTTCAAGGGTCCAGATAGAAGGTGCAAGATCTGGACTGTGTGGTTTGCAGTCAAGAGCTTCGAATCTCAGCTCCTGTGGGGTTTCCTTGGTGTGGGCAGAAAAAATTAAGGTGGGCGTTATTGCACAACGCAGGAACATCATGTGACAGCCTTCCTCCCCATTTCTTGCAGTAGCTGGCTTCAGTTCATTGCGCAGCTACTCACAGTATCTTACGCTTGTCGCCGTGGTTCCCATTTCTTGATAATTTTAAGGATAGGAACATTGGAGTGTGAGAACACTAAGCTTAAGCTGTTGCCGGGTGCTTCCGTCGCATACTCTGATGTTCGCTTTCCGAGTCATAATGGTGGTGATGCAATTGAAAAGTTTTGCCTGTAATGTGGTACTACTGTAGAAGGTGAGAACCAGTGTCTACGTGATTGTGCTTTTGCAAAGAAAAAGAAACTTGGCGCTGACCTTGCAGAAACCTCGTTGCATCAAAAAATTCACAACTATATGCGTTGAACCTCGACTGATACTTAAACGTGTTGCAGCATTCCTTAATGTTGACCTTCTGTTGTCGAGACCCACGACTGTGCTCCATTGACTGATGTGGACATCCATTCTGAGAGCTCTGCATTGGTTATTCTTGTCCAACCATTCTTGAACATTTCAGTCCACTGATGCACACTCCGTGAGCTGTGAATGTTAGCCAAATGTAACTGATGCATCGACGTGCACGTTTCAATGCTGACAACTGTTAGCGTCTAGTTTGCTGCTGTGGTTGGTGGAAGAAAATTGCATATAGTTTTAGGATTGCCTTTGTGAGTGTGTGTGTGTGAGTTTGCACGCTCGCATGTTTGAACAGGCAAAGGGGGATGGGAAAGTGGGGTGGGGTGGTACAGGCTAACAGAAATCAGAAATGCTTAATTATACAACTTAGTGATATATTCTATAATGTTCCCTGACATAGATTCTCTGTACCTGAAAATAATGAGATGTAACCTTAAAACCTTTCTGTTGTACTAAAGTTAAAATTTATATTAAAGAAATAATTTAGAAATTTGTGGAACAGATCAACAAATGGCCTGACTCCTTTGCGGCTAGAAGAAGATGGTGACAAAATTTACATGTTTACGAACCACTTATGTACAAAATATCACATTCAAAGAATAAAATTATTCATTAGTCAGGTAAAGATGGGAAGGTAACATTAAAATGATCTTACAGAAACTGAATGCAACAGTAATGACTGGATTAGGAGACTTATTAATGAATATACTTGAGTGGGGTGGGGGAGATTCCACGACCAGCTGAATAACTCAGAATTTCCTGTGTCATGGATTTACGTGGCCTAAATCCTATTCTCAAACCAGACTCTTGGCAGTGGATTAAGAGTGCCGATTCACACAAGCAGTTTATTATTTTAAGAGTTATTTGATTCATTATTAGGTTCAATACGCTATGGGGAATCTGACTAGCCGAGTGGCTATTACGTTCTCAAGAAGGACTCTGTCCTGAGCAGCTGGTTCATTTGTAAGTTGTTGTTCTCCGTGACTTCGCCTTGCCATTTGGCTCTATTTTGGTCATTGATTTTTCCTCACCAGAAATACTAATGCCCTAAATATTGAAACTCAACAAATATGTTTATGCATTGTTTCCTAAAATTATGGATTGGATTTGCAAACGGGGATCTGAAACAGTCCTGAACACTGATTTTTCAAATGCATTTTTGCATTTTTTTTATCCATGGGTGGTCTTGATACTCGTTCACTGCACATAAAAATCTGTTGTTGCAAGACGTAAAAGCTAACCATCATTACAAAATGCTGTTACACTTCACAAGAGTTATAAACTGTTCTGCTCACAAAGGTAATAAGTATTACAGATGTTACACTGTACAGCGAAACTGTTTTGAATAAGCATTCTAAAGTTTATCTGTATTAGAGAAAATTGATTGATTGTGCATTTGTGCTTCATTTAAAGTAAGTGGTGGACAGGACTGATAATGGTGAAAACTGTAATTGTTAAATTTTTAGTGTACATACATACATACATATTTTATTACATTCCATGGATCCACAAGATAGTCAGATGACAGTAGGATGTGGAAAAAGTAGTAGTAGTAATAATAATAACAATAATAATAGATTACAATATCACATTTCATGAATATACCTTTTTGAGATATAAAATGCAGAGTAACCAAGAAACATGCTGATGGACGCACACAATCACTTCCTGCCAATTTTGTGTTAATTTAGTGAATTCTGTACACACCCTCAAAAACCTGTTGTGTCCAGGTACAGTGGCTTTAAGGTTTCTTTTTATCAAAGACCCAGAAACCAAACAACAGAAAAATGTCTCATTTATAAATGTAATTAAGGGGGGAGGGGTTTGGGGGTGAAAACGTGAATGTGTTATAAAACCTGCAGTAAAAGTGCACACTTTGTTACATAGTGTGGCTGTATCACTCATGCTTATAAGTGCTGCATTATTTATCTTTATTTGCAAGCTGCTTGTTTGATATGTTGCATTTCCTTGGTTGCTGTGGCTTGCAGAGTCATGCTAGTTCAATTGCCCAATTGCGTGGTCCGTGCGTAAAATATTGTGATCGTCAGCTAGAAGTGACTTCTTGTGTAACCTGTTCACAGGAAATGATTCATTTAACTTGTTTCTTGGTGCTAGTTCAGTTGCTGACTCACTGACACCTTATATGGCTCTTTACTTCCGACCTTAGTGACGGCTTTCTTACAAATATCTCATGTGACCTTCTATTGCTGGCTCTGGAATATCTTTCGTGGCTGTTCTCTGCTGACTTGAGAATATCAGATGTGACCTTCTATTCCTCACTCAGCAATATTTACGTAACCTCTTGGTGCTAACTCATTGGTACCTTGTGTGGCTCTTTACTTCTGATTTAGGATCACCTTCATGCCTATTTGCTGCTGACTTGAGAATACCAGATGTGACCTTCTTTTTCTGAATCTGGAATATCTTGTGTGTCCGTTTACTTCTGGCTTAGCAACGTTCTTTGTTGCTGACACTGGGATACATTTCATGACCTTTTGTGTCTGATACAAGAATATAAGCGATTCATTTTCATCCTTTCCACGCAGGATTCTAACCACATAAGGAGTTGCTGGTGACCTGACTCTATGAAATTAAGTACATGCATGTTGTGTTACCAATTACTTGAGCTAGCATGACTCTAGGGGCCACCAAAATCTGTTTTATTTGCTGTTATGTTTGATTTGGCACTACTGCAGCGGGAGGTGTATCCTCGTAAGATGAAGGACTTGCTCAAGTTGAAACAGCAGCTGGAACAAAACTCGGGCCTTGTCCAGGCCAAGGTGAGTTCTGCTAGTGTGGTGGCACTCACAAGATATTCAGCACTCTGTGAAACTCTCTCGCAAGTAGCTCAGTAGAACGTACGTCATGTTGCTTTGTATTAACTAAAACAAGGCTAATTTAAAACTGCAGGTTATCTGATGTACCAAGAAAGCCCTGACATGGCTTTTGTACATTTTCTCTTCATTTTGTATCCATAAAGTAATAATTCAAGAGACGTCTAAATTTATTACAATTCTTAGCCAGGAAAAATCAGTTTCATTCAGTTTTATTGAGATGAGCAGAATAGAATATTTTGATAGCTTTAATGCTGTTGTGGGCCCGAGGCAAAGTGTGATCTCCCCCTCCCTCTACTCATAAAAACTTGACAATTTTGTGCCAGTACAAAATGTATTTGTATTGATAAAAGGAAAAAGAACAGAAAGGAATTTAAAAATATTGATTTTTACAATTTGCTGATGGTGCTTCTAATACCTAAGAGGGTAACATTGACGCGTTTGGCCGTTTGCATGGCGGTAATATCTGGGGTAATTAGTGGATACTTACTGTGACATAATCTGAAAAGTCTTCACTTATGTTCTTGAAATATTCAGAAATACTTTTGGAAACTTTAAGCTCATTCACGTGGTGTAGGCGGCTAAACTCAGAGGGCCTTTGGCAGCTACCCATTTTCCCATTGCCTAAAGTGACCAGACCTGTTTATGGTACTGTGATTTTGCATGTTCTGTATGTGTGTGGAATGTTGCATCTAACTGTAAGGAAAGAACGTCGACAGAATGTATTTGAGAAACAAGGAGGATAGAGCATTATCTAATAGCATGAATTAACAGGGGAATGGTGAATATTGCATAAGATGGGTCTTCATAATTTTTCTTCATCTCGTGTTGTCAAGATTGATAATAATATGTGTTAGACTTGTTGCATGGTTAAGGTTGAAGATGGCTGTCTTCTGGGTTGTTGCGGCGTGAAGTCTGGTAGACGTTTACTGATGTTTCATAGGTCCTTGCTGCCTCCATCATCAGGGGATGGAAAATGTCAAGAGATAAAACCATTTGGGATGAAGGTTAGAGAAACTGGATGTGAACTAGACTGAATTAGGTTTTCCCAACATTGCTGATGAGGTTAGAGGAAATCTCTTCCTGAACTACGTATGAACTGAAGTGGGTAGGTCCTGACCATGGAGTTTGTTTTGTTTATTATAGTTTATTTAATGATTCACTTTTACTGGAGAGTTACACAAAGTGCTGGTTAATGACATAAGCATGTGTGTGTGTTTGTTGCACTTGATTGGTTGTGGTTGTATGTACCTTGTGAGATGGTCACGTCATCATCGATAAATTACAATTATGAACGTGCTTCATAACAAAGTGCATAAAATGGAAGTTATATCTGTTTTATCTATTATTTGCATCTTAAGTCTCCATACCCACATAACGCATGTCAGTGTAATTTGTGTTCCACAGTAAAATGTGGCAAGGGAGTTTCATTTTTAACCACTTCTGTCTTATAAAATCCTCACTTTATATGAAGCTAAATTCAAGCTTTATCACATTTCTCTAAACAGCTCTTTGTGCCCATAATATGGAGCTGACAAATTTCTGTGTGGTACATATTTTAATTAATAAATGTAATTTTTTTTCTAATATTTGTACTATTGTTGATTTTTATCAACAATAGGGGATTGTAAAACATTACAAAGAACTTATTTGGAAAATATGTGTATTCAAAATTGAAGTTATTCAGGCATCATTGAGTACAGCTTCACCAGGTGTTTCCATTTGTTGAAATGCAGTATCACCACTCTGAATGAACAAGAATTGTTGAAGTCTGTTGGCTAATGTTGTAGGCAGAAGTCACAGCTGGTAGTGACAGATACTTTATGGTATTAGTCTAGGGGCCAGCCACAGACCTGTTGGAGAATGTGTGTACAGAGAAATCTGTTTTTGGGGTGAATTCTTGGGAACTGTAGAATGTTTTCTGGCTTGGTCACAAATCTGCTCCCCTGACAGCTTTTCCAAATGACAGTCAAGGTCAGAAATCACCACTAGATATTTTCATATCAAAAACTGTAGATTCTCTTCAAAACTGTTGATTATAAGAAGAATTTGTTATTACAAAAGTTGTTCAAAATAACGTGAACAGTTTAATTCCTTGGGCTTATTGCTGTAAGGTCAACTGTTTTCTGAAGAATAAATAAATTATGCCTTTGTGCATGATACACAAAGGGGTAAAGAGACCCTGTAATATAATAAAAAAAAAGGCTTTAGATGTGAAAATGAAAAATTGCTGATGGAGGAATACTGGTTGAAGGTCGTGCCATAGCTGAGGTGGCTGGATGTTGGCTTCTCAGTCTTGGGGGTGACTTCACTCATCTTTCACATTCCCATAAGATATCTGATAGCAATGACCAAGTAGCACAACCTAACCTAACCTCAGTCTATAGTTAAAGGGCTTCATCTCACCTGGCACTTTGGCTGGTCTCAGAGAAAAGGTACTAGTTTTTTTTTTTGACATTGGTTGGGAATTTAACAATTTTTACATGTTACTTATTTCTTATACTAATTATCTGTTGCACACAGTACAGATTAACGCTACTGGAAATGGATTTTGGCAAGCATCACTGGAGCAAGAGATGATGTTACTGTAACTTCTGCAAACAGTGTCAATTGCACATTTCTTGCAAGGGAGTGGAAAATAATCAGGAAGGCAGTTCAGAATATTTTGTCTGCCATTAGACATTACCTACAGCACACCTCTGAGCACTCACTCATCACCAGACAGGGAATAGTTAAATGCCTACATAACAGAGAAACGCCCATGTGCACAAATGAAGACACCTGCAAAGAGGAAGAAGCAACTTCAACATTGACACTAATAAGAAATGGACACCCCCCAAAATTGATAAAAGAAGTTCTTAGTCAAAGCTAGAAACAAGATTATACTGGAACGTTATGTTGTGAATGCAAGTTTATACGTTCATTCTTTCTGCGTTTACACAACACGTAACTGTTTCTTCATGTCCTATATGTAACACATCACTGTATGTTTGAGGCTGATTAGACCATTTAAGGTGTTTCTTATTCATTTTTCACTTTTCAATATGCAGGGTAATGGTTTCTCTGAATTAGGGCTTCAATTTCAATGTTTGTCTCTTCCTTTTAAGTTAAAAGCGGACGTGGATAAACATATAAACCCTAGAAACAGAAACCAGTGAACGAGGAAATCTTACAGAATGGGAAAACTGGATGTGTAACACGTGTAGACTTATAATTACAACAATTTCTGGTCTACTGCTTAGCGTACTACCCCAGGATTTGAAAGGTCCTGGACTTCATCCTGACCATTTTCACTAATAATAGAACAAAAAGTGTATCATGAGAATAAATTGCCTAAAGACGGGAGAACTAACTCCCAGAACATTGTGTATATATATCAACTGTGTTCCTGTATTGAACCAGTCATGGCCACAAACTTTTAGAGAATCGTGCAGTGTGGCTCTGTAACAGGAAGAATGGGTTCTCGTGCCTTTAGTCACCTTTCGCAAATCTATTCCATTAATGCACTTGTGTGTGTGTGTGTGTGTGTGTGTGTGTGTGTGTGTGTGTGTGTGTGTGTGTGTGTGTGTGTGTGTGTGTGTGTGTGTGTGTGTGTGTGTGTGTGTGTGTGTGTGTGTGTGTGTGTGTGTGTGTGTGTGTGTGTGTGTGTGTGTGAGAGAGAGAGAGAGAGAGAGAGGGCATTGGCATGGTGCATTATAGGATTCTGAAGAATTAAACCTTACAGATTTAAAAAACTATTGGGACTGCTAATTAATATGTTTAAATGTCGCCTTAAAAGTTTCTTGTCATTAACAATATTCATCAGTTATGACAATAATCATACCATAATAATACTTCTTGTGATCATATAAAATTATGTTTTCCTAAAACAATTACACCAGTAAAATACACATATTTTCAAACATCTTTCATCATTCAACATTAGTGGTGTTTTCACTTCATAAGTCTAGGCACTAGACATGGTAGTACTATTGGAGGAATGTGATGGCATGCAAATTTTCACAAACAGATTGATTTCCACAACTGACTCACCATTTCCAAGAAGCTCCCATGGGTTGAAATCTAAATCAGGGCATAAGATGTTTTCCCTCATGTCTTTGTATCACCCTTACAGTTTTCTGGTCATCATCAAAGGCATCGTACCTTGAGTAATGGACACATTCACTTCTAAGAATTTGAATGCCAACTTAACCTTTTTAACCAAGTGGCTGTGGCTAAATAGTGATACACATGGTTAAGTTTAAAACTGTTATGAGCATCGATTCATCAGCGTTGCAAATTTTGTTAACATTTAATGTCTGTTGGAGAAAATGTGATGATGACTGGATAGGATATCATGAGCCCTTAATGACATTGGGAGAGCCCACTCATTTGAGCAGCACCTGCCATTGGCTTTGTATGTGTTCATAGGACAAAGTCTTTTACTGTACTGTGTGTGTGCGTACACGCACGTTTATGCGTGTGCGATTGTGTATGTCCATCCCCTGATCCATTCAATATTTTATGAGCCATGCTAGCTTGAATGTGACTGTGTGCAGGGGGTTCTGCGAAACCTGCGTAGCAGCAAGGATGTGAACCTCAATGATGGCGCTGGTGGGGACAGCCCCTCTCAGGAAAAGCTAACTGGTTCTGACTCGCAGGATCTGGAGTCTGGCCGCCCTCAGAACGCGCCCCGGAAACGAAAAACATCGCAGAATGTTCACAGCCATGGCAGCTTCTTCCTGCGTGTTGGTGCCATTGGTAAGTTTGTGCATGTGAGGATTTCATCTGTGATTTCCTCTTGGTCTCACCACTAACTCTACCATGACAGTCACTGTAGTGCCCTCCAATTTCATAGGTTCCCTGTTGTGATTAAGCAGAATTTCCTCTCTTTTAGTTCAGTTCCCATTAATTTTCCAATCTTTATAATGCTTAGAATAGTTATTACTTCTCAGAAGATTATAAAAATTTGTATTCCGCATGGAGTAGTAATTTGAACTTGCTGTCTAAAGGCAGTCACTCCACCAAGAAAACCTGCTTATCTTTAAAATGCAAAATGTCATCACTTTGTGAATTACTTGTAACCACATTTCTTTTAAGTACGATTTGAGGTTTACATGGCGGCGATCTGCGTTTCTTTTGCCAACATTTTCTCTGAATACAACTATATTTCTCATCCTTTTAACACAAATCTGTTTCTCTGTTTCATTTTACATGGAATTCTTGGTTGTGAGTCACAGACATCTCTTCCTTCTAGTTTCAATGGATATTTCCCTTTGGTTTAATAACCATCCATACAGAAGTACAACACAGTGTCAGTGTAAATAGCATTTGAGTTACATTCTAGCTTTCGGTCTGGGAACTATGATCTACAATGGGCTGGAGTGTGGGGCGTTCTTTGAGATCCCATTCACGTCGCCATGCTACCAGATATTGCGTGGCATCAACCCTGTGCTGCAGATGATCTTCACATTCATGCAGATGTACTTCATCTTCATGAACTCACGGGTAAGTGTCATGACATGTGTATCATGTTAGCAGTTACATTTCATTGCATTAGCGTACCATGGTGTAACTTTTGCGTTGAATTATGTCAATGATAAGGCAGGCTGACATGGTAGCTTGATGTTGCATTACTGGCATTAATCTGATATGCCAAACTGGCACTGCATTAATGTGCTCGTTGTATCTACCTTACAGAATGTTAGTGCGATATGGTGAATTAACATTGCGTTTCTTTTTTCTTCATGGCCAGGTAACATTAGGTTCACCTGATGTGTGATTGTTTGACATGTTCATTCAACAGTTTGCTCATTAATTTGACAATTTCAAATAGATTTGCAGTTGTTTCACAGATTTACGTAGTACTTTGTGTCTTTTTCTTATCTGGCTTATATTAATGTCATTGTGAGACACATTCATTTGCTGAGGCACGTGAGCGGAGCATATTTTTGTTTTATGCGTCTAGTTTAGTCAGGAAGGCAACAGCATTTTAGTTTGAGTTCAGTTGGTGTAATATTTGACAAGTCCAGTTAACAGTGCAGGAAGCGGGCGTGTGTGTTGCAGTTGAACATCCACCGCTTCAAGATACTGGCACGCTTCGGTTTAATGCACATTGTGGCAACTAACCTGTGCGTGTGGATACGCACTCTGGTGCTGGAAAGCATCAAGGAGATCACCAACAATGAGAATCGCAAGTACTTGTCAGCAGTCATAAGCACCACTGCTACCACCACCACAGCCACGCTGTTGCCAGACCGGCACCTCGGTGAGCGTTCCTTCCGCTATCAATTGCCAGTTAGAAACTAGTTCATATGGCTGTAAATATGTTTATATAATTCCAAATATCTTTTCACGACTTGTACTTCATTTTGTGCTGCTGAGGTATGGGATGCATGGAGCTGTGCCCCCCACAACTACATTTGTGCTTGGGCATAGGGAGCTTGTACTTGCAGGGGTTTTGAAAATGTATCATAATTTGAAGACGAAGTTTATATCCTGGAAATGGAGGAAAGACTGTGAACTTGCTTGTGTGTAGACATTTTATTAACAGTGATAAATTGTGCCATTGCTGTTACAATTAATTAATCATAACCATGAATTGACTTAACTTTTGACATCTCGCCTCTCTTGACTTCAGCATTCCTCACTTTTTGAGCTTTTTGCACCACATTTTTCTGGCTTCGGTGTTCGTTATCTTGTGAGCTGAGTGAAGAGAGCAAAGTAATTGGATATTCACTGGATGATTGCAGTTAGGTACTGGCCAGGAGTGTGATATTTTACTTTGCTGCCATGTTTACCCAGGGAATTAATCGAATAGAGAACATTTACGAAAAGCGTTAAAACAGCGACAATGGTTAGACAGAAAAGTGTGAGACTGTAAGGGTTGTGACAGAATGCCTTTAGAGAAGAAATTCAAGAGGGTTGTTACAGTGCATAAAGATTTTGAATTAAACATCAATTTAGATCAATGTCTGGTTACAAAAATAAACTGGAAGACGGTGGGCATGGAGGAGATGAAATGTGGTAGTCTTGAAATAATGGGAGTGGATAGCTTTCGATATTTAGGAAGTAAAATAGAGACAGATGAAATTGTTAAAGAACAAATTAGGCAGAACAAAAAATTCATAAAAATTTTTACCAGTTAGAGGGTTGTATTTTGGAAATGCCTAAGAAGATAGAATATGCATATTTAAAAGGTACTATATGCCCAAATTAATGTATGGAGTAGATACTTGGACATGGATCATGGCAGATATTATGAGTAGATTGCTGGCAGCAAAGATGTTTTTATAAGAAGAAGTGCAGAAGGAAAACCCGAAACATGTGTGATCTGAAGCATTCATGGCCACCAAGCATAATGAATTGTTCTCAGGCTACCAGCCATGCCAAGTGGTTGAAAGGCAAAAACAGAAACGTGTCACCCACCTGACACAGTTGGTAGCCCATGAAGAATTAATTAAAACTCAAAACACATGGGGGGGCGGGGAATATAACTAAAGTTAAACAGTTTAGAAGACAGACTAACAAATAATAGAATGAGGTGGTTATCCAAGGAAGTTTTTTAACATCAGAGGGAGAGAAGAATGTCCAACAGGGAGGCCAAGATTAATATCCGAACAGCAGGTTAGAAAAGATGTTGCACGGAGAGAAGAAAAGTCATAGGAAGAGCTACCGGAAGACAGAGATACGTGTGGAGGCTTGGTTGTCAGACAGCCAAATTGAAGTGGAAATGTGTTAGGAAGAAGAAGACTTTTCATGGTAAAAGCCTGCACATATTAACCATTAAATTGGTGTTTTATTATTAATTAATAGTAAATTAATTCTGAATTAAAAGTATGTGTTGACAGCACTGTACGTTACTAAATCTCCCCAAAATAGCAGTGTCCAAACTTGTATGTACTGTACTTCTGCTACCTGAGTCTGGAAACTGCATCAGTAATATTTCCTAAAAAAGAAGAATCAACAGTCACTGGCTCCTTACACCTGTGGGTGTATAGTCACCATTGCTATCGGTCCATTTGGACTGGTCTAAGCTTTAGGGACTGCGTAAATTAACTTCTTTTTTACAAAATTTTATTAAAAATCGATACATATTTCAGTTCCTAGAAAGTTGTAGTGTGAACTGTGAAGAAGTCTTGGAAGTTGGCTGGTATCTGCTGGAGAAGAGATCAAATATTTCAGTGACGTCTAAGATTTGGCTTCACTCACAGCCATCATTGATAGTGAAGTTGTTAAAGGTCTCATGCAAGTAGATGGGAGTGGAAAGAGTACTCAAATGGCATAATAAGTTCTCTTCCTTTGTTACCGCTTCTATTTTCATGACTTTGTAAGAGGACATAATGCTTTTACTTATGTGTAGTACATGCTCCCTGTTTCCAGTATCTGTACCTTCTTTAGATGTCAGTGTGTGTATATAGCCTTTCAAATGTTGCATGCCTCTTCCTTTTGTTTGTCTGATGATGTGTGAAAATTGTTAAAGGTTTCCACTTGCATTATCCATAACTTGCAGTGCCAATTAGTGCAGATGTGTGGAGAATCATCGTTGACACAGGCTCAAAACCTTTTGACTAGATAAACACTTTAAAAAAAAAAACCTTTTTGTCATACATTTTTCATTAATGAGTTATAGGGAATTCATTTCAGTTAATAATTTACTTATGAATTAGTGGAAGATAGAATACTGCATTACATAGTTTGATGGAGCAGATGAACATTGCAGCTAGGGGGCCCAGAGATGTTGAAATTACACAAAAAATGAACAAGTCAGGAAATTCTGGGCAGGGGATGAGACAGGATTTAATTTGTCAGCACAGGGAGTTAATGAAAACTTTCTAGATCTTTAATGGAGGGGCTGTTCAAACTTCCCTGGGATGTCAATAATTTTTCACTATTATTATTCAGACTAGAACTGAGAATACTGGTATTACCTATGATTAATATTATACTTAGCAAAGTGTTGTGGCACAGTTCAGAAAATTTGTAAGAATATTAGTCTATCTTACACACAATTTGTGTCTATTTACTTGACTAGCGAATTTATGCGTGACGTGTTTCAGCTTATTGTCATCATTGGGCTTATTTAAAATACATTCACTCAAAACAGGGAGCTAGCTGTTACTGCATACACTATTTGAAACAAGTATCAGAGAAGGAAGAAGTAAGCAAAATATTACCAGGTTCAATTGTCAATGGATTTAATCTCTTTTAAATGCTCCATGGCTCCCTTAGACAGATGTACCCTCTGGTGCCACCCCCGATTTTCAGCACTCCAATGCAATGCTTCAAAATTTTGTGCCCCCATAGCAAGTTGCCACCCCTCATATGCTACCACCCAGGTGCGATACACCTGTTGTACCCATGGGGTGGAGCGGCTATGGTTAAGATGTTTGAGTAATGTTTTGAAATAAATGCCATTCTCTTCTTGGCTGGGAATAAAGATACATAAATGAAAATTGTGATCCTTGAAACCTTAAGGTATGTCACCTTTATTTTTCCACCCCTTTCTATAAACCTTCCCCTCCACTGCACTAATTTAAAACTTGCTGTCAGCTTCTTGACAGCTGCTATAAGAGCATATTCATAACAGATGTGGTTCTATGTGAAGACTGTTCTTTGTTGGGACGAACAGAGGAAAGTCTGATGGTGCAAGATCCATACTGTATGGCAAATGTGGCATGTGGCAAGACAGTCCACCCAGATGGCCTTTCTTACCATGACGCTGTATGGAGCATTGTTATGCTGAAGACGTTTCTCTTTCTTTTCTGGCCTCACTCCAGCAATTTGGTTTTTCAGCTGCTCCAGTGTCTCCACACAGTGAGCAGAATTGTGATTGTCTGTCCCTGCTACAGAAAATTCACAAGGATAACCCTTTCCTGTGGCTTTTCATGTGAATAGTTCGACTTTAAATCTCTTTCATGGTGAATCCTTGGTCGCCGCTCCATTGACAACTGTTTTAAAGGAAATTGTTGCCCTTTGTTACGTGGTGTTTCACGAGATAAGCGCACGCCACCATTCTCTATTCCTTGCAATCTGGTGTCACCATTTGTGGCACACAATATTTGTAAGATGCCTAACCCTCTATCCAACTATGCTGACATCAGAAGAACAATGATTGTCTCTGTAAATGTTCTTCAGAAGTCAGTGAATTTTACATGGTGAAATGTTCTGTGATGACAAGAAGTCAGTTCATGGATAAGTAGATGGGTGCGTCGATCGTACTTTTAGATAACTTGCTCATTCACTGTTTTAGAAGAATCTTCACTAAACACCTGCAGTTTTAATAATTATGATTTTATGACTTAATGAGTGTTTTTCACTTCTGAATGTTTTAGCATTCTGATTTAAGTTAATTGTTTTAAATAATGTAAAAGTAAAAAGCTGTCTCATGAAACACCATGTAGGCACCTAGGGGGAGAGGAGTGTAACTCCTACTCATTCTTGACCTTGGCAATAGTTGGGGGGGGGGGGGGGTGATAAAGATTTTGAATTAAACATCAATTTAGATCAATGTCTGGTTACAAAAATAAACTGGAAGACGGTGGGCATGGAGGAGATGAAATGTGGTAGTCTTGAAATAATGGGAGTGGATAGCTTTCGATATTTAGGAAGTAAAATAGAGACAGATGAAATTGTTAAAGAACAAATTAGGCAGAACAAAAAATTCATAAAAATTTTTACCAGTTAGAGGGTTGTATTTTGGAAATGCCTAAGAAGATAGAATATGCATATTTAAAAGGTACTATATGCCCAAATTAATGTATGGAGTAGATACTTGGACATGGATCATGGCAGATATTATGAGTAGATTGCTGGCAGCAAAGATGTTTTTATAAGAAGAAGTGCAGAAGGAAAACCCGAAACATGTGTGATCTGAAGCATTCATGGCCACCAAGCATAATGAATTGTTCTCAGGCTACCAGCCATGCCAAGTGGTTGAAAGGCAAAAACAGAAACGTGTCACCCACCTGACACAGTTGGTAGCCCATGAAGAATTAATTAAAACTCAAAACACATGGGGGGGCGGGGAATATAACTAAAGTTAAACAGTTTAGAAGACAGACTAACAAATAATAGAATGAGGTGGTTATCCAAGGAAGTTTTTTAACATCAGAGGGAGAGAAGAATGTCCAACAGGGAGGCCAAGATTAATATCCGAACAGCAGGTTAGAAAAGATGTTGCACGGAGAGAAGAAAAGTCATAGGAAGAGCTACCGGAAGACAGAGATACGTGTGGAGGCTTGGTTGTCAGACAGCCAAATTGAAGTGGAAATGTGTTAGGAAGAAGAAGACTTTTCATGGTAAAAGCCTGCACATATTAACCATTAAATTGGTGTTTTATTATTAATTAATAGTAAATTAATTCTGAATTAAAAGTATGTGTTGACAGCACTGTACGTTACTAAATCTCCCCAAAATAGCAGTGTCCAAACTTGTATGTACTGTACTTCTGCTACCTGAGTCTGGAAACTGCATCAGTAATATTTCCTAAAAAAGAAGAATCAACAGTCACTGGCTCCTTACACCTGTGGGTGTATAGTCACCATTGCTATCGGTCCATTTGGACTGGTCTAAGCTTTAGGGACTGCGTAAATTAACTTCTTTTTTACAAAATTTTATTAAAAATCGATACATATTTCAGTTCCTAGAAAGTTGTAGTGTGAACTGTGAAGAAGTCTTGGAAGTTGGCTGGTATCTGCTGGAGAAGAGATCAAATATTTCAGTGACGTCTAAGATTTGGCTTCACTCACAGCCATCATTGATAGTGAAGTTGTTAAAGGTCTCATGCAAGTAGATGGGAGTGGAAAGAGTACTCAAATGGCATAATAAGTTCTCTTCCTTTGTTACCGCTTCTATTTTCATGACTTTGTAAGAGGACATAATGCTTTTACTTATGTGTAGTACATGCTCCCTGTTTCCAGTATCTGTACCTTCTTTAGATGTCAGTGTGTGTATATAGCCTTTCAAATGTTGCATGCCTCTTCCTTTTGTTTGTCTGATGATGTGTGAAAATTGTTAAAGGTTTCCACTTGCATTATCCATAACTTGCAGTGCCAATTAGTGCAGATGTGTGGAGAATCATCGTTGACACAGGCTCAAAACCTTTTGACTAGATAAACACTTTAAAAAAAAAAACCTTTTTGTCATACATTTTTCATTAATGAGTTATAGGGAATTCATTTCAGTTAATAATTTACTTATGAATTAGTGGAAGATAGAATACTGCATTACATAGTTTGATGGAGCAGATGAACATTGCAGCTAGGGGGCCCAGAGATGTTGAAATTACACAAAAAATGAACAAGTCAGGAAATTCTGGGCAGGGGATGAGACAGGATTTAATTTGTCAGCACAGGGAGTTAATGAAAACTTTCTAGATCTTTAATGGAGGGGCTGTTCAAACTTCCCTGGGATGTCAATAATTTTTCACTATTATTATTCAGACTAGAACTGAGAATACTGGTATTACCTATGATTAATATTATACTTAGCAAAGTGTTGTGGCACAGTTCAGAAAATTTGTAAGAATATTAGTCTATCTTACACACAATTTGTGTCTATTTACTTGACTAGCGAATTTATGCGTGACGTGTTTCAGCTTATTGTCATCATTGGGCTTATTTAAAATACATTCACTCAAAACAGGGAGCTAGCTGTTACTGCATACACTATTTGAAACAAGTATCAGAGAAGGAAGAAGTAAGCAAAATATTACCAGGTTCAATTGTCAATGGATTTAATCTCTTTTAAATGCTCCATGGCTCCCTTAGACAGATGTACCCTCTGGTGCCACCCCCGATTTTCAGCACTCCAATGCAATGCTTCAAAATTTTGTGCCCCCATAGCAAGTTGCCACCCCTCATATGCTACCACCCAGGTGCGATACACCTGTTGTACCCATGGGGTGGAGCGGCTATGGTTAAGATGTTTGAGTAATGTTTTGAAATAAATGCCATTCTCTTCTTGGCTGGGAATAAAGATACATAAATGAAAATTGTGATCCTTGAAACCTTAAGGTATGTCACCTTTATTTTTCCACCCCTTTCTATAAACCTTCCCCTCCACTGCACTAATTTAAAACTTGCTGTCAGCTTCTTGACAGCTGCTATAAGAGCATATTCATAACAGATGTGGTTCTATGTGAAGACTGTTCTTTGTTGGGACGAACAGAGGAAAGTCTGATGGTGCAAGATCCATACTGTATGGCATGTGGCAAGACAGTCCACCCATTCTTACCATGATGCTGTATGGAGCGTTGTTATGCTGAAGACGTTTCTCTTTCTTTTCTGGCCTCACTCCAGCAATTTGGTTTTTCAGCTGCTCCAGTGTCTCCACACAGTGAGCAGAATTGTGATTGTCTGTCCCTGCTACAGAAAATTCACAAGGATAACCCTTTCCTGTGGCTTTTCATGTGAATAGTTCGACTTTAAATCTCTTTCATGGTGAATCCTTGGTCGCCGCTCCATTGACAACTGTTTTAAAGGAAATTGTTGCCCTTTGTTACGTGGTGTTTCACGAGATAAGCGCACGCCACCATTCTCTATTCCTTGCAATCTGGTGTCACCATTTGTGGCACACAATATTTGTAAGATGCCTAACCCTCTATCCAACTATGCTGACATCAGAAGAACAATGATTGTCTCTGTAAATGTTCTTCAGAAGTCAGTGAATTTTACATGGTGAAATGTTCTGTGATGACAAGAAGTCAGTTCATGGATAAGTAGATGGGTGCGTCGATCGTACTTTTAGATAACTTGCTCATTCACTGTTTTAGAAGAATCTTCACTAAACACCTGCAGTTTTAATAATTATGATTTTATGACTTAATGAGTGTTTTTCACTTCTGAATGTTTTAGCATTCTGATTTAAGTTAATTGTTTTAAATAATGTAAAAGTAAAAAGCTGTCTCATGAAACACCATGTAGGCACCTAGGGGGAGAGGAGTGTAACTCCTACTCATTCTTGACCTTGGCAATAGTTGGGGGGGGGGGGGGGTGGCCAATCACTATATTGACTGAGCTGCACTGGCCCATTTTGAAGTAATTTGTTTTTAAAATGAGCCTGATGTTTACAACAAGCTGAATCATTTTACTCATCATAATTATTATTTAACTGTGTAAAAATTGACTAGTTAAGTAAATAAACAACACACAGTTTCATGTTGCTGCACGTGTACAGGCGTACAGATGGAGTTATTTTGAAAGGTATTCCACAGAGTCATGAATGTGCCTGAAGGCTATAATGAATTATTCTTGGGCTACCAGCCTTGGAAGGTGGTTTAATGAAGAAGACACCACTGCATTTATAAGAGAGTCCATCCGTGCTTGGATGGGATCTCCTACAGCTACAGTACCCTGAGGACGAGGACAAAGATAGTTCTTGAAACATTGGTGTTTTCTCCATTAAACCACCTGACATGGCTCTTAGCCCAAGTGGAATTCATTGTACTTCATTGCCGTTAGAGCTTCAGATCATGCTGCAAGGCTGCTTACTATTTGTAAGATGGAATCATATTTTTACATATTTATAGTGCAATGGTAAATAGATGTACCATCTGCTTTAACATTTAATTACTTGGTACATTACCCATATAGAGTTTATTTGAGAATTTTATTTCATTTACACTGCAAATAGCATCTGTGTTTTTAAATTGTGTTAACTGATGTTTGTAACAATATTAAAGGTGGGAAAATGTTTTAAAGCTTTTAAAGAAGCTCAGTTCATAAAGCTCAAAATACCTGATTCTTATCTGCCTTTGTGATTGTCAAACTTGTGACACACCACCAGTCCTTGCCATTCTGCATGATGAACTGTTGCATTGTCCCACACAGAGAACAATCGCATGCTGACAGCAGCTCCCTCTGTTGCTGCGGCCACGACAAAAACAACGATGGCTCGGTTTACAACTAGCATTCTGACTACCACATTGGCAGCATTGCAAAGCACTCTGTCCTCCACAAGCAGCAGCACAACCACCATTCCCAGTACTACAACCACCATGACTACCACTACAGTCACACCCACCAGCACTACGACTGCAGCCACCACCACTGCGCCCGTGCCTTCCCCCCCCTTTTTTGGCATCGAGGAATTCTCTATTGGTGAGGGCTGCATGCTGCGAGCGTAGTCTGTCGAGCTTTGCAAATAGACTCTGGGTCTTGTATGCTGTTATTTCTGTTGATGGCACTTGTACAAAGTCAAATTGCCTTATTTTGTGTTTTTACACATTTGGCTGTAATATAATAATGTGCTGAAAGCACGGTTTTTGTTTAATTTTGTACATTAAAATGATTATATTTCTTTCAATAATGATGTCTTAAGGTTTAAGATTATCAGAGTTTAGCTTGCTAAATAATTACAACTGCTTATGCCGGCTTGATCTAATGTTAGTTATGTGTTAACAAGGTAGTACTGGCTATGCCCTTTTCTTTTGGAAAATACTGTGTCTGAACTATTGCAGAACCATTTCTATAAGAGAAATGGTTTATTCTAAATACTGTATGCACTATACAAAAAATTTAATGGCTCCCTCCACTGAGTACAGAATTCTGATAGAAGAACTATTATGGACATTAAGCCAAACATTTGAGTCTGTGTTATATCAGTTTCCCATTTGTTGTGTGTTCCTGTCTAACCCATATTCACTTGTCTGGACTTCTTCCATCGTCCTTGTTTTAAACAAAGAAACCACGACGTTTCAGAAACTGGCTATGTTTCCGTCTTCAGGTGAGAGGGAAGGTACCTACTGAGTTGGGTCCGTCAGATAGAGCTAGTCTCCGTCCCTGAGTACATACCTCTCGCCTGAAGATGGAAACACAGTCAGTTTCTGAAATCTCATGGTTTCTTTCTTTCAAACAAGGACAATGGAAAAATTCCAGATTGTGAATAATTTTAAATGTAATCCAGCATCGGCAGAACCCTTTAGAACTGACTCATATTCACTTGTGTTGTCTACAGTGAAGTCCTGTATTAAATTTCGTATTTCCCATAAGCGCATAACAATATCCTGTGTCAGAAATAGAAGTTCATATGTGGAAATCCCTCACAAACCAACATATTTCAAGTTTCCATAGTTTTCCATTTGTATCCAGTTATGATATTTGGCTTTATATATGCACAGTTTTTAATTTGCGTACACATGGAAAAATTCCTTGATAAGAGCAAGAGATGAGGCAGGGCTGTAATGGCATCCAAATCCCATTTCCTAGTTTCAAGATTAGCTCTGCAGTGAGTCTTCTTGTGGCACTACCATATATGTTATGTCTAATTTATATTTTTAAACATGTTCTAATTTTTTTCTAGAGTTTGGTAAAGGAACAGGTAACCTGTTTCATCTCTGATGAGTGTTAATGGCAACCACCTCTGCCCAAAAGCTTTGGCAACTGTTTTTCAATGTCATGTATATTAAGTATCTGGGAGAAGTAATTCTTCCTCCTCTGATTTGAAGTACTCTGAGAAGCTGCAAGCAGATCATTATTCTTATCTTTTACCAAGTTAGTTCTAAGTAGGTGACCCTTCTTATAGTTATTTATTCCTCTGTGTACGTCTCTTGGTAGTTTTATTTTTGATGTTTGAGGCTCGTTGATTTTATTCATCTTTGGTCAGAGTTCTATTTGATTTGTGTCTTGCTTTGCCCATGTTGTATCCATTCTTTTGGCTAGGATTCTGAAGCCACTGCTGTTTGTATTTAGCCTGAGTTTTTATCGTCAATAATTGTGAACATTCTTTGTTTATGCTGAAATTTTGATGTTCTCTGTTATATTTTCTCAAGCCCTGTTGATGTCCACATTATCTTCAAGTTTTCAAGGCTGCAAACCTCTTCAAGGTTTTGACCTGATACTTTTCCTTAATTTATGCATTGTATAGCTCTTTGAAACAAAATTTCTGCTTATCAGGCTTTTGTGCTCCTTGTTTATTTACCAAAAATCTCATCATAAGTTCTGTAACAACCAAATAGTGGTTCCAGATTGTGAATAATTTTAAATGTAATCCAGCATCGGCAGAACCCTTTAGAACTGACTCATATTCACTTGTGTTGTCTACAGTGAAGTCCTGTATTAAATTTCGTATTTCCCATAAGCGCATAACAATATCCTGTGTCAGAAATAGAAGTTCATATGTGGAAATCCCTCACAAACCAACATATTTCAAGTTTCCATAGTTTTCCATTTGTATCCAGTTATGATATTTGGCTTTATATATGCACAGTTTTTAATTTGCGTACACATGGAAAAATTCCTTGATAAGAGCAAGAGATGAGGCAGGGCTGTAATGGCATCCAAATCCCATTTCCTAGTTTCAAGATTAGCTCTGCAGTGAGTCTTCTTGTGGCACTACCATATATGTTATGTCTAATTTATATTTTTAAACATGTTCTAATTTTTTTCTAGAGTTTGGTAAAGGAACAGGTAACCTGTTTCATCTCTGATGAGTGTTAATGGCAACCACCTCTGCCCAAAAGCTTTGGCAACTGTTTTTCAATGTCATGTATATTAAGTATCTGGGAGAAGTAATTCTTCCTCCTCTGATTTGAAGTACTCTGAGAAGCTGCAAGCAGATCATTATTCTTATCTTTTACCAAGTTAGTTCTAAGTAGGTGACCCTTCTTATAGTTATTTATTCCTCTGTGTACGTCTCTTGGTAGTTTTATTTTTGATGTTTGAGGCTCGTTGATTTTATTCATCTTTGGTCAGAGTTCTATTTGATTTGTGTCTTGCTTTGCCCATGTTGTATCCATTCTTTTGGCTAGGATTCTGAAGCCACTGCTGTTTGTATTTAGCCTGAGTTTTTATCGTCAATAATTGTGAACATTCTTTGTTTATGCTGAAATTTTGATGTTCTCTGTTATATTTTCTCAAGCCCTGTTGATGTCCACATTATCTTCAAGTTTTCAAGGCTGCAAACCTCTTCAAGGTTTTGACCTGATACTTTTCCTTAATTTATGCATTGTATAGCTCTTTGAAACAAAATTTCTGCTTATCAGGCTTTTGTGCTCCTTGTTTATTTACCAAAAATCTCATCATAAGTTCTGTAACAACCAAATAGTGGTCAGTACAACTGTCAGCCCCTCTGAGAGGTCATGCATCCAGTATACTTGATTGTCATTTTCTTTCTATAAAGATGTGATCATTCTGACCTTCCATCAGTGGAATTCTGTGTAAATTCTATTCTCACTTGTTGGTTTTAAAATATCTCCCATCCCCACCTTTGCACTGGAATTTCCTAATAATATTTCACCGCGGTTCTCATGGAATTGTTATAACACCCACTCTAGTTCCTCATAAAGCTGTTCTTTTTATCATCACATTTATCCTCAGGTGGTGCAGGCACATTCAGAACAATATTAACCTGACCTCTTAGTATTTTTTGCATCCTATAACTAACAAAATGTACCTTCTTAAACTGCTTATACGATACCCTTACATGTGAAGAATCCTGTCCCTAATTGATGAATAGCTTTCCCGTTTCCTTAGAAGAATGTACAGATGTGTGTTGCTTCATTGCCAGACTTGTTCTGTTTGCTTTGTACTTCCGCTAAATCTAATTCATATTTTTCTAATTATCTTAATACTGTTTTCAAGGAAGCCAACCTTTACAGGCTTCCGACATTCCGCCAGCAATAAAATTTAATGTAAGATTTGAGGTTCTCACAGCGGTGAATATGAAGATATCTGTCTTCTGGGTTGTTGCGCTGTGTAGTCTGGTCGATGTTAACCAACGTTTCAGAGGTCATACTGCCTCCGTCATCAGGGCGATGAATATGCAGTATGACCTCTGAAACGTTGGTTAACATCGACCAGACTACACAGCGCAACAACCCAGAAGACAGATATCTTCATATTCACCGCTGTGAGAACCTCAAATCTTACATTAATTTAAGTTATTGTTCTGAACTTGTGCATTGGCGGTCATAGCGTCAAATCCTGCTTGAGTCAGATTTCTTTTCTGCTTCCAATTGTAAATATGTTACAGATTGTTGTTGTAACCACTACTGCTAAATCAACAACAACAACAACAACAGTAATAATAACAACAGTAATAAATACTACTGCCATTACAATTCTTATTGTGCATATTACTAATGTTATTTTCATAGAATTTATTAAGTACAAATTTGGTGTGTGTTAAATTTATTGGGTATAACCTCAAAAGTCCTTCACTGTAGAATACCAGTGACCTGTTTTCTCTCGTGCTGGCTTCCGTCTTTCGTCTGTCAACGTCCAGTCACATTTTGTTTGCTTCTCTGCATACATTTCTGTTATTCACTTCTCCGCTCATGCCCCATACTGAGTATTTATAATTGATGTTTTATTTCATTCAGCCAGTTGTTCTCTTTCTCCGAACTTTGTTGTTTTAACGCATCTTCCGATAGGCTCATTTCATCCATTTCCCACAGCCATAGCCAGTATCTAAGGACTCTCTCTGCCACTCTCTGCTTTGTACTTGTTGTTACCAGTTCTTTCACACGTACTCCATTTGCTGCCATGTTTAGCACAGCCATTACTATTTTACAGAATAACTCGTGGATATCCACTTTCTCTTTCGATCCATCTTTCAATCATCGAATTTCCACCCGTGCTCTAAAAGTTTGAAGCCAATGTTTGGTGCTCTAGCTATATATATTAATACTACTTAAAGCTTGTTTCCCCCCTGATTATTACCCATTTTCTCTTTTTCTGCCATGTACCGCTGCATAAGTATTTTGTTTTCTTCACTACCTACCTCGTATATCTCCGCTCCATCCCACCACCATTTTCCATTCCTACTCGGTTTCCCTCTCTTCATAAACACTACTTTCTATCTCTTAGCTAAATTTATCTTAAATTCCACTTTTCACAAAAATGTTTTATGCAATTGATTGCCCTTTGTTACCTTTACTGCCAGGTGTTTAAAATACACACATTTGTGCCTGTTCTGTATAAAAAAACAAAACTGAATAATTTTTGAAAATTCGCATTTCTGCCTTGTGATGGATAAATTCTGTAATGTGTTTACATTCATTTATCTGAGGGCAGTGATAAGTTTTTGCTTCATATGAACTGAATATCAGTAACTGTGCATTAAGTGCACAGACTTAATTTCATTCTCACAAGGAATGGTGTTCATTTACCTACGCGTCATACCTGAGTTACCTCTGTAATTAATGGAAATGTGGTGTCTTTTCTTTGAATGTCAGCCACATTTCTAAATCTTATATAGATGAAGTTTAAAAGATGTCAATGACTATTTTTGTGTGGCTGACTGTGGCATTGTCCAAGTCAACTGCATTCTTCCTATTTATGGAGACATGTCAAATGTTCACTTCAAAAAATGTATGTCTGTTGCAGGATCTGGCAGCCCTACAGAGGCAGAGAACATAGCCAGTCTGTTACCACAGGCCCTCACCAGCAATGTCACAATGGACTCTGTTCCTGCATGTGGTCGTGTCAACATTATGGGCTCCATTGTACAGGACTCTGCCCCATACCTCTTCCCATTTATCATAGAGTACAGCCTGATCGGGGCAGCTGTCATATACGTAATGTGGAGACACATTGGACGCAGTCCCAGGTCAGCCGTTCTGTTGAGTGTGATCTCTGTGCTAGCAGAGTAATGAGTAGGAATTCTTAATAAGATGTCCTTGAAGTCTTGAATCAGTTGGAAAGCACTTTATTTCACAGGATAGTATTTGTCGGATAATCCTCCACTAGTATCAGAACGATGTTGTAAACCAAAGTTAATTTAATCCCGCTTGAATTGTTCGAAACGCTAGTGAGTAACTCCACGATTTCGGGCAACTGCACACAGGGACGTATTGGAATTAATTCGGATTATCTTGGTGCCCATTCCGTTGGCTGTCTTTGATAATTCCATCTCTGTTATAAATTTGTAACTATCCGGGAGTATGAGCTTCTGTCCTAAGATGCATATGTGACTTTCTCCATTGATGACATCAGAGGAAGAAGCATCTGATAACGTGAGAGTCGCATACATTGCACTAAATCATCAGCTGTGCAACTTCTTACTCCTTAATTGCTTTTCTTGTGACAAGTAGAGGCAGTTTTGTTTGTTGACTTCTCCATTAATGTAAATTAACTCTTACCAATTTTAAGGTTTCACAGCGATTCATTATGTATGTATAAAGTGAGGCTTTCACGGCGACTGAAGTTGATGAAAGACTCTTGGGTTACAAGCCATGTCAGGTGCCTGAATGGCTAAGAAACCATATCTTCTGCCATCGTTGGCAGAAGATATGGATGTTGAACCTGCTTTTTGGGTGCCGGTGAAGTTGGATGCGTTGCCGTCATTTCATCACACATACTGCCTGTATTGTTAGGGATGAAATGGTGAATGTTGAGGAAAGGCTGGTTTGTATAGGGATAGCTGCATTTTGACATTACTCCCTTCAACCCTGATGATGGATACAGTATGGCCTTTGAAATGTTGACAGTGTAGCAAATGTCCACATGATGCTATCATCCAGAACCTGGTATGACGGAAAAGAAATATTGTGTGTTATAGGAAGGCCACATTTGTCTTATGTTATTTAGAAACCACTGAAAAATTTTGACATGTCTGTCTGTCTGTAACATCTATTGAAAACTGATGAATGGTGATGTTTGGAACCTTGGTATCATATTTGTGTGTGTGATTAATTTACTATGATCACCTCTTGTGCGCCATTCACAACATTTGGCTACCAGACTTGTTTATTTAGATTTTTTCAGAAGGTTTGCTACAATGTATTGAGATAGTGGGCTTCTGTATGTTTTGTTTTCTTTGTGTCCATCCTTCCCATCTGCATAAAAATACAATCACAATATGTTATTTTAAATTGAGTGCCATGAATTGCTGGAACAGAAAATTTTTCTCACTTATTCTAGACATTGCAAATACACTGTACATTCACAGTATGAGCTTACAGACATCTTCTGCGGCTGCGACGCTGCATTGCGAATTTAAGAAATTTGCTTTTGTGCCATGTTTGCTTGTGGTTTATTTATTTGTTGGTAGAGTCCAGTAGCTAATGGCTCTGTATAAAACTGACATAATAGATTCTTGGAGAAACAAAGATTCATCTTAGTAAGTTAAGCAGAAACAAAGGTGAAGAAGATTTAACAGAGACAAATATTATTTCACATGCAGATGGCTGTCTTCTGAGCTGCTCCACCATGTAGTCCGGTAGAAGTTTACTTATGTTTCATAGGTGCTTGCTGCCTTCAGACATCAATAAACTTCTACCAGACTACATGGTGGAGCAGTTCAGAAGACAGCCATCTGCATATTCACCACCGTGAGAACCTCAAATCTCAGTTATTTCACATTTTTGAGAATTATGGCAACTCTGTTTCTCTATACAAAACGGAGTTGTTTCACAGCTAGACACATTGCAGAATGAGTACTGTGAGTCTAAATGAAGCTGAACTTCAGATCAGTGTAAGGGCACAGTTGCAAATTGGCAGTGAGTCAGAGAAGTACAATGCGCCCGACTGATAAACCAGTGTTGTTAGAGCCACTACTTCAATTGGTCATTGTGATAATGAACCACATTTGTTGCCCCACGTTGCTTTCACTGTACAGAAAACATAGCAAGGAACTACTAAATTTTCCCTTTGCTGGAGGTAAAGAGGACGTTGTTTCTCAAACATCTGTTGAAACTGAGATGGTAGAATTTCATTTGCTTTAAAATATAAAGACAGTTCCCTACATTGCAGTACAGAGCAGGAGTACAGGAAACTGTCTTCTGTGATATGTAATATGTGAAAGGTTGTCATAATTTTTTTTTTTCAATCGATGTCAGAAACTGATGATGATGTAGAAGGGTGACATATTAAGAAGCATCATGACAGACAGAGAATAATCTTATTAAGATTGATGAGAACAAAGGGAAATAATATTTAAAATAAAAAATAGTCTTCAAATTTCTCAGTATTATGGTGACTAATGGGATAGGTTTATTTGTACAAGGAGACACGTATCATGAGCTGTGAGTTTGAGAAATTATGCTACACAGGTTGCAGGTCAGTGTGAAGTGGCCATTTGGTCCAG